>CM060451.1:101661714-102261714 GCA_030545235.1 Helianthus tuberosus | reverse complement strand
AAAGTATGGCCCTAATGTGGGCAACACTTAAACATCCATTGGATAGTTTTCAATCGATCGGACATTGAATCGTTGCAGCGATCGAGTTAATACCCTATATCGTAGCAGCGCCTCGCTATTTTGAAAATGAAATTCGACTTTTGAGCAGTATATTTTCGTTTTTGAAATTTGATTTCGACACCAGTGAACTGCCCATGACCCATCCTATGTATAGCTGAAAAATGGGTCTCACGCGGCCCGCGTGAGCCCTTGCTCGATCCTTACGCGGCCCGCGAGGAACCCTAGTCGTAGACTAGGGCTAGCGTGTCATCAGTAGTGCTGCCACGTGTACACCACGTGGCCTGGGAACGCTTATCCGGTCAAACATAGGTTGACGCGGCTCGCGTAAGGGCCCTCGTGTTCTTTACGTGGCCCGCGAGAGGGTATAAAATATGATTTTCTTGATTTTTGACATGGATTAGGGTTTCGGGGGTCCGGATTTTTACTTACGGGTCGTTTTAGGACATTTTTGAAGGTCCTTACATATTAGATTGGAGAAAGTAGAAGTAGTAGAAGAAGAAGAAGTACAGGTTGAAGAGGAGCTTCCAAGTGATCTAGATTTGTAAGATATAGAACTGGGGAGATGACAATCAGCGAATTAGTCCAATTCCGCTTCAGTAGGACGTGAAGCCCTATTGGTATCTCACACCATGGTTTTACGGTCCTGAAGCCATTGATGATGACTTCTGGAGCGACGGTGATGAGGAAGTAGTAGAAGATGATGCCCGACTAACCATGGCCCCGAGGGAAGAGGTAGTTGTTGAGCCACTAGACAAGATGGACGATGCGAAGAATGCAGAGCATATACCATCTGGGAGAATGTAACATCCCAATATTTTTGGGTATAATTTATATTATAAAAATTAAAGAGAAGGACTTTATTTATATTGAATATTTATAAATTGTTGTGAATTTTCAAAATTGTTGAGATAAGTTTAGTAAAAGATTTATTAATGGTTTAATATATATGGATGTATATAAAATTTAGAACAATGGAAGATATAAACTAATCTTGAGGGACTAGTCTTGGCAAAAAGAATAAAACTTAGTAAAAAAGAGGAGAGAGTTGGTCAAACAAAAAGCTGGTGGATCATTTTAGAGTGTAAGTGTGTGTTTGTGTTGTGTGTCGACAAGAAGCAGAAAACAAGCACGTGAAGACACAAAACTTAACTTTTGAAGATGAAATCTATAAAACAAAAGATCAACCATTGATCTTTAGTAAAAGATTTAACCTAAAACCTAAATTTCTGGTAGTATATCCATGTATAGGG
Source organism: Helianthus tuberosus (assembly GCA_030545235.1). Lineage (NCBI taxonomy): Eukaryota > Viridiplantae > Streptophyta > Magnoliopsida > Asterales > Asteraceae > Helianthus > Helianthus tuberosus. Next base: position 102,260,404 of record CM060451.1, on the reverse strand, counting down.
TTAGATCATGAGCATGATTTGGGGTTTATGTTTATTCTTGGTTGTTGATGCTATATCTTGTGATTATGTTGCTTAAAATAATCAAGAAATCTACTTTATTTGAACAACTTATGTTGCATGTTGGAATTTTGAAGAAATTATGTGGGTTTCAGTGATGAAATTGGGGGATTTACTATGGAGGAAGCTTAATTGCTAAAAAAATGAGAAATGTCCATAAATTACATAAGAAATATGTTGATGCTAAACAAAGGGAAATATACGCTTAAATGAATAAAGAATCTCCTCACAGTAGGTCTTTGAGTTGTGAAGCCTTGAATCAGTTATCATATTTACATTAATGACTATGTTGTGGTTTCCATGTTGTTAATGAATTTCTATAAACAAAACTATGATGCTTTTAAAAGTCTAGTGACCATCATGTTATATAATGGTAAAATGGTATGATATATATTCTTTCAAATTATTATTATTAACATAACTCGAGTTGACTTCAGGAAGTCAACGCTTCGATAAGAGAAATCAAGACCCAATCTCTCCTATGGGCAAATGTAAGTTAACCTTACTTTAGTATTATCTACGGCTACCTACTCGATGTGGATGAATCATAAGTTCATAACCTATTCATACAAGCATATAACTACCTAATAGCATGTGCTATTAAGTAGCTATACATCTGGACTAAGGACACTATAATTGTTATTGATCTGGGTAAATATATGGTTTTTTTTAGTATCCACATTGTTGCTACTGCTGCTATTATAGTGTGTGTAGAAGTATTTAATTTGTTGCTATTGACCGGCATTTAAAACTATATATCTGGCCGTTTGGCTGCCACTTGTACATTGTACAAAATTGTATATTATCGTCACTGATTGGTTTACATTTCAGTCGGTAGGTGTGTCGCTTTTGTCGACATTTCTCTCTTATATGAAGATAGCACATAGTTTTCTTAAAAATTGGTGGTTCATCCGGGTAAGGTGACTATTATATTAATATGGAACCCAAGTTAAAGCTTGACGATGATCATAAAGATGAGGGTTTGGGATTTGTATATGTGATTGTCTAAGTAAGATCACACACAAGGTACACAAGTGATATTTTATTAAAGTCAATTATACAATTTGATCTGTAGTATTGATGATAGTCATTGGTTGTATGCAAGTGATGAGCAAGTCCTCTCCATGTAGAAAAGTTTTAAATTAAACTTGAAACTTGTATTTAAGTGAATTAACGGTATTCTTACTATGGAATTATGATAAAATAATATATGAAACTATCTCATCACCTTAATGAGATATAAAAAAATGGGGACCTAAATTCCGCACTAACAATTTTATTAAACGATGACATGGAGACTTTTACAAATTTTGGGCGTAACAGAGAAGGAGTTTGGTGATGAGTTTGTATGTTTAGCAACTCTTGAAGAAGGAGAATATGACCCAGTTGGTGATCTTGCCTATCTAGAGACAATACTTGTACGGATGCCAACGATGGAGATCGAATATACACCAAACGTAGAAAAAGAGAAAGTGACTGAAGAGTTTGATAGTTAGCCCATGAGCGAATTAGATGTTGGATTGCCACTCACACCAACAAGAACACAAGAGAAAACACTTGGATCAACATAATGTGAAGGTGCAAAGATGGTGCAAACAAAAGCACAATGCAACATTGAAGTACAGAGATAACCATCCGCCTCTTTATATTTCACGTATCAGGTTTGATCCAGGTAAATTTGAATTTCGGTGGTTTAACTCATTTGAATTTCCTAATAAATTTGTTGGTTTAAAAATTGTTTTTTTAATAAATAATGATAATCAACTACAATTAAATGGGTTGGACCTGAGTTGGATAAAGGAGAAGCCTTTTGATTGAGAAATAAGTGTGGGGATGCTATTCGGGATTTCACCGGAGCTGTAGAGTTTGTATTATAAGCCAGTGTTTATTTTTTATATATTTATTTTTTTAGTTGATATTACAGTGTGTATGAGACCAGAGTTAGAAACAAGTGTGGGGATGGTGGAGGTTTGTTTGTTTTTTACTTGTACAGGTTTGCATGAGACCACCTATACTTAAGAACTGAAAAAACAGGATGAAGGAGACTAAAAACACAATGAGCAGACCTAAGGGTGGGGGTATGGTTAATTACTTTAGGGTGATTAAGTGATTCTCTACCCAATAATATTATGTCATGTCAACTCCCCATTCCACTCCCCATTTTGCACTCAATCACTAGGTATGATTAATCACTCTAGAGTGTTTGAGTTATATATTTTTTATTTTCTTGAAATATATGCAACGGTCGAAAATGGCACACCTTTCTCATCAATCAAATCAGTGACTATACACCAATTTGGCTCACCGAAACACCACTCACCGATGGTCTTCATCACGAGGGTGTGGTCACCGATCGGTGACTCCACTCACCGAATGAGTCCCCGCAAACCATACTGTGCACCCTAATAACACAATCCACGATACAAAAAATATGATGGTACTCCAGTAACATTAGTAAAAAAATTATTAACGTTTAAAGATGGTATGGGAAAGTCTGTTATCATGCACATGAGGAAAAGTAAGACAACATTAGTAACAACACCCCTCATTCAAATTCCAGTAAATTCTAATAAAAAATCCCTCCAATTTCTTACCCTATTTAGTTTCATCCATTGGATTTCAAGATCAAAGACCCAAAATCCTTTCAAAAATGCACGTAATTTCTTAACCTATAACGTTATAGGGTGTACTCTAACATTTAGAGTGTCAACAATGACATGACATGTTAACTAACATTGCAAACCACTCCTTACTTATGTTAAAAGGGCATTAAATTGGTTATTTGTTAACATTTTAACATAATGTTAAGAGATTGAATTAATTATTCTTTTCTTTTTTAGACCAAAAACCATTAAAATATAGGGTTAGATGAAGTTAATGGGATTAAACCATTTTCTTGGAGTGAGACAAAGTGAAATGAGTTAAAAAGATTAATGTAGCACTTAGGTAGAGTTAAGATAGATTAAAGTATACCTAAATACTTTAGATACATAAAATATAATCTTCATTGGCTATTTCTAGATTCCGTGTTTATGATGGGATTGGAATCTCTATCATTATTGCCTTCCTTTTCACAAGAGGGTTTTAATCCAAATTGATCACTTCATAGTCTTTATGGTCGTCTTTTTTGACACCTTCAATCGATGTATTTCATTTTAAGAATTTTTTAAGGTTAAAGTTGCACATAGTTTTCATTTGAGGATTTATTAAGCATAAACTTGCACATAGTTTTCATAGATATACATATTAATTTAATAAGCAATGAGAAAAGTTCCATAATATTCATGTTATATTTTGGAAGTTTCATATTTCGCGTACACGAATAAATAAATATCAATACAAATATCATGCACTTTATAATACGATGCATTTAACAACTTTTCTAACTGGAAATAAAAATAACTCATAATATATTACAATTGAATCCCAAATTATCAATTACTAATTGTGTGATGGCTCAATATTATATCATATGTCGTTTTTAACTTCATGTTTATATCATCACTGTTAACTTCCGGGATGATTTAATTAAAAAAATTATTTCGTTAACTGTAATACTGATCCGACGTCTCAGATTAAACTTTTGCAATATATTTGGTCTCGTTAGAATGTTATTTAAATTACTACAAAGGCTACAGACCAAAGGTTGGACTAACCTACATCTGTAGCAACGCCACACGGAAGTTATTTTTGATCTAAAAAAAAAGAACAAACAAACAAACAGATAGAGATGTCAAATTGGAAACCATGTTCCTATCCCTATAAAACCTTTACATGTACCCTACTTTCTTTTGGACATTTTTGAAGGGAGCAGGGTCCAAGGGCCAGCGCCCCTGGGAGCAAGGTCCAAGGGGCGGCAGCCTCTGGCGGGGTCCAAGGGGCAGAGCCCCTGGCTGGGGTCGAGCTGGCAAAAATTGCCTTAATGAAAACGCATCAAAAAAATTTTCTGAATTTTGTCACATTTTCGAAATGACAAAAATTGGCAGTTTTTTGGGCAATTTGTCTGAAAATCGAGATAACTGCCACTAGGCAGTTACACCCCAAAAATTCCCAATTTTTGTAGACAGCTTCTTGGTAACAATCCACTGGTTCGAAATTTCACACACACGATCATACACTGGTTCAATTTCTCGAAATCAGAGTTGTATCTGATTGAATTATTCGGGTGAACCACCAAAATAATTTGATCTGAGAGTGATTACACGCCTCTCTGATCATCCGACAATTGAAATTCCCCAACAAAGATCAAATTATTCTGTGAAGATGGCAAGCGGATCGATGAAGGATATGACACGCAAGGAAAACAAACTGGAGAAGTTCGAAGGGGTGGACTTCCAAAGATGGCAGAAGAAGATGCACTTTCTTCTGACTTCGTTGAAGGTTGTGTACGTGTTGACTACTCCAATTCCGGAGATACAGGAGGAGGGAAATCTGGAGGAAATCAGGAATAGGTCGAAGTGGGAGAACGAAAATTATATATGTCTTGGCCACATCCTGAATGGTATGTCTGATCCCTTATTTGATGTTTATCAAAATGTTGAAACTGCAAAGTTACTGTGGGACATGTTGGAAGCCAAATACATGGCAGAAGATTCTTCAAGTAAGAAGTTTCTTGTCAGTATTTTCAATAATTACAGAATGGTTGATGAACGGCCTGTGATGGAACAATATCATGAATTGTTACGAATTCTGGGGCAGTTTGCCCAACATGATATGAAGATGGATGAATCCATCTCTGTTTCGAGTATGATTGACAAGTTACCTCCTTCCTGGAGAGATGTTAAACATAATGTGAAACATCAGAAAGAAGAGTTAACTTTGGTTGAACTTGGAAGCCACTTCAGAATTGAAGAAGGCTTGAGAGCACAGGAAAATGTGTTGGTCAATGATGATAAGAAACGGGCTGGATCAAGTTCTGTGAACATGGTTGAAACGGGTGAATCATCCAAAGGAAACAGTAAGTTCAAAGGGAAACGCAAGTTTCAAGGAAACAACAACTCGGGTTCAAACAAAAAGCTGAATTACCCTTGCTGGAAATGTGGTAAGGTTGGTCACTTTAAGAGGGACTGTAAGATGATGAAGAATAACAAGAAGTCCGGTTTAAAGAACAAGAATGAGGATGGTTCTAGCGGGTCCAAGGACCCGGGAAAGCAAGGTCAGAATTTAGTACAATTTGATAATTCGGTTCAGAATTACGTGTCACTAATTTCTGAGGCATTTTATGTGCAGGATGATGACATTGCTTGGTGGGTTGATTCGGGTGCAACAAGTCATGTATGCAAGGATCTTCGTTGGTTTAAAGACTTTCAACCAATCGAAGACGGGTTCTATCTTATTTTTATTTGGCGCCGTGTCACCTGGTGATGATGGTCATACCACTATTGGGTCCTTCCCCAAGTAGTGATGATTATCACTGTTAGGATTTATTAGCCTAACCGTGACAAATTAGTAATGTGCACAATACCCCACTAGCCAGTGATTCAAGATAACCACGACTTAATCACTGTAATTATAACCGTTTGAAAATAATTGGAGTATTGTAAAATATATTTGATAAAAAGAGAATGACTCACATTGCAGATTTATACGGGCAGAATTTAGCCTACTGATTAGCCTTGTAACCTAATTTAAATAACAATGCACACGAACTAGGTCAGTAACTAATACAGCATTTACGATAACTCACGAGATTAAAACCCTCACAACGAATGACAAAGTGCTATACTTAAACATCCGTCGAATTCATGACTAATGACAAAGTATGGCCCTAATGTGGGCAGCACTTAAACATCCATTGGATTGTTTTCAATCGATCGGACATTGAATCGTAGCAGCGATCGATTTAATACCCTGTATCGTAGCAGCACCTCGCTATTTTGAAAATGAAATTCGACTTTTGAGCAGTATATTTTCGTTTTTGAAATTTGATTTCGACACCAGTGAACTGCCCATGACCCATCCTATTTATAGCTGAAAAATGGGTCTCATGCGGCCCGCGTGAGCCCTTGCTCGATCCTTACGCGGCCCGCGAGGAACCCTAGTCGTAGACTAGGGCTAGCGTGTCATCAGTAGTGCTGCCACGTGTACGCCACGTGGCCTGGGAACGCTTATCCGGTCAAACATAGGTTGACGCCGCTCGCGTAAGGGCCCTCGTGTTCTTTACGTGGCCCGCGAGAGGGTATAAAATATGATTTTCTTGATTTTTGACATGGATTAGGGTTTCGGGGGTCCGGGTTTTTACTTACGGGTCGTTTTAGGACATTTTTGAAGGTCCTTACATATTAGATTGGAGAAAGTAGAAGTAGTAGAAGAAGAAGAAGTACAGGTTGAAGAGGAGCTTCCAAGTGATCTAGATTTGTAAGATATAGAACTAGGGAGATGACAATCAGCGAATTAGTCCAATTCCGCTTCAGTAGGACGTGAAGCCCTATTGGTATCTCACACCATGGTTTTACGGTCCTGAAGCCATTGATGATGACTTCTGGGGCGACGGTGATGAGGAAGTAGTAGAAGATGATGCCCGACTAACCATGGCCCTGAGGGAAGAGGTAGTTGTTGAGCCACTAGACAAGATGGACGATGCGAAGAATGCAGAGCATATACCATCTGGGAGAATGTAACATCCCAATATTTTTGGTTATAATTTATATTATAAAAATTAAAGAGAAGGGCTTTATTTATATTGAATATTTATAAATTGTTGTGAATTTTCAAAATTGTTGAGATAAGTTTAGTAAAAGATTTATTAATGGTTTAATATATATGGATGTATATAAAATTTAGAACAATGGAAGATATAAACTAATCTTGAGGGACTAGTCTTGGCAAAAAGAATAAAACTTAGTAAAAAAGAGGAGAGAGTTGGTCAAACAAAAAGCTGGTGGATCATTTTAGAGTGTAAGTGTGTGTTTGTGTTGTGTGTCGACAAGAAGCAGAAAACAAGCACGTGAAGACACAAAACTTAACTTTTGAAGATGAAATCTATAAAACAAAAGATCAACCATTGATCTTTAGTAAAAGATTTAACCTAAAACCTAAATTTCTGGTAGTATATCCATGTATAGGGTTAGATCATGAGCATGATTTGGGGTTTATGTTTATTCTTGGTTGTTGATGCTATATCTTGTGATTATGTTGCTTAAAATAATCAAGAAATCTACTTTATTTGAACAACTTATGTTGCATGTTGGAATTTTGAAGAAATTATGTGGGTTTCAGTGATGAAATTGGGGGATTTACTATGGAGGAAGCTTAATTGCTAAAAAAATGAGAAATGTCCATAAATTACATAAGAAATATGTTGATGCTAAACAAAGGGAAATATACGCTTAAATGAATAAAGAATCTCCTCACAGTAGGTCTTTGAGTTGTGAAGCCTTGAATCAGTTATCATACTTACATTAATGACTATGTTGTGGTTTCCATGTTGTTAATGAATTTCTATAACAAAACTATGATGATTTTAAAAGTCTAATGACCATCATGTTATGTAATGGTAAAATGGTATGATATATATTCTTTCAAATTATTATTATTATTAACATAACTCGAGTTGACTTCAGGAAGTCAACGCTTCGATAAGAGAAATCAAGACCCAATCTCTCCTATGGGCAAATGTAAGTTACCCTTACTTTATTATAATCTACGGCTACCTACTCGATGTGGATGAATCATAAGTTCATAACCTATTCATACAAGCATATAATTACCTAATAGCATGTGCTATTAAGTAGCTATACATCTGGACTAAGGACACTATAATTGTTATTGATCTGGGTAAATATATGGTTTTTTTAGTATCCACATTGTTGCTACTGCTGCTATTATAGTGTGTGTGGAAGTATTTAATTTGTTGCTATTGACCGGCATTTAAAACTATATATCTGGTCGTTTGGCTGCCACTTGTACATTGTACAAAATTGTATATTAACGTCACTGATTGGTTTGCATTTCAGTCGATAGGTGTGTCGCTTTGGTCGACATTTCTCTCTTATATGAAGATAGCACATAGTTTTCTTAAAAATTGGTGGTTCATCCGGGTAAGGTGACTATTATATTAATATGGAACCCAAGTTGAAGCTTGATGATGATTATAAAGATGAGGGTTTGGGATTTGTATATGTGATTGTCTAAGTAAGATCACACACAAGGTACACAAGTGATATTTTATTAAAGTCAATTATACAATTTGATTTGTAGTATTGATGATAGTCATTGGTTGTATGCAAGTGATGAGCAAGTCCTCTCCATGTAGAAAAGTTTTAAATTAAACTTGAAACTTGTATTTAAGTGAATTAACGGTATTCTTACTATGGAATTATGATAAAATAATATATGAAACTATCTCATCACCTTAATGAGATATAAAAAAATGGGGACCTAAATTCCGCACTAACAATTTTATTAAACGATGACATGGAGACTTTTACAAATTTTGGGCGTAACAGAGAAGGAGTTTGGTGATGAGTTTGTATGTTTAGCAACTCTTGAAGAAGGAGAATATGACCCAGTTGGTGATCTTGCCTATCTAGAGACAATACTTGTACAGATGCCAACGATGGGGATTGAATATACACCAAACGTAGAAAAAGAGAAAGTGACTGAAGAGTTTGATAGTTGGCCCATGAGCGAATTAGATGTTGGATTGCCACTCACACCAACAAGAACACAAGAGAAAACACTTGGATCAACATAATGTGAAGGTGCAAAGATGGTGCAAACAAAAGCACAATGCAACATTGAAGTACAGAGATAACCATCCGCCTCTTTATATTTCACGTATCAGGTTTGATCCAGGTAAATTTGAATTTTGGTGGTTTAACTCATTTGAATTTCCTAATAAATTTGTTGGTTTAAAAATTGTTTTTTTAATAAATAATGATAATCAACTACAATTAAATGGGTTGGACCAGAGTTGGATAAAGGAGAAGCCTTTTGATTGGGAAATAAGTGTGGGATGCTATTCGGGATTTCACCAGAGCTGTAGAGTTTGTATTATAAGCCAGTGTTTATTTTTTATATCTTTTATTTTTTTAGTCGATATTACAGTGTGTATGAGACCAGAGTTAGAAACAAGTGTGGGGAGGGTAGAGGTTTGTTTGTTTTTTACTTGTACATGTTTGCATGAGACCACCTATACTTAAGAACTAAAAAAACAGGATGAAGGAGACTAAAAACACAATGAGCAGACCTAAGGGTGGGGGGTATGGTTAATTACTTTAGGGTGATTGAGTGATTCTCTACCCAATAATATTATGCCATGTCAACTCCCCATTCCACTCCCTATTTTGCACTCAATCACTAGGTATGATTAATCACTCTAGGGTGTTTGAGTTGTTATTTTTTATTTTCTAGAAATATATGCAACGGTCGAAAATGGCACACCTTTCTCATCAATCAAATCAGTGACTATACACCAATTTGGCTCACCGAAACACCCCTCACCGATGGTCTTCATCACGAGGGTGTGGTCACCGATCGGTGACTTCACTCACCGAATGAGTCCCCGCAAACCATACCGTGCACCCTAATAAAACAATAGACAGAAAAAAAAACACAATCCACGATACAAAAAACATGATGGTACTCCAGTAACATTAGTAAAAAAATTATTAACGTTTAAAGATGGTATGAGAAAGTGTGTTATCATGCACATGAGGAAAAGTAAGACAACATTAGTAACAATACCCCTCATTCAAATTCCAGTAAATTCTAATAAAAAAATCCCTCCAATTTCTTACCCTATTTAGTTTCATCCATTGGATTTCAAGATCAAAGACCCAAAATCCTTTCAAAAATGCACGTAATTTCTTAACCTATAAGGTTATAGGGTGTACTCTAACATTTAGAGTGTTAACAATGACATGACATGTTAACTAACATTGCAAACCACTCCTTACTTATGTTAAAAGGGCATTAAATTGGTTATGTGTTAACATTTTAACACAATGTTAAGAGATTGAATTGATTATTCTTTTCTTTTTTAGACCAAAAACCATTAAAATATAGGGTTAGATGAAGTTAATGGGATTAAACCATTTCCTTGGAGTGAGATAAAGTGAAATGAGTTAAAAAGATTAATGTAGCACTTAGGTAGAGTTAAGATAGGTTAAAGTATACCTAAATACTTTAGATACATAAAATATAATCTTCATTGGCTATTTCTAGATTCCATGTTTATGATGGGATTGGAATCTCTATCATTATTGCCTTCCTTTTCACAAGAGGGTTTTAATCCAAATTGATCACTTCATAGTCTTTATGGTCGTCTTTTTTGACACCTTCAATCGATGTATTTCATTTTAAGAATTTTTTAAGGTTAAACTTGCACATAGTTTTCATTTGAGGATTTATTAAGCATAAACTTGCACATAGTTTTCATAGATATACATATTAATTTAATAAGCAATGAGAAAAGTTCCATAATATTCATGTTATATTTTGGAAGTTTCATATTTCGCGTACACGAATAAATAAATATCAATACAAATATCATGCACTTTATAATACGATGCATTTAACAACTTTTCTAACTGGAAATAAAAATAACTCATAATATATTACAATTGAATCCCAAATTATCAATTACTAATTGTGTGATGGCTCAATATTATATCATATGTCGTTTTTAACTTCATGTTTATATCATCATTGTTAACTTCCGTGATGATTTAATTAAAAAAATTATTTCGTTAACTGTAATACTGATCCGACGTCTCAGATTAAACTTTTGCAATATATTTGGTCTCGTTAGAATGTTAGTTAAATTACTACAAAGGCTACAGATCAAAGGTTGGACTAACCTACATCTGTAGCAACGCCACACGGTAGTTATTTTTGATCTAAAAAACAAACAAACAAACAAACAGACAGAGATGTCAAATTGGAAACCATGTTCCTATCCCTATAAAACCTTTACAAGTACCCTACTTTCTTTTGGACATTTTTGAAAGGAGCAACAACATATCATGGGTTCTTGGAAAGAGTGTCACTTGAACACAAAACACGGGGATCTTTGTGAAATCTGAAGTTTTATAAGAGCAGGCGGGGTGGTCCGTGATACCACCCCATCACGCGTTAATCGACCACGGAACACCGCCGCCGCCCACCCCATCACGCGTTCTTTTTGTAACGCGTTGAAAGTATAACGCGTTGAAATTGGATGGAATTTGAACGTTGGTATTATTCGACCGTTGAATAACGGTAACTTTATAAAAAAAAAACCCCTTTAAACCTTTATATATATCTCCATTTAAACCATTTTTTTACACACACCAAAAACATAATCCATTTCACACAATTTTTATATCTTTCTCAAATGGAATTCTCTACGGATTCGACGTTTCCGATGTCTAGCGATAGCGATACCGAGTCGTCTTCCGACAACGAGACGCTAAAATATTTTGTGTCGGTGTGTATAACGAGCTTGATGCCGAGTCGTCCCGCCCAAAGAAGAAGATGGTCGACCGTGATCGTATACGTGCCAACGACGCTTTGATGAACGATTATTTTGTGGAAAATCCGCTCTACAATACCGAAACGTTTAGAGATCGGTTTCGTTTACCCAAAGAATTATTTTTAAAGATTGTTGGAGACATCGAAGCAAGCGAGGAATTGTTTCAAGAAGGTTACGATGCGAGGGGCAAACCAAGTTTCACGCCGATACAAAAATGCACGTCCGCCATTCGCCAACTAGCGACAGGTAACCCTCCCGATCAATATGATGAATACCTAGCTATGTCGGCCAGAACTTCACGAGAATGTTTGCAATTTTTTTGCAACGCTGTCATTAAGTTGTATGCTAACGAGTTTTTACGTAAACCGACGGGCCACAACATCTCACGTATTTACGCCGCACACGAGGCTAGATGGCATTTTCCCGGGATGCTCGGTAGCATCGATTGTACACATATCGAGTGGAAAAATTGCCCAAGAGAGATGCGAGGGGCGTATGTTAGGGGAGACATCAAAAGACAAACCATCATACTAGAAGCGGTGGCGTCGAATGATTTATGGATTTGGCATTCGTATTTCACAATATGGTGATCAAAGAAGACGGACGTGCAGTATCCCCGGATTGGGTGCCGGATCCTCCTACACAAGTTCAAGTTCCACAAAATATCCATCTACAATTGCGTAACGAAGAAACTCACTTTCGGTTGAGATACGATTTAATCGAACTAGTAGGTTCTCTGGGTTTGGAGTTTCATGATTCGGACGAGGAGTATGTTTTTTTTTTAAATTGTATGTTTCTAGTATGTTAAATTGAAGTAGTATGTTTTAAATTTAATGAAATTTTTAATTTTAGTGTTTTATTGTTAAATTTATAATTTAGTGTTTAATTTCTAATTTTAAAATGAAAATTAAAAAAATTTGGGAGTGATAGAATTCCATCACTAGTGATACCACCCCCACTACATTTCTATCACTAGTGATAGAATATTGGGTGATGACATGGCATGAGTTGATTGGTGCTTAGTAATGATAGAAATGTATCAGTAGTGACCACCCCTCCTCCCTTTATGATAGAACGATCCAAAATGCGAAACTTGATGAAAGTTATTTGAGGTTTGCAAATGTTGAAAACTTTGAAGATTATCAACCTCCAAAACTAGGTGGACCAACCGACAAAGTTCGCGCCACCTATATTTTGCCTCGGCCTTTGCTCAATAAGTTGAAAATTTTGGTTTCAACAGAACTACCAAGTACCAACATTAGCATATGTATCATCTTTTACTGTTGCATGTGCTTATATCTGGAGTTGCATGGCAAAAATGCGCAACGATGGGCTGCAAATGTTTGGCTTCGCCATCAATTGTAGGGCACGTATGAATCCCACACTCCCAGTAACCTATTTTGGTAACTCTATTGGAGGGTGCAAAGCTATGGAAAATAGTACACAATTAACCGGAAAAGAAGGGTTTGTGACCACTGCAAAATTGATTGGAGAAAAACTACATGAGACTTTGACCGATAAGGATGGAATTGTTAAAGAAATAGAATCATTCAACGACTTCTTTTCCAACGGGTTTCCTACAACAACGATCTGGGTTGCTGGAACACCAAAGCTCAAGTTTTATGACATGGATTTTGGGTGGGGTAAACCCAAAAAGATCGAAATAGTTTCGACTGATTATAATGGTTCAATATCCATAAATGCCTGCAAAGAAAAACATGAAGATCTCGAGATTGGCATTTCCCTTACGAGAACGGAGATGGTGTCTTTCGTTCGTATCTTTGAGGATAGTTTAGAAAAATATATCTAGATGCGTCAAATTATTAGATCCTTGTTGAGTTATTCGATTAGGGAAATATATCTAGATGCATCATATTATATATTCTTGTTGAATTGTTGTTTTCTTTTATTCTTGTTGAATTGTTGTTTAATGTTGTTTAAACTTTACATCTCCCATCCGTAATTTATCTTACACTATTTGCTTCCAGAGCTTTAAACGTTAATTCAAATTAATCTTCGTAGTCTTTATAGTTGTCCTTTTGTGCAGTTGTGCATGTCGGTATATCATCAAACCCGAAAATACCCGCAACCACATTCATTATCAAACCCGAAAATACTCACAACGTACCACATTCATAACTATTAGGGGACGGGGCGCCCCGTTGTGAACCCTCCATCACGCGTCAAACAATAACACAAACCGCCACCGCCCACTTTTATCACGCTTGAACTTTTAAATGCGTGATGTTTATCACGCGTGGTAAATTGAAAAAAAATTGAACGTTGGACCAAGGTTACCGTTGAGAATGTTGTTAGATGTTTTAGTGTAATCGGGGATTGACTTGGTGATCAAGGCGAATAATATTACACATCAAGCAAGTTAGGAGGTGCGGGAGTGCACGCTTGTTTGAGTTATTATAATTCGAAGTTTACGGGCGGAGCCCGTACTCTACGGGGGTTCCAAGGGGGCAGCGCCCCCTTGGCGGGGATCCGGGGGCAGCGCCCCTGGCGGGGTACAAGGGGCAGAGCCCCTGGCTGGGGTCGAGCTGACAAAAATTGCCTTAATGAAATCGCATCAGAAAATTTTATTTTCTGAATTTTGTCACATTTTCGAAATGACAAAAATTGGCAGTTTTTTGGGCAATTTGTCTGAAAATCGAGATAACTGCCACTAGGCAGTTACACCCCAAAAATTCCCAATTTTCGTAGACAGCTTCTTGGTTACAATCCACTGGTTCGAAATTTCACACACACGATCATACACTGGTTCAATTTCTCGAAATCAGAGTTGTATCCGATTGAATTATTCGGGTGAACCACCAAAATAATTTGATCTGAGAGTGATTACACGCCTCTCTGATCATCCGGCAATTGAAGTTCCCCAACAAAGATCAAATTATTCTGTGAAGATGGCAAGCGGATCGATGAAGGATATGACAAGCAAGGAAAACAAACTGGAGAAGTTCGAAGGGGTGGACTTCCGAAGATGGCAGAAGAAGATGCACTTTCTTCTGACTTCGTTGAAGGTTGTGTACATGTTGACTACTCCAATCCCGGAGATACAGGAGGAGGGAAATCTGGAGGAAATCAGGAAGAGGTCGAAGTGGGAGAACGAAAATTATATATGTCTTGGCCACATCCTGAACGGTATGTCTGATCCCTTATTTGATGTTTATCAAAATGTTGAAACTGCAAAGTTACTGTGGGACATGTTGGAAGCCAAATACATGGCAGAAGATTCTTCTAGTAAGAAGTTTCTTGTCAGTAATTTCAATAATTACAGAATGGTTGATGAACGGCCTGTGATGGAACAATATCATGAATTGTTACGAATTCTGGGGCAGTTTGCCCAACATGATATGAAGATGGATGAATCCATCTCTGTTTCGAGTATCATTGACAAGTTACCTCCTTCCTGGAGAGATGTTAAACATAATCTGAAACATCAGAAAGGAGAGTTAACTTTGGTTGAACTTGGAAGCCACTTCAGAATTGAAGAAGGCTTGAGAGCACAGGAAAATGTGTTGGTCAATGATGATAAGAAACGGGCTGGATCAAGTTATGTGAACATGGTTGAAACGGGTGAATCATCCAAAGGAAACAGTAAGTTCAAAGGGAAACGCAAGTTTCAAGGAAACAACAATTCGGGTTCAAACAAAAAGCTGAATTACCCTTGCTGGAAATGTGGTAAGGTTGGTCACTTTAAGAGGGACTGTAAGATGATGAAGAATAACAAGAAGTCCGGTTCAAAGAACAAGAATGAGGATGGTTCTAGCGGGTCCAAGGACCCGGGCAAGCAAGGTCAGAATTTAGTACAATTTGATAATTCGGTTCAGAATTATGTGTCACTAATTTCTGAGGCATTTTATGTGCAGGATGATGACATTGCTTGGTGGGTTGATTCGGGTGCAACAAGTCATGTATGCAAGGATCTTCGTTGGTTTAAAGACTTTCAACCAATCGAAGACGGGTCTATCATGAAGATGGGGAATGTTGCAACTGAACCAATCAAGGGAATAGGAACTGTGAAACTTGTGTTTACCTCTGGAAAAACTTTACTTTTGAACAATGTTTTGTATGCGCCCGGGATTCGAAAGAATCTGTTAAGTGGCATTGTGTTGAATAATTGTGGGTACAAACAAGTATTGGAAAGTGACAAGTATATCTTGTCAAGATATGGTACCTTTGTTGGTTTCGGTTATCTATGTAATGGTATGTTTATGTTGAATGTTGATGTCTCGTTTATGAATGAATCTGTTTGTGTTGCTTCAACTAGTAATGCAAATTGCTTAGCTTCAAGTAGTAGTAGAAACAACTTGACTGAATCGGAATTATGGCATGCTAGACTAGGACATGTACATTATAAAAGAGTTAAAGAAATGTCTAAAATGAGTTTAATTCTGCCTATTGACATAAACAATGATATATGCCATGTTTGCAAGTTGAATAAGATAACCAAAAAGCCTTTCATGCAACATGTTCATAGGGAAACTAAAGTGTTAGATTTGATACATAGTGATCTATGTGATTTTCATGCTACACCATCTCTAGGTAATAAAAATTATGTAGTAACATTTATAGATGATGCTACTAGATTTTGTTACGTTTATTTGTTGCATGCTAAGGATGAAGCTCTTGAAAAGTTTAAGATTTATAAACAAGAAGTAGAGCTTCATCGGAGTGGGTTGATCAAAACCCTACATACGGACAGAGGTGGTGAGTATTTTGATCCGGGGTATTTCCAATCTACTGGAATAATACACCATACCACAGCTCCTTACACACCGGAACAAAATGGTGTGGCGGAAAGGAAAAATAGGACTTTAAAGGAAATGGTTAATACCATGTTGTCCTATTCGGGTCTAAGTGAGGGCTTTTGGGGTGAGGCTATGTTGACAGCCTGCTATTTGCTAAATAGGGTTCCAAATAAAAGGAACAAGACCACCCCTTTTGAGCTTTGGTATAAAAAACCACCTGAGCTGCATAAGCTGATAGTTTGGGGTTGTAGAGCCGTGGTGAGGCTCACTGATCCTAAGATAAGGAACATAGGGGAAAGAGGTATAGACTGCATTTTCATTGGGTATGCGGAGCATTCATTTGCTCATAGGTTCTATGTTATAGAACCAAATGACTACGTGTCAGTGCATACGGTTATTGAGGCAAGAACTGCAGAGTATGATGAGAATAGATTCTCTTCAATACCTAGGCCTAGAGACATGGTTCCAAGCTCTAGTAACTCTCACGTGGCTGATCAAGTGATTGATACTCCTCCGGAACCTAGGAGGAGTGGTAGAGCAAGAAAAGCTAAATCATTTGGTGATGATTTTCAGCTATATTTGGTTGAAGGATCTAGAGATGAAATTAAAATTCAATATCAATATTGCTTCAATATTGAGGAAGATCCTAAAACCTATAGTGAAGTCATGGCATCTCGGGATGTGGCTTTCTGGAAAGAAGCTATAAATGATGAGATGGACTCTATTATGCAGAATAACACTTGGAAACTGTCTGATCTACCCCCTGGGTGTAAAACACTTGGTTGTAAATGGATCTTCAAGAAGAAGATGAAAGTAGATGGTTCAATTGAAAAGTTTAAAGCCCGATTGGTTATCCAAGGCTTTAGACAAAAGGAAGGAATTGACTACTTTGATACATATGCTCCTGTAGCAAGAATATCCACTATTAGATTGTTGGTTGCCTTGGCTGCAATACACAATGTTGTAATTCATCAAATGGATGTACTTGAATGGTGATTTGGATGAGGAGATATATATGAAACAACCAGAGGGTTTTGTTATGCCTGGCAATGAGCATAAGGTGTGTAAGCTAGTTAAGTCACTATATGGCTTAAAGCAAGCACCAAAACAGTGGCATCAAAAGTTCGATGATGTGGTTTTGTCTAATGGTTTTGTATTAAACCAAGCAGACAAGTGTGTATATAGCAAATTTGATGATTCTATGAAAGGAGTCATAATTTTTCTATATGTAGATGACATGTTGATCTTCGGTACTGACCAGGATCAAGTTGATAAAACAAAGAAATTTTTGTCATCTTGTTTTGATATAAAAGACTTGGGGGAGGCGGAAGTGATCCTTGGTATAAGGATCAAAAGGGAGAACAATGGCATATCTATCTCTCAGTCTCATTATATTGAGAAGATATTGAAAAAGTTCAATTTTCATGATAGTTCTCCGGTTAGCACTCCAATGGATCCTGTTTTTAAACTCTCACCTAATGAAGGTGTAGCTGTAAGCCAACTTGAATATTCAAGGGCCATTGGATCCCTCATGTATGTCATGATTAGCACTAGACCGGATATAGCTTATGCGGTTGGAAAGCTTAGTAGGTATACTAGCAATCCAGGTGCAAGTCATTGGCAAGTAATGAATCGAGTATTTAGGTACTTGAAAGGAACCATGAAATATGGCTTGACCTATACTGGATTTCCTTCGGTTTTAGAAGGTTATTCGGATGCAAGTTGGATTAAAAACAAGGAAGATCATTCTTCCACGAGTGGATGGACTTTTCTGCTTGGAGGAGGTGCCATATCTTGGGCATCTAAGAAACAGACTTGCATTACTGATTCGACAATGGAGTCTGAGTTTGTAGCATTAGCCGCAGCTGGCAAAGAAGCTGAGTGGCTAAGAAACTTGATTTATGAAATTCCATTGTGGCCTAAACCTATATCACCAATATCTATTAGATGTGATAGTGCTGCTACCTTGGCTAAGGCCTATAGCCAAGTGTATATTGGGGAGTCTAGACACTTAGGTGTTAGACACAGCATGATTCGTGAGCTCATCATGCATGGGGTGATATCGGTGGAGTTTGTGAGAACTCAACAGAATTTAGCCGACCACTTAACCAAAGAGTTATGTAGAGATCTTGTGCACAAGGCGGCTGTAGGGATGGGATTAAAGTCCACCTGAGATTTCTCATGTTAAGATACCCAATTCCCACCTAATATGACGTTAGGTGCTGAATTCAATGTGGAAAGCTTAACATCTAGAAATTGGAACACATTAGTAGCATCATCCCAAGGTATGTGTTCAGACCTGCAAGTTAAAGGAGGTTGAAGGTTTTCTTCTTAATAGTTCTTTGAAAAAATTGCATATGCAGGTGCAAGAATAAAGAGCTACCTATATGAGCATGAAGTTTAGCCGCTTCAAGAAGCTAGGACTTGGCTTTGATATGTTCATTGAAGGATGGGACACAGGCTAGTAAAAATAGTGTCAAGAAAGAACATTAGAGTATGTAAACTTGTGTGTATATTATCTTCATGTATTCACTGAATAGAAAGGGTTCAATCCTTAGCGACACCCCTATATTCGAATATTTGGAATGTGTAATAATTCAATCGTCGCGATATTTCATTTATGCATAAGTTTGATTGTTTGTGAATTTGTTTAAGTTAATCAAGGATTACGCTAAAATGGGGGAGGATTGTTAGATATTTTAGTGTAATCGGGGATTGACTTGGTGATCAAGGCGAATAATAATACACATCAAGCAAGTTAGGAGGTGCGGGAGTGTACGCTTGTTTGAGTTCTTATAATTCGAAGTGTACGGGCGGAGCCCGTACTCTACGGGGGTTCCAAGGGGGCAGCACCCCTGGGAGCAGGGTCCAAGGGGCGGCAGCCCCTGGCGGGGTCCAAGGGGCAGAGCCCCTGGCTGGGGTCGAGCTGACAAAAATTTCCTTAATGAAATCGCATCAGAAAATTTTATTTTCTAAATTTTGTCACATTTTCGAAATGACAAAAATTGGCAGTTTTTTGGGAAATATGTCTGAAAATCGAGATAACTGCCACTAGGCAGTTACACCCCAAAAATTCCCAATTTTCGTAGACAGTTTCTTGGTTACAATCCACTGGTTCGAAATTTCACACACACGATCATACACTGGTTCAATTTCTCGAAATCAGAGTTGTATCCGATTGAATTATTCGGGTGAACCACCGAAATAATTTGATCTGAGAGTGATTACACGCCTCTCTGATCATCCGGCAATCGAAATTCCCCAACAAATGTTACCATTAAAAGAATTTTTATATATACACACAATATAAAATACAAACATTCTTCCAATTCAATCCAAACATTCTCCCAATTCAATCCAAACATAAAAATATATCACGTAAAAATCAGTCCCAAATATTTTTAGTGACTGATAAATCAGTCTTAAATATTTACATATTTGAGACTGATATATCAGTCCCTGAAAATTTAGTCTCGAATGGACACTTTTCTTGTAGTGCATGTTGCTATATGTTTCTAACATCTTTTTACATGGTGTTTTTTACCGATACGGTGTTCAACATGTTATAACACCATATAACAACCATCTTCATATACACAAAATATCGCTAACATTAATACTATACATAAAACAGATAAAGGTCCAGTTCAGATTCATACCACTTGTTTCCTACGCCACAAAACATACAACGAGCCAGTGTGTCTTCAGAATTATCACGCCTGTCTCTCAATGAGACAACACGCTTGACGTACGGCGATCGCAGTGCAACTGGAAGAATGATTGTTCGTTTCAGCCTTGGAGTTTTACCTCGTTCCGCAGGTTGCTTTACCTCGTTGTGGTCTTCATCCGTCACAACGTTGTCCAGCCTTGTTGACAAGTTCACCGCTTGAATTCCAAAAACATTGATTCTTGTCTGGTTTCTTTTCACTTCGTCCCTCCTCAATTGCTCTATCCACCTCTACGACAAATGAAGATGTTATGGGTGAAAAGGGAGAAGTGTTCTGTGTTATACCGTCATTATTTTGCACGTTTGCAGGAGTGTTATCTCCGACAAAGGATACACTACCTTTTCGAAGATCAATGATTTCATCTGCTTCAACCACATTATCTTCTTCAACTCCAACGCTTTTATTTCCCTTTTCCGCATCATCACCTTCATTTTCTTTTTCATCTTCAACTTTAAGATGTTTTATGATTATTTCCTTCTACTCCATTGCTTTCCGTTTCAACAGATCACTCTCGGGGAACATCACACATGATTCTGTTAGTGTGTTATTGATTTTGTTCATGCAAATCTCAAACTCTCTAAATAGATTATCCAACAAATTTGACCAAACCTGTACGAAATCCCGGTTTAATAACATATTTCCGTGGTATCTTTCTAATCCCCTATCAACTTATATGTTATCAACTTATATGTTGTCAATAATCAAGATCTGTTTTGTTTTCAAGTTGAAAAACATAAGATAGTAGTGATCCCCTGTCAAGATAGGTATAAATAC
Organism: Helianthus tuberosus; assembly: GCA_030545235.1. Lineage (NCBI taxonomy): Eukaryota > Viridiplantae > Streptophyta > Magnoliopsida > Asterales > Asteraceae > Helianthus > Helianthus tuberosus. The sequence goes on along the minus strand of CM060451.1, from coordinate 102,239,633 downwards.
CATCTGGAACATTTAAACGATTTTGGTTCTGTCCCAGCCAGCACAATGTTCATGTTTGTAGTAAATTATGTTATGCGGTCATCATCAGACATCTGGAAATCTTTCTCCAGCTGTGTTTCAAAAATTTGGTAACCAAATTATCAGTTATGGTGTTATCAAACTTTTCAGCTACGATGAAGTATTCGATAGGCGTATTCGATAGGTGTTATTAAATAACTCATTTGCGACGAAGTATTCCATATGTGTTATTAACAATTCAGAAATCAAACAAAAGATTGTTAAACAATCTAAAAATTGGTAAACATACAATAAGCTATGGTGTTATTCAAGTAAGCAAAATAAGCTATGGTGTTATTCAGTAAATTCACAGAATATTGATAAGCAATTTTGTAAACATATAATAAGCTATGGTGTTATTCGGTTATTTAAATCCAAATTTGGTAAACATACAATAATCTATGGTGTTATTCAGCTATTTCACAGAATATTGGTAAACATATCAGCAGAAGTCACATATAGTGTCAAATCAAGAACAAATCATAATATGTTTACGAGCTTGAAATCCCCGTCAGATGCGCCTAATGGTGATGGAGTGTTCCCGTACTATGAGATCATCAGCACACGGAATTCACCATCCGTACCTACAAACAATGCACATGTTTGGGTGTCAGTTTGTGATAGTAAGTAGTCTGCAGAGTGTCTGTATATACCCAGGTACGCATCATCATCGTTGATCTCTTCAGAATCTTCATCCATTAGCTCATTGTCCGTTTCCATTTCCTTTCTTCGTGTTGTTTTTTGCATTTTGATTGTCTTTTCTCTATTTGTTTTCCTTGTACGTTTGTGTTTCTCCACCCGTCCTACACTTTATCTCTTCCTTTTTCCCATTTCTCATCACTTTCAACATCCTCAGCTGGTTTAGTTTTTTTCTCCTCCTTTGCTTTCTACTTTTCGTGGTGTTTTGAGTGCATGTTCTCCATATCCGCTTCAAGCTTGTTCAACGCACCATCATCGACAAGTTCAACAATAGGTGAACTGTGCAACGAATGTATCTTCTTTTTCTCAATTCCGTATGCGATCTGCGACAATATATTGCAAGATGTTTCAAAAGATTGGTAAACAAATTAACAATTATGGTGTTATAAAAAGCTATCGTGTTATTTAAGTAAAAAATAAGCTATGGTGTTATTCAGTTATTTCACAGAATATTGGTAAACAATTTTCTAAACATATAATAAGCTATGGTGTTATTCAGTTATTTAAATCCAAAATTTGGTAAACATACAATAATCTATGGTGTTATTCATTTATTTCATAGAATATTGGTTAACAACTTAAAAGGTATGGTGTTATTTAATTAAAGATGTTATTCAAGATGTTTATAATGCAAGATGTTAATTACTAGCAACTTCCGTAGTAACAACATTGGTCCTCGGAAAGCATCCTCACCACCATGCCACGCCTTTTTCGTTCTGTTAAGACATGACACCATGTACGAACATAAGTTGAAGCTTTTAATATCCACGTTCGGCTGTATACATTGAATATATCACACGTTCATCGAATTGTTCATTGTGCTTTCACCCACGAAAGAAAAGTAGACAACCAAGAAGTTCACGACAAGCAGTCGTCCGTAATCATGTCTGTCTAATATGTAATGTATCAGCTGCAATGGCGATAATCTCTTGCTATTTATATGCTCAAACTGATTACTGAACTCTTGAACGACAAGATATTTCTTTTTGTTTGCGTTCTTCTTCTCAACGAGCTCTGTTGGTTCTATAGGCAGCCCGAAAACACGTTTTACTAGCTCTGATGTAATTGCTACCACACGGCGGCCTCCCACATTCAAATCACATGCGTTTGGATCGTAATTTGACACCAACCATTGTGCCAATGTTGTAGGCACATATGTTACCTTATAACCGAATATCGACCCAAACACAATTTCTTTTAATGTCTCTCATTGCTCGTCATTGAGGCCCAGTGCTAGGCATATCAGATTATCGATAGACACCTTTGGCCTGATCCGTGCACCCGTGAATGGTTGATACGGCTGTGACATTGTTGATGCCTTACATGAGTCGGTGTTCTTTTGGCCGCCAATTTTCGTCGCTTCCCCGTTGGGGTGTCAACGAAATCGTCATCCGGGTCTGCCAGCCGATCTACAACATTTTTAATATTTGTATTAGTAGACCCGTAAACCAAAAGACAAACACTTTATTATAATACCTGGGTTGGTTGTTTTATCACCGAACGTGACTACGACCAGTTTGTTATCTGCTTCTGTTTGTGTTGGTGCAGTAATATCTTTCGGCACATTCTCCTTTATGCCATTATCAGTCCCCACTGTATTCCCTACTTCACGCATATCTGTTTGGGTTCAAATCAATTATTACCAGGTGTTATCTATTAAAAAATTATAATCGCAAGACCTTTTTTACTTTGTTGGTTTTTTTCGCTTGTGGAACATTTTTGTTTGTTTCTGCATTATCAACATCATTCATACCAGCAGCACCATCTGCTTAATCCAAAGCAATATCTATCATATAAAAAACTCATCATAAAAATAGAGATTCACATCTGGGCTACTTAGCATAATGTAGTGTTTTTTTTTTGTTTTATTATACTTTTTACTACATTGCAAATACCTTTGTCCTCATTATTTGATGTTTCTGAGTCGCTACATACCAACGGTCTTTCAAATGTGTTTTTGAACCGTGATTTGTACATTTTCCCTTTAAGTCGTTGGCTTGACCTGACTATAGAAAACATTCAAAGACTATATTTAAAAGACTACAACTAATACAATTTTATCCTAGATCATGTTTCAAACCTTTTTACAAAAACCATGTGATAGGATGTTAGGACCATACATCAACATATAACAGGATGATACCACAAATAAACAAAAACCAAAATACAGTCATCTACCAACATATTGAACACCCTGTATATAACTGTCACACCCCGATTTCCACGTGTCACCGGTGGGCCCGGTGGGGGAGTATCGTGACGTGGTTGGCAACGTAATAGTCAAACAACACAATATAATAATGCACAGCGGAAGCAAATTTAAAACAAGATACAACCGAATTTATTTATTGTAAACAAAGTCACAATTATCCGGTGTTTATCCACAGTAGGATCGAATTAACAAAACATTGTTTATGGTTCAACAGACTTCGGCATCTCTAAGTTTGCGAGACTTCTAATGATGCTTAGGAGAATCCCAGCCTATTTCGCCTAGTACCTGCATTTAATCTTTTTGGGAAAATACGTCAGTTTACACTGGTAAATACATTCAACTGACTCATTTTATAAAATGATTGAAAATTGGTTTGGATGCACATGGCATAAACATTTTGTTTAACTTGGGAGAATTATTTAATATTATAATCTTGTGAACGATTTACATGTTACTTATGCGTTCAGTAGCCCGGAACGTATTCCGGGTTAAAGATCAATAGACACACCACTTATGTGAGTTATACACGGGAGTACGCCTACACCCCGTGCTCAGGTCGTGGCTATCTCGTAAGATAATGCCAGGGATATCCGGGACATGGTCATTAACCCCCCCAAAGGCTGTAAAGTAAACACATCTGTTTAAAACGAGCCGATCAAATTATTCAATTAACCACTAAGCGTGGAAGATTTGATGCTCGATCAAGCGGTACGCTATGTACCGTAACCCAAGCCCGTATAGGGAAAATAAGTTAAAAGTATTTACCTTTGCAAGTATAAATCCTTAATCGAATAAATTGCAGATAGCTTTTACTGGTTCTCCTAATCTGGAACGAAGGTTTAATATAACCTATTAGAATACTAACGGATCTTTAATTAAGCTTAAGCTTAGACCGGTTAGTTTAACGATACGGTTCTTACGCACGATTAAGCGAAGACCGGATAGAATGTGATTTAGACCCGACAAGTTGAGGACTTGTTTAATATGGGTTTACTATTCACATTCTGGATTTTGAGATAAAAATGATATCGTTTGACCCGTTTCGGCTAGTTTATGCAAACTAGTTACATAACCCGAACCGAACGCGTATAATGCATAACGGGTAACCGAAAGGGTTGCGAACAGGTTTCCTAAGTTAATACGCTTTAAATATGTTGTAATATCATTATGATATCTTCCATAATGCCCATAACGAGTTTATTCCCTAATTATGCCCCGTAGGGGTATTTTGGTCATTTTAACGACCATAAAAGGGATTTATAGTACTTCTGAGATACGGGTCTGATTAAATCAGAAAAACATCTTAACTTAACAGGTTATGTCTAATGGTATTAAGTCTTACGTGGCAAAATGGTTTTAATACTAAACTACGCGTTTAATACGCGTATAAAGCCGTTTTAAGCGACGTACGGGTTAAAATACCAATCTGAGTTTTCTGATCAGCAAAACAGGTTCAAAATACTATATTTATTATTTTAGATCAGTGGCAATTGGATTGGTATCAATCGGATTCGTAAAACTCGTTTTATGGCCTAAAAGGGCATATTCGGTATTAACCGAATCAATGCGATAAGCCTAGCTTAAGACCAGCTTAAAAATAATTAAAAATCTTCAAAAATCCTAAAATATTATTTAACATCAGCGGGTAAAAGTTTTGGTACCGAAAATCGGGTTTAGATAGGCTATGCGCTAATTGCGCCGTTTAATTAATAAAAAAGCTTATTATTTACGCTAATGCGCATATCTCCTAATCTAGACCTCCGATTGACGTGAAAATTTACGTACATGCTAAATAATCAGTAACTAAGATTTTAGTACTTCCACATTTTCAAAATTCTCGTTGTAGGGTCATAAGGGCATTATGGTCCAATTTAAGCGATTAACGGAAACGTGTGCATGCATCGGATAATCAACGAAACAAATACCGAGACTTATTCTATCATGTAATCCAACCCTAATGAAGCACTAAGGCAATACCGAATCAAATTAAAACGGGTCAGAACCGAAGTCAAAGCAAAAGTCAAGGTTTTGCGCCTTTCGGTTCCGAACCGGGTTTAAACAGAAATTTGTCGAGTCGGGCAAGCGTAGACAAGTTTTTATACTTATTACCAAGTTATATTAAGGTTAAAACAGGTTGCACACCTTTCGGATCATTAATTGTGCATTAAATCGCATTTTGTATTTCTGTTGACTTTTTCGGTCAACGTTTGACCCGACAAACGACCTAGTTAGGTCTGGAATTGGTACTTGCCCTTTTAAGGGTTTAATACCCATATAATTACCTATCTAACGGTACTTTTAATTTGACATACGACTGAGCTATCGTTGCTTAATCACAAAGTCAACCGTTAAGCCCGATATATTGACTTTTAAGCTAATTACTAAGCTAGAATTAAATTAGAAGGGTTAAGCAACTTACTAGATGATTAATGGATGATTAGGAAGGCCTTCAATCAGATTGTAAGCTCCTCCAATGCTCAGATTGTTTGCAATTTGATGTGTGGAAATGTTGTGAATGAATGGGTCTTTATATACAAGTTTCAAACACCACAAGCAAGTGACAACCAAGTCTAGGGCCATCCACAATTGATCAACACTTGTAAGTAGTGTGTAGGGATGTCTAGGGGCCATGCACATGCAAGAAAAACCGGCCAAGGGGGTCACTATTGCACATAACAGGCTACTGCCTGTTTTTCTGCATCTGCAGACCGGACGCGGCCCGCGTCCTGATTAACCAAATCTCAGGCGGGCCGCCTGAGACATATAAATCAGATTTTTGATTTTTGTTTGTTGTGTTTCGAAAGGGCAGCCGTTATATACGACTTGTGGACTTATTTTATCAATAGGGGACCTCCAATAAGTGTCTAATACTGTAACATACCCTACCATCATCCATTATTTCACTTGATTGCATATACAAGACCCGAAAACATCGGTTTACCATTGCTTTTCATCGTGGGATCACCTCATACTTTTGCAATTCCATTATTGGCAATAATTCCCTGAATTGAGGGTGCATAGATGTGTAAAATATTATATCGGGTATTGGGATTTATAATTGAGGTGTTCAGAGGTAATAATTTAACATGACGCCACTTTAAATCCTACCGAAAACATCTTTATTAAATCCGGGTTTTCAACGCGTTTTTGTCTTACATGACACGTGTCGTTTTAATATAAAACCCGAAATTTGCGAGGTGTTACATCCTCACCCCCTTAAAATAAATCTCGACCCGAGATTTACTGAAACAAGTAAGGGTACTTTTCTTTCATGGTGGATTCCAACTCCCACGTATACTCGGGACCTCTTCGGGCATCCCATTTGACCTTTACAAAAGGTATGTGCTTTCTTCGAAGCTTCCTTACCTGTCGATCTTCAATCGACAAAGGTTTTTCTACAAACGTTAAGCTCTTATCTATTTGCACATCTGTATGTGGCATGACATGTGAATCATCAGCGGAACACTTCTTTAGATTGCAAATGTGGAACACATTGTGAATTCCACTGAGCTCTTCCGGTAAGTTCAACTTGTAGGCAACTGACCCGACACGTTCGATAACCTCGAAAGGTCCTATGTATCTCGGGCTTAGTTTGCCTTTCTTACCAAATCGCATCACCCCCTTCCAGGGTGACACTTTAAGTAGGACTTTGTCACCTACTTCGAAGTGAAAGTCCTTACGACTTGGATCCGCGTAACTCTTCTGCCTATTCCGGGCAGCTTGGAGATTGTTACGAATCTGGACAATCTTGTCCGTCGTTTCGAACACGATCTCTGGTCCTGATAACTGGACTTCTCCAACTTCCGCCCAACAAACTGGCGATCTACATTTTCTACCGTATAATGCCTCAAAAGGCGCAGCCTTTATGCTGGTATGGTAGCTATTGTTGTAGGAGAATTCGATCAAGGGTAGGTTCTTATCCCAGCTACCTCCCAAATCGATCGCACATGCACGCAGCATGTCTTCCAACGTTTGAATAGTACGCTCACTCTGACCGTCAGTCTGAGGATGGTAAGCCGTACTAAAGTTCAAACGTGTGCCCAAAGATTGCTGGAAGCTCTTCCAAAAATGTGACGTGTACCTAGTATCCCGGTCAGAGATAATAGCTACAGGTATGCCGTGTAGGGCTACAATCTTATCAACGTATAACTGGGCTAACATATCGGAGCTATAAGTCTCCTTGATGGGTAAGAAATGAGCTGACTTAGTCAGTCGGTCAACTATAACCCATATTGTATCATTTCCTTTCCTTGTCTTGGGTAACTTGGTAATAAAATCCATAGTTACCATCTCCCACTTCCACGTAGGAAGTTCAGGCTGTTGTAGCAAACCTGACGGTTTCTGATGCTCGGCTTTGACTTGCGCACATGTCAAGCATTTTGCTACATGGGCGGCCACAGACTTTTTCAAGCCTATCCACCAATAATTTGCCTTTAAATCCTGGTACATCTTATCAGCTCCAGGATGAACGGAGTATTTGGAACTGTGGGCTTCTTGGAGGATGATATCACGAAGTCCTCCAAAAATCGGAACCCATATTCGTCCGTTTAACCGTAAAATTCCGTCCTTGCTAAGAGTTAACTGCTCCTCAGTTACTCCTAACTTTTCATTAGGATAGTTAGCTTCCAACACAGCTTCCTTCTGTGCAGCTAACACCCTTTCTATCAAACTGTTCTTTACCTCCATACGCTTGGCGTTAATTCGAATGGGTTTAACCCTTTCCTTTCTGCTCAAGGCATCAGCGACTACATTCGCTTTGCCGGGATGGTATTTGATTTCACAATCATAATCATTTAAAGTTTCCATCCAACGGCGTTGCCTCATGTTTAATTCTTTCTGGTTAAACAGATGCTGGAGGCTCTTGTGATCAGAAAAGATCACAAACTTGATTCCATAAAGATAATGCCTCCACAGTTTTAGTGCGAACACAACGGCACCCAATTCCAAGTCATGGGTGGTGTAATTCTTTTCGTGCACCTTTAACTGTCGTGATGCATAGGCAATCACCTTGCCTTTCTGCATAAGCACACACCCCATGCCAGTGTGTGATGCATCACAATAAACTACAAATTCTTCAGCGCCTTCCGGTAAGGTAAGCACAGGAGCGTTGCTCAACCTTTGTTTCAAAACATCGAAGGACTCTTGCTGCTTAGGGCCCCAAACGAACTTTACTTTCTTCTTGGTCAGGGAAGTTAGGGGTGCAGCAACCCTTGAAAAATTTTCAATGAAGCGCCTGTAATATCCTGCCAATCCTAGGAAACTACGAATCTCCGTAGGTGTCTTTGGCTCTTGCCAATTCATAACAGCTTCCACTTTAGCGGGATCCACCTGGATACCACGCTCACTAACCACGTGTCCAAGGAATTGGACTTCTCGTAGCCAAAATTCACACTTAGAGAATTTGGCGTAGAGCTTCTCCTGACGTAGAAGTTTGAGAATACAACGAAGGTGTTTCTCGTGGTCAGCTTGGTTCTTAGAATAAATAAGGATGTCATCAATGAAGACGATAACAAATTTATCTAAGTAAGGCTTGCAGACACGATTCATGAGATCCATGAACGCGGCTGGTGCATTAGTGAGCCCAAAAGGCATCACTAGGAACTCGTAATGACCGTAGCGAGTCCTGAATGCAGTCTTGTGAACGTCTTCCTCCATAACCTTCAACTGATGGTATCCTGACCTCAGATCAATCTTTGAGAAGTAACTTGCCCCTTGAAGCTGATCGAACAAATCGTCGATCCTGGGCAATGGATATCTATTCTTGACCGTGACTTTATTAAGCTCGCGATAGTCGATGCATAGACGCATCGATCCATCCTTCTTCTTGACAAACAGGATTGGTGCTCCCCAAGGAGATGAACTAGGTCGAATGAAACCCTTAGCTAGCAATTCATCTAGCTGCGTCCGCAACTCCTTCATTTCCGTGGGTGCCAATCTGTATGGAGCTCTAGCAACTGGTGCCGCTCCGGGGATGATATCGATCCTGAATTCGACTTGTCTATCTGGTGGTAGACCAGGTAGATCTTCAGGAAACACTTCTGGGTATTCCGAAATGACAGGGATGTCTTCTAACTTTGGTTTAGGCTCGTCAATGATCACTTGCGCCATGTAAATGACACATCCCTTTTTTAAACACTTTGAAGCCTTGAGCATAGTCACGTGCTCAGGCAGTCCGTACTGGGTATCTCCCCGAATGGTAAGTGATTCACCAGACGGAGTCTTTATCACTACTTGCTTCATGTTACAGACGATTTGGGCCTGGTTATGTGATAACCAGTCCATACCCAGAACTATGTCAAAACCGGCTAACTTAAAGGGAAGTAGAGATAGAGGAAAAGAATGGTTCTTAATGGATATAGCACATCCATCTAACTCAGTAGAGACGGCTTCAATGGTACCATCTGCTAACTCTGCCTCATAATTCACTTTTAGGGTTTTGACAGGTAAATTCAACAATTTACAAAATTTATGGTCTACGAAGGACTTATCTGCGCCTGAATCAAAAAGTACTCTTGCAAAAACATCGTTTACAAGGAAAGTACCTGTTATGACGTTATCATCCTTCACAGCTTCCTTCGCATCCATCCTGAAGACTCTGGCGTTAGTCTTCTTAGCCTCCTCAGGCTTCTTGTTGTACTTAGGGCAGTTAGTCTTTATGTGGCCCTTTTCATTGCAACGGTAGCACATTGCATCTTTCATCTTCTTGCAATCCAAGGTTTTGTGTTCCTTGGACTTGCACAAACCACAAGCAAAAGACCTTGACTCGTTATTCGAGTTTGATTCGAATCTGCACTTTCCAAAGTGCTGTTTCTTGCAAATTTTGCATGTGGGCTTCTCTCCAGAGCGATGCCCATCCTTCTTCGAATCCGATCCCTTCTTGTGATCACTGCTCCCACGGTGCTTCTTGTTCGACCTACGCGAACCATCATCTTCCTGCTTCCTCTTCTCGGCCGCCTTATTCCTCTGCGATCTCTGTCGGACCGCATCCAGAGTGAGGGATAAGGAAAGGTCAGCCACAGACCTGAAGGTAACTGGCCGAGAAGCCTTTACACTGGACTTGATTTCGGGTTCCAAACCACCAATAAAGCGAGCAATTCTTTTTGGCTCCGGGGTTACCAGATAAGGTACCAACCGGGACAGTGTATTGAAGCTCGTCAGATAAGCTTGACAATCGAGGTTCTTCATTACCAGTGATAGGAAGTCATATTCTATCTTTTCCACCTCATGTTGAGGGCAGAAATTTTCCTTGATCAAGGCGATGAATTGATCCCACGCCATGCTATACAACGGGATCTTTCCGGAGGCCTCCATCAGAGATCTCCACCAAGCTAACGCCTCACCCTTGAAGGACTGTGAGACAAATTTAACCACATCACCTTCAGCGCATCCGCTGATGTCCACGACCGTGTCCATTTCATCTAGCCACGTCATGCAGTCTACGGCTCCTTTCTCTCCCGTAAAATCCCTGGGTTTGCAAGACACAAAGTACTTATATGTGCAACCCTTGTTACGGTGTCCCTGATGCAGTACCAACTGCTGAGATGGATTACTTTGGTGGTTGGTGGACTGGCGATCATCACCGTTTTTCTTTGGCACATCCTTTTTGGGAGGAGGCTTGTTATGAGCCTCTGAATGTGTCCTTGGCTTTGAATGGGATACAGAGTGAGTCCTACTTCGGGTACTACTGTATTCTTCATACTGTCTATCCAAAGCTTGAGTAACAGCACCGTCTATTATTGCTTTTAGCTCGGCACCCGTTAATGTAATCTGGGCGTTCTCATTCGGCTCCACAGGATGGCTATTGACTTCATTAGAGTTAGCCATTTGTATTGAACTGTTGCAGAAAACAAGGACAATAATTTATTTGGGAGTTTATTATGGAATTACCCTTTAGGGTAACTCGTTAACCATGGTAAACAGAGACCATATTTGGTTAACTTATTAATCGTATTAATTTAGGATTTTAATTAAAATTTATCCTAAACATAAACAATAACAATATATTAGCACATAAGGCTTGGTCACATGGACAATTTAAATTATAAGCTATGACTTCAGAGAATCAAGACTTTTAAGGTTTGAACCTAGTTCATTACCTTTATTAGACAGGGAGTCAAAGCTACCACTGTCTTTTGGCTCATATGGAAATGAGCAGGGCCCGTAGGCATTATATTACCACGTATGGTAAAATATGATCATCTTAATTGATGATGTACCCAGGATTCAGAGATCATTAAACTGGGTTAGGAATCTTCTAAAGAATTCCTTTATAAAAATGACGTATGTGATTTTAACGAATCACTTCTGCCAGGAGTGTTAACATGTTTTAAGATGTTAACAAGGAATTGAATCTTTTAAACAGGTCTTACCATTTTGGCCCGGTCTTATATTTGACACGTGGCTAGGTTTCACACTTTAAGATCCTTAATTAAATAAATTTCATAGGCAGATTAATTTAAAAGGAATGATTTTAATTTATTTATTTCATTTATAATTTATATATGCACATAATGGCAAACATGAAATTTATAAAACAAACATTCCATTAATTATACGTAGGTTACATATTGCCCTAAACGGGTCTTTTCACACAACTATTTCCCACGTAGGGGTCAAACAAGTACTTACCCGCGCAGGGGTTAAATTTAAAACACAAGTCCTCGCAGGGACTGATTACTTAAATAGATGTCCACGCAGGGACTAGGTACAAAGATAAATGTCCACGCAGGGACTACATACACTCATAAATGTCCTCGCAGGGACTTAATTTTAAAGTAGACATACACACATAAAGGATTTACTGATCCTTCTTGCTCTTTCCCTTGATTAAGTTCGTCAAGGTCTTGAACATCCCCTGGTTACGCCTTCGGTCTTCCCGTGCCTCATGCCGCACCTCCCTAATACTTTGTAGGATTTCCTGATGCAGTGGTGGCGACATCTGCAGAGACGGCGGGGGTTGTTGGTAGTACGGGGGTTGTGTAGGCATCTGGTATCCCTGTGCTGGGTAGCCTACTCCCCAAGGACCTCCATACGGTCCCTCCTGGTTAAGGGCGTTGTAATTAGCTGCTACCAAATACGGGTCGGCTTCAGCGTATCCGAGGTTAGGGTGAGTCGGTGGCTCAAACGGGTTGTACATTGCAGGACCCGTGTATGCTGGTATCTGATTATCGAAACCCATTGGTGGCGGTTGCTGCGCGTAGGGGTTTGATGGTCCACCCATCTGTGGAACTTCTGGAAGCGGCTGATAATTTCTGCCACTTGATTGTAGAGGAGAGTTAAAGTGAAACTCTTCTCTTCGTGTGGACATCCGGGCTCCGGATCTCCTATGTCTTTGCGGCTGTGGAGGCGCCGGCTGAACTGGTGGCGGTGGAGGCGGTGGCGTAACTGCCTCAAACTGGTGATTCCCAGAGGAATCTTGATGATGCTGCTGCTGCTGCTCATGCGGCGGAGAATAGTGAGGCTGCGGCTGCTCATGCGGCGACGAATGGTGAGAAGGTGTATAATACCATTCGTGCCGAGTAAAGATAGCCTGGAAGCTATCTGGACCATTATAGGGTGGCCCGTGATAAATGGAACTATCCGAGACCTCGATTGGGTGGTTGGGAGTTCCTGATGCGGGTTCTTCTGGGTCGTCTTCCTCATCCATATCGTTTCCTCCAGAAAAATGGTCCTCCGGCCCCAATGGGTTAAAACCCACTGGTTCTTGTATATAATCCGCCGGGTTAAACTGGCCTTGAAAGATTGGAGTGGGGTCTCCAAAAGGGCGGTGCGACATAGATCGCTGTAACGGTATGTGCGAATGGTGGGGGTCTCTAGGCTCATTTTCTGAGTGTGGCCCGTATGAGTCTTGAGCGGGAGTCGTAGAGCTGTTCGAAACCGACCGTCTTGTCGGTTGAAAGAGACCTCTCTGGTTCCGCCGAGTACCGTCACTCTCGGCGGGGGTAGGAGCTCGTGTATTGGACGGCCCAGCTTCATGGTCGTTGGGGGCGGTGGTCGGCCCCTTTCCTCCTCGTCCTCGCATACGTAAAAATCTCGGAGGCATCTTTGTTATTCCTGTCAATAAAACATAAGATAACAATAACAAAAAAAAATATAAAGTTTTAAAGGACAACAAAAACCGAATAAGGTGGAATTTGTCCTATGTTATAAGTCTAGACTCGAAAGTTTAAATATGTGCAATTGTGTAACTGAGATTAAACACAAAAGGCTAGTGTTTAATTCACTCAGAGTTGGCTCTGATACCAACCTGTCACACCCCGATTTCCACGTGTCACCGGTGGGCCCGGTGGGGGAGTATCGTGACGTGGTTGGCAACGTAATAGTCAAACAACACAATATAATAATGCACAGCGGAAGCAAATTTAAAACAAGATACAACCGAATTTATTTATTGTAAACAAAGTCACAATTATCCGGTGTTTATCCACAGTAGGATCGAATTAACAAAACATTGTTTATGGTTCAACAGACTTCGGCATCTCTAAGTTTGCGAGACTTCTAATGATGCTTAGGAGAATCCCAGCCTATTTCGCCTAGTACCTGCATTTAATCTTTTTGGGAAAATACGTCAGTTTACACTGGTAAATACATTCAACTGACTCATTTTATAAAATGATTGAAAATTGGTTTGGATGCACATGGCATAAACATTTTGTTTAACTTGGGAGAATTATTTAATATTATAATCTTGTGAACGATTTACATGTTACTTATGCGTTCAGTAGCCCGGAACGTATTCCGGGTTAAAGATCAATAGACACACCACTTATGTGAGTTATACACGGGAGTACGCCTACACCCCGTGCTCAGGTCGTGGCTATCTCGTAAGATAATGCCAGGGATATCCGGGACATGGTCATTAACCCCCCCAAAGGCTGTAAAGTAAACACATCTGTTTAAAACGAGCCGATCAAATTATTCAATTAACCACTAAGCGTGGAAGATTTGATGCTCGATCAAGCGGTACGCTATGTACCGTAACCCAAGCCCGTATAGGGAAAATAAGTTAAAAGTATTTACCTTTGCAAGTATAAATCCTTAATCGAATAAATTGCAGATAGCTTTTACTGGTTCTCCTAATCTGGAACGAAGGTTTAATATAACCTATTAGAATACTAACGGATCTTTAATTAAGCTTAAGCTTAGACCGGTTAGTTTAACGATACGGTTCTTACGCACGATTAAGCGAAGACCGGATAGAATGTGATTTAGACCCGACAAGTTGAGGACTTGTTTAATATGGGTTTACTATTCACATTCTGGATTTTGAGATAAAAATGATATCGTTTGACCCGTTTCGGCTAGTTTATGCAAACTAGTTACATAACCCGAACCGAACGCGTATAATGCATAACGGGTAACCGAAAGGGTTGCGAACAGGTTTCCTAAGTTAATACGCTTTAAATATGTTGTAATATCATTATGATATCTTCCATAATGCCCATAACGAGTTTATTCCCTAATTATGCCCCGTAGGGGTATTTTGGTCATTTTAACGACCATAAAAGGGATTTATAGTACTTCTGAGATACGGGTCTGATTAAATCAGAAAAACATCTTAACTTAACAGGTTATGTCTAATGGTATTAAGTCTTACGTGGCAAAATGGTTTTAATACTAAACTACGCGTTTAATACGCGTATAAAGCCGTTTTAAGCGACGTACGGGTTAAAATACCAATCTGAGTTTTCTGATCAGCAAAACAGGTTCAAAATACTATATTTATTATTTTAGATCAGTGGCAATTGGATTGGTATCAATCGGATTCGTAAAACTCGTTTTATGGCCTAAAAGGGCATATTCGGTATTAACCGAATCAATGCGATAAGCCTAGCTTAAGACCAGCTTAAAAATAATTAAAAATCTTCAAAAATCCTAAAATATTATTTAACATCAGCGGGTAAAAGTTTTGGTACCGAAAATCGGGTTTAGATAGGCTATGCGCTAATTGCGCCGTTTAATTAATAAAAAAGCTTATTATTTACGCTAATGCGCATATCTCCTAATCTAGACCTCCGATTGACGTGAAAATTTACGTACATGCTAAATAATCAGTAACTAATATTTTAGTACTTCCACATTTTCAAAATTCTCGTTGTAGGGTCATAAGGGCATTATGGTCCAATTTAAGCGATTAACGGAAACGTGTGCATGCATCGGATAATCAACGAAACAAATACCGAGACTTATTCTATCATGTAATCCAACCCTAATGAAGCACTAAGGCAATACCGAATCAAATTAAAACGGGTCAGAACCGAAGTCAAAGCAAAAGTCAAGGTTTTGCGCCTTTCGGTTCCGAACCGGGTTTAAACAGAAATTTGTCGAATCGGGCAAGCGTAGACAAGTTTTTATACTTATTACCAAGTTATATTAAGGTTAAAACAGGTTGCACACCTTTCGGATCATTAATTGTGCATTAAATCGCATTTTGTATTTCTGTTGACTTTTTCGGTCAACGTTTGACCCGACAAACGACCTAGTTAGGTCTGGAATTGGTACTTGCCCTTTTAAGGGTTTAATACCCATATAATTACCTATCTAACGGTACTTTTAATTTGACATACGACTGAGCTATCGTTGCTTAATCACAAAGTCAACCGTTAAGCCCGATATATTGACTTTTAAGCTAATTACTAAGCTAGAATTAAATTAGAAGGGTTAAGCAACTTACTAGATGATTAATGGATGATTAGGAAGGCCTTCAATCAGATTGTAAGCTCCTCCAATGCTCAGATTGTTTGCAATTTGATGTGTGGAAATGTTGTGAATGAATGGGTCTTTATATACAAGTTTCAAGCACCACAAGCAAGTGACAACCAAGTCTAGGGCCATCCACAATTGATCAACACTTGTAAGTAGTGTGTAGGGATGTCTAGGGGCCATGCACATGCAAGAAAAACCGGCCAAGGGGGTCACTATTGCACATAACAGGCTACTGCCTGTTTTTCTGCATCTGCAGACCGGACGCGGCCCGCGTCCTGATTAACCAAATCTCAGGCGGGCCGCCTGAGACATATAAATCAGATTTTTGATTTTTGTTTGTTGTGTTTCGAAAGGGCAGCCGTTATATACGACTTGTGGACTTATTTTATCAATAGGGGACCTCCAATAAGTGTCTAATACTGTAACATACCCTACCATCATCCATTATTTCACTTGATTGCATATACAAGACCCGAAAACATCGGTTTACCATTGCTTTTCATCGTGGGATCACCTCATACTTTTGCAATTCCATTATTGGCAATAATTCCCTGAATTGAGGGTGCATAGATGTGTAAAATATTATATCGGGTATTGGGATTTATAATTGAGGTGTTCAGAGGTAATAATTTAACATGACGCCACTTTAAATCCTACCGAAAACATCTTTATTAAATCCGGGTTTTCAACGCGTTTTTGTCTTACATGACACGTGTCGTTTTAATATAAAACCCGAAATTTGCGAGGTGTTACATCCTCACCCCCTTAAAATAAATCTCGACCCGAGATTTACTGAAACAAGTAAGGGTACTTTTCTTTCATGGTGGATTCCAACTCCCACGTATACTCGGGACCTCTTCGGGCATCCCATTTGACCTTTACAAAAGGTATGTGCTTTCTTCGAAGCTTCCTTACCTGTCGATCTTCAATCGACAAAGGTTTTTCTACAAACGTTAAGCTCTTATCTATTTGCACATCTGTATGTGGCATGACATGTGAATCATCAGCGGAACACTTCTTTAGATTGCAAATGTGGAACACATTGTGAATTCCACTGAGCTCTTCCGGTAAGTTCAACTTGTAGGCAACTGACCCGACACGTTCGATAACCTCGAAAGGTCCTATGTATCTCGGGCTTAGTTTGCCTTTCTTACCAAATCGCATCACCCCCTTCCAGGGTGACACTTTAAGTAGGACTTTGTCACCTACTTCGAAGTGAAAGTCCTTACGACTTGGATCCGCGTAACTCTTCTGCCTATTCCGGGCAGCTTGGAGATTGTTACGAATCTGGACAATCTTGTCCGTCGTTTCGAACACGATCTCTGGTCCTGATAACTGGACTTCTCCAACTTCCGCCCAACAAACTGGCGATCTACATTTTCTACCGTATAATGCCTCAAAAGGCGCAGCCTTTATGCTGGTATGGTAGCTATTGTTGTAGGAGAATTCGATCAAGGGTAGGTTCTTATCCCAGCTACCTCCCAAATCGATCGCACATGCACGCAGCATGTCTTCCAACGTTTGAATAGTACGCTCACTCTGACCGTCAGTCTGAGGATGGTAAGCCGTACTAAAGTTCAAACGTGTGCCCAAAGATTGCTGGAAGCTCTTCCAAAAATGTGACGTGTACCTAGTATCCCGGTCAGAGATAATAGCTACAGGTATGCCGTGTAGGGCTACAATCTTATCAACGTATAACTGGGCTAACATATCGGAGCTATAAGTCTCCTTGATGGGTAAGAAATGAGCTGACTTAGTCAGTCGGTCAACTATAACCCATATTGTATCATTTCCTTTCCTTGTCTTGGGTAACTTGGTAATAAAATCCATAGTTACCATCTCCCACTTCCACGCAGGAAGTTCAGGCTGTTGTAGCAAACCTGACGGTTTCTGATGCTCGGCTTTGACTTGCGCACATGTCAAGCATTTTGCTACATGGGCGGCCACAGACTTTTTCAAGCCTATCCACCAATAATTTGCCTTTAAATCCTGGTACATCTTATCAGCTCCAGGATGAACGGAGTATTTGGAACTGTGGGCTTCTTGGAGGATGATATCACGAAGTCCTCCAAAAATCGGAACCCATATTCGTCCGTTTAACCGTAAAATTCCGTCCTTGCTAAGACTAGGAAGGATAGGAAGCAACAGGATTAGGACATGTGGCAAAATTTAAAATAAAGAGGAAGGGTATTTTAGTCAATCTTATCCTTTCTTCTTCCTTTTCAAAACCCAGTAACTTCAAAACCCACCATTTTCAAAACCCACCATCTTCAACCATTTCTTCACTTTCTATCTCAATAATCACTACATTATAGTGCGATTTTCGTCACCAATCAATGATTCAAACACCCGATCAACGTGTTCTTCAGCTTTTTTGAAGAAAACCCTGTTTAATTTCATACAAAATCTCAGTTTTTTTCCGGTGATTTTGAAGATAATCACTCGATCCGTTCGATTCGAGCGATGATAAGTGTTTCAATCATTCAAAATTCGTCAATTGTTGAAGAAATCACTTCGATCCATGTAAGAAATTCTTTAGTTTCATTTTTACGATCTGGGTTTTTGATTTAGTAATTGCGTTTTACTATTTTGGCGGGGGTCCGGGGGCAGCGCCCCTAGTTGCGGGGTACCAGGGGCGGCGGCCCCTGGCGGGGTCCAAGGGGCAGAGCCCCTGGCTGGGGTTGAATTGCTGTGATAAAAATGCATCAGAAAAAATAATTTTCGGTAAATTGCCTTTGGAAAACTGCATTCGTAAACTTCATTGGTTTAGACAATTCACAGCTCAGACAATTCACAGCACAGACAAAACTATTGTCAAGGTTCAATGCGTTTTAGAGAGAACACTTTCTTTGGTGTTTTTAGACAATTGCGTTTTAGAACTAAAACATTTTTATGTGTTTTCAGGCCATTGTGTTTTAGAAAAACACATTCTTGAGTGTTTTTAGTCATTGCGTTTTAGGTAAAACACATTTTTAGGTGTTTTCAGTCCATTGCGTTTTACAGAGAACACTTTCTTTTGTTTTTTTAGGCAATTGCGTTTTAGAATGAGACATTTTTAAGTGTTTTCTGGCCATTGCGTTTTACAAATAAGACATTTCTTTGTGTTTTTTGTGCATTGCGTTTTAGGTAAAACACTTTTTTATGTGTTTTCAGTCCATTGCGTTTTAGAAAACAGACATTTTAAGTGTTTTCTGGCCATTGCGTTTTAGAAATAAGACATTTGTTTGTGTTTTTTGGGCATTGCGTTTTAGGTAAAACACATTTTTATGTGTTTTTAGTCCATTGCGTTTTAGAAAGTCAATTTTCTTTTGAGTTTTTAGGCTATTGCGTTTTAGAAATAAGACATTTCTTTATGTTTCTGGCCATTGCGTTTTACAAATAAGACATTTCTTTGTGTTTTTTGTGCATTGCGTTTTAGAAAAATGTCATTTGTTAGGGTTTTTTTTTCCATTGTGTTTTACGCAACTGGGTTTTAGAAAAAAAAATTCGAAAATATAGCAATAGTATACTCGTTTTAAAGATAAAAAACGCTCATTTTTTTGGTGAAATTTTTATAAAAAATAATGTCGTATGAAATAGTTATTAACGTTTAAAAAATGGGGGGGGGGGGGAATTGGAGGAGAGATAAACTATTGGCTTGGATTGACTAGAATACCCCTAAACAAACTCACGCGCCTCTTTTCTTCCCTTCAATTTCCCTGATTTAATCTTAGCCCTTGATTAACAAATGGATGGTCAAGATCACTTCCTAGCCTTCTTAGCCAAATAAACTTCCTATCATATCTCCACCCTAGTTTATCAATCCCTTGACTTTCCATTTCAATCAAAACCGCGTATCCTCTTTCTCTTTGTTCTCCAGTGGCGATGGCAAATAAACGACGAAGAACAGGGTCGGATCATTCAATCGCCGGAAAAAATCAACTGATTTTCAACCAGTAAAGGTACACAATGTAAATCTTAATGTTTATAAGTTTCAGAAAGTAGTTGCATGTTGTGTTCCTTTTATTAATGAACTAAGAACATCAAATCGGAGTTAGCGCTTGAATATTGTGTTCTGAAAGTTGTTTAGTTACAGTTATTTGGTACAATGGTGTGATTTTTAGGAGGTGTAAATCGATTTGATGTTATATTACTTTGAAGGAGAATGTTGATTTAACAAATTAATGATTATTTGGTACGTGGTTTTTTTTATTAACAAAATATAACGATTTTTCCAAAAAAAAATGTAAAAAAATAAAAAAAAAATGGGTGTTTTTTAGATTTTTTTGGAATTACTGTTTGTGTTCACACTGGTTCTCGCGGTTCTCGCAATAAAGGGTGGTTCCTAACGGATCCTTCTCCTATATATATATATAGGGTAGGGTTCTAGAGTGAACAACCTTTCAAGAGTGAACTGCGTGAACTGATCTGGACCATTGATTATTATGATCTTGAGATCTTAAATGGATGGCTTGATTGTAATTATTTGGTTAGGTTTTAGTGTTTTATTAAAAACAAAAGGGTAAAAGTGTAAATACATTAATTGGTTATTTTAAAATCTGGAAACTAAATAGTTTCCATATTCTCCGATTTCAAAAATCCCATAATTATCTATAGGTTAGTTTATCAGGGTGGGGATCAAATAGGAAGTTTATTTTGGCTAGGAAGCAATAGGATTAGGACGTGTGGCAAAATTTAAAATAAAGAGGAAGGGTATTTTAGTCAATCTTATCCTTTCTTCTTCATTTTCAAAACCCAGTAACTTCAAATTCCACCATTTTCAAAACCACCATCTTCAACCATTTCTTCAATTTCTATCTCAATAATCACTACATTATAGTGCGATTTTCGTCACCAATCAATGATTCAAACACCCGATCAACGTGTTCTTCAGCTTTTTTGAAGAAACCCTGTTTAATTTCATACAAAATCTCTGTTTTTTCCGGTGATTTTGAAGATAATCACTCGATCCGTTCGATGATAAGTGTTTCAATCATTCAAAATTCGTCAATTGTTGAAGAAATCACTTCGATCCATGTAAGAAATTCTTTAATTTCATTTTTACGATCTGGGTTTTTGATTTAGTCATTGCGTTTTACGATCTTGGCGGGGGTCCGGGGGCAGCGCCCCTGGTAGCGGGGTCCCAGGGGCGGCAGCCCCTGGCGGGGTCCAAGGGGCGGCAGCCCCTGGCGGGGTCCAATGGGCAGAGCCCCTGGCTGGGGTTGAATTGCTGTGATAAAAATGCATCAGAAAAAATAATTTTCTGTAAATTGCCTCTGGAAAACTGAATTCGTAAACAGCATTGGTTTAGACAATTCACAGCTTAGACAATTCACAGCACAGACAAAACTATTGTCATGGTTCAATGCGTTTTAGAGAGAACATTTTCTTTGGTGTTTTTAGGCAATTGCGTTTTAGAACTAAAACATTTTTATGTGTTTTCTGGCCATTGCGTTTTAGAAAAACACATTCTTGAAGTGTTTTTAGTCATTGTGTTTTAGGTAAAACACATTTTTAGGTGTTTTCAGTCCATTGCGTTTTACAGAGAACACTTTCTTTTGTTTTTTTTTTTTGGCAATTGCGTTTTAGAATGAGACATTTTTAAGTGTTTTCTGGCCATTGCGTTTTACAAATAAGACATTTCTTTGTGTTTTTGGTGCATTGCGTTTTAGGTAAAACACTTTTTATGTGTTTTCAGTTCATTGTGTTTTAGAGAACAGACATTTTAAGTGTTTTCTGGCCATTGCGTTTTAGAAATAAGACATATGTTTGTGTTTTTGGTGCATTGCGTTTTAGGTAAAACACATTTTTATGTGTTTTTAGTCCATTGCGTTTTAGAAAGTACATTTTCTTTTGAGTTTTTAGGCTATTGCGTTTTAGAAATAAGACATTTCTTTGTGTTTTCTGGCCATTGCGTTTTACAAATAAGACATTTCTTTTTGTTTTTTGTGCATTGTGTTTTAGAAAAATGTCATTTTTTAGGTTTTTTTTCCATTGCGTTTTACGCAACTGGGTTTTAGAAAAAAAATTTCGAAAATATAGCAATAGTTTACTCGTTTTAAAGATAAAAAACGCTCATTTTTTTGGTGAAATTTTTATAAAAAATAATGTCGTATGAAAGAGTTATTAACGTTTAAAAAATGGGGGGGGGGGATTGGAGGAGAGATAAACTATTGGCTTGGATTGACTAAAATACCCCTAAACAAACTCACGCGCCTCTTTTCTTCCCTTCAATTTCCCTGATTTAATCTTAGCCCTTGATTAACCAAATGGATGGTCAAGATCATTTCCTAGCCTTCTTAGCCAAATAAACTTCATATCATATCTCCACCCTAGTTTATCAATCCCTTGACTTTCCATTTCAATCAAAATCGCGTATCCTCTTTCTCTTTGTTCTCCAGTGGCGATGGCAAATAAACGACGAAGAACAGGGTCGGATCATTCAATCGCCGGAAAAAATCAACTGATTTTCAACCACTAAAGGTACACAATGTAAATCTTAATGTTTATAAGTTTCAGAAAGTAGTTGCATGTTGTGATCCTTTTATTAATGAACTAAGAACATCAAATCGGAGTTAGCGCTTGAATATTGTGTTCTGAAAGTTGTTTAGTTACAGTTATTTGGTACAATGGTGTGATTTTTAGGAAGTGTAAATCGATTTGATGTTATATTACTTTGAAGGAGAATGTTGATTTAACAAATTAATGATTTACACCTGTGTACGTTGTCTTTAAATCGGATTAGATGGTAGAAAATTCTCGTTGTACACATGTGTACAACGTGGTTAACAAAGGCTGATTTTTGCTCTGTTTTATGTACACATGTGTACTGCTTGCCCAAAAGTGTACACATGTGTATGTCTACTATAAGGTGAATTATTCTATTAATGTATTGTTTGTATTTCATGTGTACACCTGTGTACTCATTAGTATGCTCTTTGTTACACATTGTACTCGTATATTTGTTCTTATGGGGACTTACGGTTAATTGTAAGATTATTAATTATAATGTCTTATTTGCAGTAAATTGGTGTTTAAAACTGTAACTGGCATTGGGTTGTACCATTTTCAAATGATGGATTTACAGCCAATTAAATGGATTAATGATGGAGTCATAAATTGCTTTGCATCAATGCTAAACTATGAGGAATAGGAGCAAACAAGCGGAGCAAATATTTTCAGGGATGCAGATAAAATACAAGGAACAAAGCCGCGATAAAGCTAGTAACTTCAAAGGTCAACAAGCACTGTAGTCGCATCATGGCTGAAGCAGTCGAACATGACAAGGCAAGCGGAATAGGTTGTAATTAGTACGTATATGTTGGTTGACATTAATAAACGTGTGATGGTCTGATGTTTTTGTTTTTTTTTTTTTGAAACAGTGGAACACAAGTTGATTTTGTATTTGTATGGCTTTTTTGTTTTTTATATTACTTGACATATTACTGTACCTAATATAGGTTATATATAATAAATTTCATTCAACACTTTCACAATACATATGTGCATAGTTGTAACAGAGTAAACTCAGTACTCATGAGTACTTGTTATGTAAATATAGAGTACACCTGTGTATAGACATAGTAAGCAGATAAGTACAAATGTGTACATGTATTTGTTAAGACATATTAGAAGTCATACGGTTGAAGAAATGAAAATGTTATGCATGTCTATCTATTTATGTAGTGTAGAAAAACAATAATTGTAAGTTATAACAGCTCATATAATGTCGCGTTAAACAATCACAAAATCAATGATAAAATGCTTCAATAATAATCACAAAATATTGAAGTTCCGTATCATCAATATGGGTATCAAATGTGTAATTAACTTTGTTTTCGCTGCGAGCTTTGAATTTGTCAATTATCATTTGCGCGTCTCTATCACCAATAAAATCTCGAATGTCCAGTACCTAGTCCCATTGGGAGTTCATAGACGATACTCGCAACCCACTCTGCACAATTACATTACAAAAGGTTGGTTAAAAAAAGGACAACAATGTTGAGGGTCTTCAAAGGCTCATTAACTAAAATTATACTATTTACATGCAACGACAATTGTATTATACACATGTGTACTATCGTGTTGGCATGTATAGAAGAAGCAGTACACATGTGTAGCTCAGACCTAAATATTATACACAAACAAAAAATGACTAAAACTCAAGTTTTACAAACCTGGTTTTGCAGTGGACTGCCGGAAAAAAGGTTTTTCATAAACAAACCTGGGACGGCGGGGGCACTAATCGGAGCTAAATATTACAAACTCTGATTATTCTTCGCCAGAATCTTAGTCCGACTTCGATTAATGTCCGACGAAACAATTGACGGCGACGACAATAATCGGTCTTCCAGCGACGACAGTACCCTCTCCCTCACTCCTTTCTTCCTCCAATTCATCCGTATCTGTACAATAATGAAAAAACCAAACAAACATTAATCGATACCATCATCATAATGAAAACACAAAGAAAACGAAATCAATATATGGAAATCAACTGCCTTTTTCGATTAAATGTTCGCCGGAATCCAATCCGTCTCCGATTAATGTTCTTAGGAATCTTTTGCCGTCTCCAATTAATGTTCGCCGGAATAGACGAGCTTCTGATGAAAAATATGAACGTGATGAACTGGTAAATTGATTGAAAATATGGTTGTTTGTTAAACAATTAAGATGATAATCTTCTAAATTTTTAAAATATGGAAACGATCTGGTTGTTTGGTAACTGATTTCAATTATGAAATTAATGATTTAAAGTTAATTTTTTTATATAATTACAATCCTAGCCTTATCAACTCTAAAGGAAATCAAGGGCCTAGATCAGTTCACACAAATCACAAATGAGGAGGGTGTTCACAATTGAACATAACCCTATATATATATATATAGAAACGGGATCAGGAGAAAACGGCAAAAAGTGTGAGAACGGTGAGAACGCATCCTGGCCGAACACGTGGCGTGGGGCATGATCAGGGTCTGAGGGGTTTTTTTTTGTCTTTTTAGTATTCTTCTCCTTTCACGATTTTCGTGTTTAACATGCTTCTTTATTTTTTGTGTGCAAGATAATTTTGGCGTTATGTAGAATTATTAATTATTTGGCGTTTTACTGTTTTTCTCAGATTTCTTCTCGTTGAATTAATTCTTTTTCACATAGTTAATTTTTTGGCGTTATGGGTTTTTTCCATGTCATTTTTGGCGTTTTGTATCTTTTTGTTGATAATTGATTACCATACATTAATATTTTATAAAACTACAATAACACGAAAATCAAAATAAACTAATAATCTTCCGTAGGTGGGATTACATCAGAGATGTACCCATCGCTTTGTTCATCACTTTCTTCAGATTCTTCATCATCAAATTTCATTTTTGCGTATAACGCCATTAGCTCGTCTCTTCTTTGTTGCAGCCTATTCTTGAATGTCACTGCATCCTTGGATTTTGGATCGTTTGAAGGTGTTAAATCACAGAGTTGTTCAATGATAGATAGCAACCCTGTCTTCAACAGTTCTTCCATTGGCCTTGAATATTGCACCCCGTTTTTATAAGTCACTTCAAGTGTTCATTCTTCCTCATGCAATACCCAACTGCTAAGTTTTGGTATAGGAGTATCTTCAATATCATCATCATCTTCATCATCTTCTGTTGGAAATTTTCTTTCCAGTCTTTTTTGTTACATTTCTCGTTCTTTCACAATCGTTGTCTATTGGAACCCCAAGGGCCAGGATATCCTTCTAAACATTTTCATTCATTCCCAGCATGGCTTTGATTGTCCTTACCTTTACCCTTCTCCCGTCAGAGAACTTTATGATGAATCGTTTCTCTTTCCTTTCAAACCTCCATGCAATAACCTTAGCCATTTTTAAATTTTTTGGCATTTTGGAGAATATGTGGCGTTTTAGTCAAAATTTTTGGCGTGTTTGAGCCTGGGTTCTCATGGTCTTCTTTTATATTGACTTTTTTTCCTGCGTATGACAGCTAATTATGGCGTTTTGAAAAAGATAAATAAATATAATAAATATTAGTAATTATGTTTTCCGTCGTTTCATTTTACTGTTTTTTGCAGTTTATCGTATTTTGTTTTCCAATGGAGGTTAGATAACTATTGGACTTCTTTAGTTTTATATTCTTTGCACATTGTTTCACGCTTTTTTTATAATATTAGTTGTTCAAATTAATTTTATTATAGTTTGGTAGTTTTTTGGGTGGTGTTTTTATGTCATTATGGCGTTTTACACGTATTTGCTAATTTTGGCGTTTTATTATATTTTTTATTATAGCATTAATATTCTTTTGTTGTTTATTAACTGACATTACATAACAAACAATAGATAAAGAAAATTAAAAAAAAAACAAAGTAGAAGCAATTTATGATTTTAAATCTTCAGTGTCATCAGTCTTTTTTTTCTTTTGAAACTACAAGAAATGTGACAAATAAAAGGCGTTTTGGGTTTGGCGTTGTTTATTTTCTTTGTTCATGTGTTGAAGTGTCTTTCTGGATGTTGGAGACTTAGATCGACCCCGTGTGGGTGGATGCTATCTGCCTGTCGTCTTCATTATAATTATCGAGGCGAAAGTAACATTTACACTGGTATAGGTCTCTTCTTATCATCCAAACCTTCTTCAGGAACAAAGATGACAGTATGACATATGGGTGTCATCAGTCCCTCTTGTGTCAATTTTGTCCATCTCATGCAGCAAAATCTTACTACACTCACGTAACAAATCATTAAATGAAGCTTCATGCAGAACATTGCTGAGGATAAAAGAAAAGATGTTTGTTGTCGTTGTATTTTTTGGCGTTTTACATTGAGTTGTAAATTTTTTTAGCAACCACTGTGTGTTTTTTGTGTTTTTTTGGTGTGATAAACGGAAGGTGATAAGACGTTTCTATTTATAGAATTTTTTTGGCGCGTAGTTGTTGGGTGTCAAATCCAGCGACGGAGGTGGAGTAATGGGTGTTTCTTGATGGGATTGTGATTCCGTTTCGGTTTCAGATTCACTTGATAAGAGTACGTCTTGCCAAATGTTGGTGACCGGAGGTGAAGATATAGAGCTTGAGGATCTTGCTAACTTCTTTCGTTGTTTTGCTTGCTTCCTTAATCTCTTTGCTGTTTTCTCGATCTCCGGGTCAATCTCGAGTGGTGTACCTGTACGCAAAGATCTTGGCATAAAACGATTAAATTTTGCGAATCCCCGGCAACGGCGCCAATTTGTTGGGTGTCGAATCCAGCAAATAAAATAATAAGAAAACTACTAGTATGAGTGGAAGTAGAGTTCGTGTCCACAGGGATACGGATTAACGAATTATGCCAAAACGTTTTAAACACAGATACGGTTGTTTTGAAAGGGGGGGGGGGGGTTAGTTTAACTAAAATGTAAAAACAATTTATATTTTTAGATTAGAAAGAAAAGCTAATTAAAGTGGTAGGAAAAATTCAGATGTTAAAAACTAATTTCAACACCAGGGCAATTTCTTGATTCAGTTCGACTTACGATCATTAACGGTCACGGTGCAATGATCCTTTTAAAATAATAGTTTGTATCAATACTAGATGTCACGCAGTTCGGACATCCACTCCATCTAATGTCTAACCAAGCGCAGTTCGTCGGTTAGAGCCAACCCGCTACTCTAAGCTCACGCCGTTCGGATTTTAGTGTGCGGGTTTCGTGATCGATGTATCGATTATAATCAAACACACACGCCGTTCGGTATGTTTAACTAGATTGTATGATTCTATAATAAATTCAAATTCATAGACAAACTTGAACCATTATTTGTTCCTTTTATCAAAACTTAAAATCTAATTAGAGACTAAAATCTTGATGAACTTTATTAGAAAAATTAATAAATTGATCAGGTTTATTAACAATCTAATATTTTTCGGATTGAATCCGTATTAAAAACAAGAATCACACAAACAAACCACTAAAATAATCGGATCGAACGTGCTCGTTTCACATAAGTTTATGAACCAAATCAAAGAAAATAAACCCCGATGTCGAAACTATAAAAGTCTAGCCAGACATGATGGCTAGAACAATCAATACTAAAATCAAACAAAACATAGAATTAAGACGAAACCAAAAATACTTCCCAAAATCCCCACTCTTGCTTCTCTCGATCTCTGGATTGCAGCCGTCTAAAGAAAATTGTTCCTCCTTTTTTTTTCGATTAGTTTGTTGTTGACATCCCCCATTCCTTTCTATTGTGATTATCATATGATCAATATTAGCCCATTAAGCCCACTTGCAATGTGTCATGATAATCCATCATATTAAAGTCCAAACTTTCAGCCTTTAGCAAACTTGGTTTTCGATCTAATGGCCCAGTAAAATTGGATTATAAATTATTATGTGGCTCTTGAATCTAATTCATTGTTTCTACGTCACCAGCTTGCATCACCATTTGACTCAATAAGAATAATTTTCAACCCATAGAAATTTAGTCAAGTAACTTGTACATGATCTTTAGCTCGCCTCCATCACTTTTTGTTCTTCTTGAAATGCATTGTCATGTGTAACAACCGCTCCGTTTCTACAAAACGTTAAAAACGTCCAAAGTAGATTCCGTTCCACAAAAATATGTATTTCTCAAAATAATGTAATATCTATGGTCTAAAGACATAAAATGCCATGAAAATATATACAAAAAAATATGATAAAATATGCCTAAAATGCATCTAACAGTAGTTTAGGCGGGATGTTATTTTTATAACAAAAAATGTAATTAACATTTATCCTGATGTAAGCTTTGGCGTTATATATAATGGCGTTTCATATTTTTTGGCGTTTTTGTAGCCAGAGAGCTTAAATAAAAACACAGAAAAAAGTACGCAGTGATAAAATTGGCGTTTTGTATGTATTTGGCGTTTTATTTTTCAATGGCGTTTTATGTGAGAAATGTTTTTTTTACTTTTTTACCCTTAATGAAGCGCGTCCACGTAATAAACTTGGTGTTATTTACTAAAATGCCACCGCGCCAATCTAGTCCATAGATTGTTTTGATCGGACTATCAATAAGCGTTCTCACCGTTCTCACACTTTCTACTGTTTTCTTTAAATCCTGACCCTATTTATATATATATATATATATATATAGTAAACTGCCATTTTGGTCCCTGTGGTTTGGCCAGTTTTGCCACTTTAGTCCAAATCTCAAACTTATTACATCCAGGGCCCTGTGGTTTGCATTTTGTTGCCATTTTAGTCCAAAATCCAAAAAACCCCCTTTTTGACTGTTGAGAGCTGCCTATTTTGTCCTTTAGTACAGGGGTATTTTGGTCATTTATGTTTTATTTAAAGCAATTCAACAACAACAACAACAAAACCCAGAAAATCAAGAACATCTTCTTCAACAACAACAAAACCCAGAAAATCAAGAACATCTTCAAAGTTCATCATCAAAACCCAGAAAATCAAGAACATCTTCAAGAAAAAACGAGGCTCGGATCTGTATCTTCAAGAACATCATCAAACATCATCATCAAAACCCAGAAAATCCAGCAAATCAAGAACATCATCTTCAAGAAAATCAAAAACCGATTTGTAAAAAGAAACGAGGCTCAGATCTGTATCTTCAAGAACATCATCAAACATCATCATCAAAACCCAGAAAATCAAGAACATCATCTTCAAGAAAATCAAAAACAAAAAACAAAAAATCCAGAAAATCAAGAACGGCCTGCACATATGTATAATTGATTATACCAAATTCAGATCTGAAGTTACAAACAAAAAACCGACTCAAAACACAACATCAGAACCGATCAAAATTCAAATCGAACACTGCCATTTTGATCATCATCATCCCCAATATCATCATCAAGTACTGGGATCAAGAATCATTGTTGGGTAGCCGAATTCACAAGATTGAACACCAAAATCAAGTTGTTGGGTAGCCGAATTCTCAATATTGAACACCAACTCAGGTACTGGATCAAGAATCGTTGCAATACTTGATGCTGTAGCAGGAGCTGTGAGAACATCTGAAGCCGCATCACTTACTACATGTGTAGCGGCTATGTGTTTAACACATAGAGCAGGTGTCAACTGAGCTAGAGAGTCGAGTTGGGGATCTCCATTTGGAGGCTGCGGATATGAAGACCACCACCACCGCCGCCGTTCTTGGCGTTGTCGGAGACGGCACCTTCGTCTGCCGCCGCTGTCGTGCCCATCTCTCTCCTCCGATTACTCTCTCTCTCCTCTCTGTTTGCGTCGTCGCCGTACGCCACCACCGTGGCGGTGGCGGCCGACCATTAAACTGCAAGAAGATGGTGGAGATGTCAATGGGGAAACTGCGGTTGGGGAAGACGACGCCGAACATTGTTGTTGTGGATTGAAGATGGTGGAGTTGAGTGAGATCCTTTATTTAGTTTGACTAGGAAAATCCAGAAGGATCTGATGATGTGTGTATATTAATAATATGTATATTAATTTTTGAATTAATAAAATGTTAAATGAAAAGTAAAATAAACAAAATGCCCCTGCACTAAAGGACAAAATAAGATGTTGCAACAGTAAAAAAAATAGGGTTTTTGGATTTTGGACTAAAATGGCAACAAAATGCAAACCACATGGACCCAGATGTAATAAGTTTGAGATTTAGACTAAAGTGGCAAAACTGGCCAAACCACAGGGACCAAAATGGCAGTTTACTCATATATATATATAATATACATATCCAAAGAACTTTTTAAGGTCATTGAAATTTTCTTAAAACACCCCTAAAACATGATGTACAAGTCTTTTAAGCACCAGAAATCTTCACTTTCCACTTATACCCTTTCCCCTAAACTAAACACGCGGACACACAAACTAGGGTTTCAGATTTCAAAACATTTCAAAGCGCCGCTTCCCTGCTCCTCTCTCTCTCTCTCTGGCGATTCATGAACGATTTCACCAGATCTGCTCCTCTCTTTCTGGCGATTCAGGAACGATTTCACCAGATCTATGAAGTTTCAACAGATCGATGAAGATTCTGACCTCTTGGTTCCGTTTTCCGGCTTTTATTGGCGTTTTGCAACATTTGTCAAGGGTAACTGACACCGTCCTTTTGATTCTGAACACTATTTCTTCATGTATTCACTGGATTTTACTTACGTTTGTGTTTTAAGAAGGATTTTCATTTTTTGTATGTCATGGTTTGAAGACTAGATCTGGTGAAGAATAATAAGAATACTCGGAAGGAGACAACAAAATCATGGAGAAGAATCAGATCTCGGTGGTTGGAGTTCCAGATGCGATTCCCGTCAAGTATATGGAGGTGACCGAGGTTTTAATTTCAGTATAGTGGATAAATTCCCATATTTGTGTGTTCATGTGAAGTTTCGTACTTATCAATTGAATTTACAGTTTGTCAATCTATGGGAACGAGGTTTTAATTTCAGTACAATGGATAAATTACTTGATAATGTGTGATTTCAGTCTTCATTAGGGTTTCTAAGTCACAATGATACACGTTTAATTATCATATGTTTTCGCAAGTGCTTAATGTCATACCCTGGTAGAGAAATTGATAGATGTGTGTTTTCGCTTATGTTCTTGAATGGGATCATTCCTGAAGTTCTTTTGGGTAGATTGACTATTGAAATGTGTTTAATGATGTTATTTCTTGTATTGACTTGATCTGTTAACGATGACGGGAATACATCAAGCGTTACAACAACGTCAAGCTCTCAGCCTTGGGGATGGGTTAGATTCAACAATTCATTTCTCTATTTTTTGCTAATAGTCGTCAAGAACATACACACTTAAACACATGAGTTTAACGACTGCTGTTGATGTAACACATGCAGCCATACCAACTGTTGTTTTAATCTCCGAGATTCTGAAGGAAGATGGACTGGCAACTCAGAAATGTAAGGATATAATTTCTTTATTTATACAATTATATTGAACATTCAGTCTGAATTATTACTTGTTTTTATTACTTGTTTGGGTATTGACACAGTGATAGCCGTATCAACTGTTCAAACCAATGATAAATTTACTAGCAGACACATTCAGAAGGCCAAGGTATATGATAAATTCGCTTCTCGGACGGTAAACTTGATTCGTTTTTCTTTATCATCTGAATCTTTTATGATTGTTATTTTATTGTTAAAAATATATCAGTTGCTACAGGTTTGGAACGTGTTACAGAGTTTTATGATGATTCTATTGTATCCCAGGCCGAGAAAACGACAGAGGTTGTGCTGAGATGCGTCTCCTTTGATAGAGGTTAGCTCATACTATCATTTTTAATGGGACTTCTTTTAGAACAAATTGAAAATACTTGAGTAAAATGATTCTGAAGGTCATGTATTAAAAAAATTAATTTGGGTGAATTTCAACCTAATTGACACGTTCCACTTTAATCTGTGTTAATTTGGGTGAATTTCATCTTTGTAACTTTTGGTGTTCTTTTGTTTCTTAGGCTGCTGAAAGAGCTTGCTTTGCCGGGACTTCTTGAATCATCGGTATTACTTTAATCTGTGTTAATTTGGGTGAATTTCATCTTTGCAATACGGGGCACCCTGTGTTTGAGACTGCATACGGAAAGATCGGTGTCAACATATGCTACGGAAGGCACCATCCGTTAAACTGGTTAGCCTTCGGGTTAAACGGTGCCGAAATCGTCTTTAATCCGTCTGCCACAGTTGGTGACTCAGTGAGCCAATGTGGCCCATCGAGGTACCCACATGTTCATTTTTTACCTTTGGCATGTCTATTCACACACCCATGTTGTCTATCCACACACCCCCAGTGTCGAGCTGTGGCCAGAGCGCTGCGTTTTGGTCCGGTCAACCAAACAAAGACTGACGGGTGTCTGACGGGTCTGTTAACCGGACCAAAACGCCGAGCTTTGGCCGCGTTCTGGTCCTGTCAACCAGACAAAAGACTGACACCCGGTCAGTCTTTTGGCTGGTTGACAAGACCGAAACGCAGCCAAAGCTTGGCGTTTTGGTCAGGTCAACAGACCCGTCAAACACCCGTCAGTCTTTTGTCTGGTTTACCGGACCAAAACGCCACGCTCGACACTGAAGGGTGTGGGAATAGACAAAGGGGTAGGTGGGGGTGTGTGAATAGCAAGACCCTTACCTTTCTTTAAGAGCGATTGCCTTTTTTTACTATGCACGTGCATTTTGTCTAATACTACCATCATGTCTATATCTCCAGGTCATAAGAGGCTAATCCAGTTTGCGGTTTTCCCATGACCGGCCCATTGGCACCACGAGGGTCAAGGTTTCTATACTCCAGTTTGCTGTATAATTTTGTATTTATGTGTTTGCATTCTGGTGTTTTGTGTATTGTATATTATATTCTTGAATTTTGATGTCGTGATGTGTTGTAGTTGCCCATTAATGTTTAGAACTAGGGGTTTTGTTTCTTGGAAGCCCAATTAATGGAGATGTACTCTGGCAGAGCACAGAATAGAGCGGTTGCAGGCAGAGCATATACAACAATCTCAGTGGATATAACTGGGTCAAGAAATTGGGGTTGAAGGTAATGGTTCGTTCTCGACTTCGTGTTTTGCAATTTGTTTTTTTGATATTGTTTGAGGTTTTTTGCTAGGGTTTTGAACAATGTACACATTGAGGTTAAATTTTTTTGATTGATTGATATATTGAGTCTGTGTGTGTGCAATTTGTGGAATGTGTGTAGAATCAATAAGGCGATTGGGGTTGTGGGGCATGAGAGGAGAGTTTAATGAAGAGTAAACGGGAATGGGGGTTTGTTCTGCAAGTTTTTTTCTTTGCTTAAGTTGATGAAATTTATGTAAAGATGATGAAGCTAAAGCATCCAATGCTGATGCAATAGAGTATAGCCGCATAAGGAATACAAGTTAACGAGTCATGATGCAATCAATTATTACTTCTTAGTGGCTAAACTTTCGCCTCTTCTTTTGTTTTTAATGTACAGGTAGATTTGTAAGGCGGGATCACTGTATCCTAAAAAGGTAAACGGGAAAATATTAGTGTCTTTGGGGAGATAATGATCGGGTTGACAAAGATCAAGAAACAGCTTTGGCTGGGGCAGTTGGAATGATTCTTTCTAATAATGATGCTTCTTTGAATGACATTATCACATATCCTCATGTCTTGCCTGCTACACACATCACATAATACCATACCGATGGTTTTGCGGTTTTTCTGTTTATTGTTATCTTAAGGAGATAGAATAAGCATGTTTTATCTTAAAAAAATTTTGCACTCTTAACACTAGATAGTCCTTGAGAGGAATATATCCTATGCATTTTGTTGAAAACAAATTAAATTTTTGGTTATTTTTTTGTATATTACATCCTTAAGTTTAAAAACCTATTGAGAAAGTCCTTGTGCATGACTAAATTCTTTGGTTTAATGAATAGGCTCTTCTTGTTTGCATGATTACATCCTGAAACTTTATTAAAAAGTCTTTCTGTTTTGACCTGTTTGCCACCTCAATCTTATATTCAACTCATTTGATAATGAATTGATAATATTCAACTCATTTGTTTGCTTCTTTGAACAGGTTTCGCGCAGAATGGCTTTGGGTCAACAGGTCAATTAAAAAAGGCTATTTTTGTTCGGGTCAAAACGGGTCGATTATAGAATGTTATTTTGGTTCGGGTAAAAAACGAATCGTTTCAGCTCATATAAATGTCACATTTCCAAAGCGATCCGTTTTTTACCCGAACTAATCGACCCGTTTTTACCTGAACGAAAATAGCCTTATTTCAATGGGTTGGCGGGTCAACAAGTCAACCCAAACATAACAGTTCGTTACAATCTTTTTAATCAAGTCAACAAAAGATCCATTCCAATATTTTTAATCAAGTTACATCTGGTCATTTAATTCGACAAGTTGTGAATTAATTATGTTAAGTTTGTCAACTGGCAAAGCCTTAAAACATATAACATTTTGGTAGTATGGGACTTTGGATTTTTGGCTGTCAACTGTTATGATGTAAAAGACCAAAAGAGCATTTGCCTTTGCTACAAAAACACATTTAGCCCTTGTTCATTTACCGGCATCGGCGCAGCGATCGCAGCCGCATCGGCGCTGCCGCAGCGAGCACAACCCCAGCGAACCCGCCGCAGCGAGCGCAGCCACAATGCTGCAGCGAACGCAACCGCAGCGAACGCAGCTGCGTCGGCTCAGTGAGCGCAGCCGCAACGAGCAAAACCGTTATATTGTATTTAAAGTTTATTATAGCAATACTAGGTTGAACGCTTTACCATTATATTGTATCTAAAGTTTATTATAACAATATATTGTATTTTCAGTTACCTGCATAACTTTGATGCAATGTGGTTTGGTTTTTATTTGGGAAATTTGGTGATCTGTGTATGTGGCTATGTTTTGCTTCTATACTTGAATCAAATTGCTTATGGTTATATGTATAAAAGGGTTAATATAATATTTTAACCTTCTTTTAAGTTAATTCCTCTTTTAAGTTAAAATTATGGCATAAAATACACAGCCAATTTAATATAATATAAACCGGTCAACCTGCCAACCTGACCGGTTGACCTAAACCGACCCTTTTAGCTAAATGAGTTCGCGGGTTCAACCTAATACTGACCCGAACCTGTTTAGACTAAGCCCAAACCCGAGAATTTCATGTTAGGTTCGTGTTGTGTTTTCGGGGCGTGTCAGAAATTCACTCCCCTAACTTTAAGTGAGCATAAAACAAGTATGTCTTTGTGTGCATTAGTTAAATACACATAAATGATAATCCTTGTGTGTTTTTTATTTTTCCTCTTTATATAATTTAACATAGGGATGGTCATTTAACATGGTACCGAGCTCATGTAACATTTGATATAGGGAGAACCGGTACCGAGCTCATTTAACATGGTCACCGGCTCTTTGTAATAATTCATCATAACAAAATTGTCTTATTTGATTTTAGAAGTCAATGCGTATATTTATTTTGCAAGTGATTATCTTTTCCTGATCTATGATTGTCTATGTGTACACTTGATAAAAGTAACTTAAGAAGGCCGCAACTGACCCTCACGTTCTACTACATTGCCACCATCGTCGTCGCACGCCACATCGGAAATTACATCCCCGTACATAGCCCTAAACTCACCAACCTAAGTGATATGTTTCCCGCCGTATCGCGCGGGTAAACCACTAGTATATATATAGGAAGGTTCATTTGAGAAGAAAATTAAATTGAGAATAAAAAGAATAAAGGGTACAATTGTAAAACATTAAATAGTTTTTCTCTCATCTCATTTATTATTATTTTTGACTAATTAATTAGTCATAAAGAGTATCATCCTACACACTAAACTTTTTGCCTAGACACATCAAAATTTATCCTACACGTTTTTGAAATTTATCCTACACATACTGAAATTTATCCTACACAACTCGTAATTCATCCTACACACCTCATAATTTATCCTACACTTTAAATTAATTTTTTTCTTCTTTGAAAAAATATATATTTTTTTAAATAAGTTACAAATTTAATTTAGTGAGCTATTAAAAAGGAAGACTAAGAATTAATGATCTATCTAATTTTACCAATATACCCTTACACCCATATTAAATACAAAAATTAAATGAAGTAAAATGAAGCATTATTATTGGTTGAAGTTTGTTCTTTTTTATTCTTACAAAAAATTCTTCTCATTTGAACCCTCCACTATATATATATATATATGTAGAGGATCCTGTAAAAAATGCCTAAAGTGTGAGAATGGTAAGAAAGAATCTCAGCCATTAGATCTTTTGATCTAATGGTTGAGATCAATAGGGACCAAATTGTAAAATATTTTCATTAATTTGACCTGATTTGAAATATCTAGGGGAAATATAGTCTTTTAAACCCACTAGAAATTAGGTAATGCACATGTAACTTCCCTCCGTCTTTTTTAAACGTCAATAACTTTTTATACGTAACTTTTTAAAATAAAAAAAATACACCATAATAACGAGCGTTTTTTTATCTTTAATATGAGTACCATATTGCTATACTTATATAGAGAAAAAAATATGTTTCGATCAGATGTTTAGTCAATGAATGGTGTTATATACTTGCTGAATGGTGTTTTATACTTACTGAATGGTTTATATACTTACTGAATGGTGTTATATACTTGTTGAATGGTGTTATATACTTGCTGGATGGTGTTATATACTTACTGAATGGTGTTATATACTTGCTGAATACTGAATGGTGTTATATACTTGTTGAATGGTGTTATATACTTGCTGAATGGTGTTATATACTTACTGAATGGTGTTATATACTTGCTGAATGTTGAATGGAGTTATATACTTGCTGAATGGTGTTATATACTTACTGAATGGTGTTATATACTTGCTGAATGCTGAATGGTGTTATATAATTGCTGAATGGAGTTATATACTTGCTGAATGGTGTTATATACTTACTGAATGGTGTTATATACTTGCTGAATGCTGAATGGTGTTATATAATTGCTGAATGGTGTTATATACTTGCTGAATGGTGTTATATACTTCCTATAATTAAGGTGGCGGTTATGGGAAGTTTTTAATTAATTGAATTAATGTTAAAATTACTTGTTTACCCTTTTCAATTAATTTAGATCTAATGGCTGAGATTCTTTCTTACCTTTCTCACACTTTTGGTCTTTTTTAGTTTTTACAATAACCTTACCCTATATATGTGTAAGATCAAATAAAAAGTTTATTTTGCCTAAGTAGGATGAGAATGAATCTTAACCATTCATTTTTTAAATCAATGGTTAAGATGAAAGTGTAGAAGAAAGGAGGAGTGCAAGGGTATCTTGGGAAAATCATATTTATGGACTTTCTCTCTCCACATGCAAGGCACATGCATATTTCACCACCATTTTTTAAACGTTCAAAACTTTTTTATACGACATTATTTTTTCATAAAAATTTCACCATAAAATCGAGCGTCTTTTTATCTTTAATTTGAGTACCATATTGCTATATAAAATATAAAGACTAAAAAAACCCACTAAAATGTGTTGTATTTCTATGTTCTATAACATTTTTTGTGCTGGATTTTTGTACTATATTTTTTGTACTAAAATTTTTGTATTGATTTTTTTGTGTTAGATTTTTTTGTACTACATTTTTTTGCTAAATTTTTTTTGTGCTATATTTTTTGTACTAGATTTTTTTTGTGCTATATTTTTTTGTACTACATTTTTGTGCTATATTTTTTTGTACTAGATTTTTTGTGCTATATTTTTTTGTACTAGATTTTTTGTGCTAGATTTTTTTGTACTAGATTTTTTTTTTTGTATTTTTAAAAAACAAAAGGGGTGCCAAATGTCATTTTTACTCCTATTTATAAGGACTAAAATGCCCTTGATTCTTAATTATTAAGAGTGACACATGTCATCAACACAATCCTTCTTAGGCTACTTAGGCAAGATCCACTATATATATATATATATATATATATATATATATATTTGATAGGCCAAGTGAACTGGTGCATAATGCACTAGATGTGCCGACATCTAGGATATTAACATCCAAAAAAAGTGAGTAGAAATAACGATGACTCATGATTAGTTTTGCACTTTATGAGATTATTTA
Organism: Helianthus tuberosus; assembly: GCA_030545235.1. Taxonomy (NCBI): domain Eukaryota; kingdom Viridiplantae; phylum Streptophyta; class Magnoliopsida; order Asterales; family Asteraceae; genus Helianthus; species Helianthus tuberosus. The sequence continues at coordinate 102,201,439 of CM060451.1, read as the reverse complement.
ACTTCCCACTAAAAGAAAGATGATCTAATTGGATTTGAATTCTTTAATTATAGGCAAAAGGTTTTAGTTGTTATGTTGTCAACTCCATATAATGAGAAACATCTATATATTACAAAATAGAAAAGTTTATTTACAATAGTATTGGGTTTAATTTTACAAAACTTCTTCGAAATGGACTTTGACGCGTGTTTTACATTAATCTAAAAGATTATTAAAACATGCCTAAAAGAACCGACACATGTTTAAATAGATTGCATTACTTTCAATTACACAAAAGTGGTGTACTGAATACCAAGATTGGTACTAATGTTGTTATGTTAGCATCAGTTGCATTAGTTTCAGTTACATAAAAGTTGTCAGTGGGCCGCTAGAATGAGAACCACCCCGAGTTATGAGAACCGCGAGAACCACACCATCCGGGCCGCCGTTGACCAATTTTTTTTTTTACAACTAGATGTGTGTATTATAAACACATTCGTAAAAAAATTTTTTTAAAAAAAGGCCGAGGGGGTAGTTTTTTAGCAGGTCCCTGTGGTTTGACAGTTTGTTACTCGGATAGTCCCTGGAGTGGATGGGGGTTAGTTTTCTCCATTAAGTATATGTGAAATTACTTATTTACCCCTTGCTTTATTAAAATATAAGAAAAAAATTCACACACATATATAAACACACATTCACTGTCACTAAAACACGAACACCCTGACTCTCTCTCTTTCTCACCACCACCTACCGCCACCAGCACCACTACCTGCCACCACCACCCACCCCCACACCACAACCACCATCACAACCTTCGATTATGAAGTTTAGAAAACCTAAATCATATCTACTTCTGTATCAAATACAAACTAAAAACAACAAATCTGAAGTTCAGAAAACCTTTTTTTTTCGTTCTGAAAACGGAACAGCTAGCTCCGAATCATTCGGGAGAGACGACAAAAACCGAAAACCTCATGCTCAATTACAACAGTAAAAACACATCATACGGTTAGAAGTAGAAATTGAAAATCGAGATGCTTATAGCGAGTAAATTGGATCTGTTAAAGTGAAACGCATATGAAACCCTAGCAATTTATGAATTAGCGTGATTGAAGTTACCGAGAGAAGACGGCGGTGTCTTGATTGTTGAGGATCCAAAGAGCTCGAATGCTGCAACTAATTGGCATCGTTGATTTCTGGTGTTCGTTTATGCAGGCAGGTACAGATAGGGGTTTGTTTGTTCTAACGGGTTGTTTGTTCTAACGGTTTCATTTCATTTTTAGTCCTTAAAAGAAACACTTTAACAGATTTTCCAGATTTGTAAAGAGTGGGTGTGGGTGGAGGTGGGTGATGATGGTGGGTGGAAGCAGGAGGTTGAAGATATCTTAGTGGTGAAAGGTTAGGTGTTTATGTTTTAAATAAAGTGGGTTCCACTTTATAGTGTGGATAAGATAAAGGGTAAATTTGTCATTTTACATCCACTTAACGGAGAAAACTAACCGTCATCCACTCCAGGGACTATCCAAGTAACAAACTGTCAAACCACAGGGAGCACCGGTGTAATTTCCAAAGTTGGGGGACTATAGCTGTTATTTTGCCAAAACCACAGGGACTATCCGTGCATTTTACTAAAAAAAAACAAAAAAAAAAATAAAAACACCAAACTTGTGGTGTAAAAAACTACCCCCTCGGCCTTTTTTTAATTTTTTTTTTACGAATGTGTTTATAATACACACATCTAGTTGTAAAAAAAAATTTTGGTCAACGGCGGCCCGGATGGTGTGGTTCTCGCGGTTCTCATAACTCGGGGTGGTTCTCATTCTAGCGGTCCCCTATATATAGATCATGCGAGAACCACCTCTTATTGTGAGAACCGTGAGAACCGCGAGAACCAATGTGAACACAACAAAAAATGCCTAAAAATAGCTAAAAATCACAAAATTTTTTTTTTTGATTTTTTTAATATTTTTTAGGTTAAAATCGTTACTTTTCGAAGCCAAAAAAAAAAAAAAAAAAATTTAAATTTTTTTTAAAAAAAAAAAAAAATATATTTTTTTTGGCTTCGAAAAGTAACGATTTTAACCTAAAAAATATTAAAAAAATCAAAAAAAAAATTTTTAGATTTTTTTTAGATTTTTTTAGGTTTTTTTGGGGGTTTAGTTTGTTTAGCATTTTAGCTTGGGGGGGGGGGCTTAGGTTTTTGGGGGGTGGGGGAGGGGGGTTTAGGTTTTGGGGGGGGGGGGGGGGTTAGGTTTTTTTTAGCATTTAGCTGGGGGGGGGGGGTTTAGGTTTTTTTTTTGGGGGGGGGGGGGTGGGGGGGTTTAGGTTGTTGTTGGGGGGTGGGGGGGTGGGGGTTTAGGTTTTTTTAGCTATTTTAGGTTGTGTTCACATTGGTTCTCAAGGTTCTCACAATAAGGGTGGTTCTCGCATGAGCCCCTCCCTATATATATATATATATAGGGTAGGGATATGGTAAAAGTGTCTAAAATGTAAGAAGGGGTAAGAAGTGTTTTAAACCATTGGATATTTGATCTAATGGTTGAGATCAATAGGTATAAAATGTAAATTGTGTTTTAATTAGAAGGACCTTATGTAAAAATTGAAGGGCAATAGTGACTTTTCCAACATTTCAAATATGGTAACCGTTTGAAAACCACCCATCAATCTCCTAAAGATCAGCGAATTATATGGTAACCGTCATCAATCTCCAAAAAATCAACGAATTTCTTCATACTTTATCATAAATAGCTCTATAATCAGATTCATGGCGTAGTGTTTTATCAAATACAAAACATTACCAGATTTTAAAACACCATGACTATGATTCAAGTCATGGTGGTTTTATCTGGAGACATTGTTCATGGCGTGGTGTTTTAAACATCTATGATTCAAGTCATGGTGTTTTATCAGGAGACATGTGTTCATGGCGTGGTGTTGTTATCAATACAAAAACATTCCCAGATTTTAAAACACCATGACTATGATTCAAGTCATGGTGTGTTTTATGATGTGTGTAAAATGCAACATATAAATTACATCAAATGAGGCATAAAACTAACCCTTTTTTTAGTACTAATATTGGAAAAAGAGTGTTTTTTTCTTCCTTTTGTATTTTCAGGATTAAATGAGCTCAAAAACGCAAAAGAAGCAAAAAGATAGCTAAATCCAACATAAATACAAGAAAAGGAACATTAGTGGACTGCCCGAACCCTCAACGGCACCTTCCAAAGTAAAATAGAGAAAACAGAAGGCTGAACACGCCCCGTGCTCAGCCAGCACGGGGCCGTGCCCAAGAAGCAGCAGAAAAGACAAATCTATAGAAGCTTCTATTGCCCATCACGGGGCCGTGCTCAGCGGACACGGGGGCGTGTCGAAAGTACAGCAGACGCATTTATTGTAATTGCGAATTACAATTAATGAGGAGAGAGAGTGTCAGACGGACACGGGGCCGTGCCCAGCGGACACGGGGCCGTGTCCAGCTCTCTGTTCAGCCTATAAATAGGAGTGCTTGGATTCATTTCATCTCATCCCTTGGCACACCACCTCTCTCACACTTCATCCACCACCCACCACCATCACAACACCATCATCCACCACCATCATCCATTGTCCCATCATAGAGTGTGTGAGTCGTCTCGGGATCCAAGATTGATCGTAAGAGTTCTTGACAATCAAGGCCATGTTTGCCTAAGTCTCTTACATCACTTGGTGAAGACAAAGTGTCTAGTATAATACTTTTTATTTCTAATCTTTTGCACTTTTTATTTGGTTTTGTATTAATGACTTTAATAACTAGTTACTTATGTTGAAGGTGATCTTTCCTTATCGTTTGTCCGTGGTGTCCTTGGCATTATTTTACTGTCTATATAAAATAAAGGATTTTCACCATTCATATCTCCACGGTCTATATGGAGGTATGTTGGCTACCTGGTAGGGGGTTAAGGGAACGGTTTGGTAAAGGTCTTGCCATTGTTCAGCGTTTAGAGGTCCTGCAATGGGACCTGGGTCAAATTTAGTAGGACCTCCTTCAATACTTCACGGTATTGGATGGCGGGGGTCCAAACTCTTTGATCCCCTCATAAGTTAACTACTATTAATACTATAACCCGGCTATTTAGGACTGTATCCCTGCTGACTCAGACTACTTAGGCCGAGGGTAACGTCACCGCCAAAAGCGGGGCCTACCACAATACTGCATTAATAACTTAATTCATTATCTTCCAATAATCCACCCCTTTAGGACTGTATCCCTGCTGACTCAGACTACTGGGGTGAGGGTAACGTCACCTTCAAAAGAGGGGCCTACTACAATAACTAAGATAATCTCTTAATTATGTGCAAAAGTGCGGAAATAATCAAAGGTTATACTAGATACGAGTCGGAACCAAGTGATTCATCTTGTCTATCTGTTTTTATTTTTATTTTTATTTTCAGCATTTTAGTTAGTTTTATTTTTCTTAGTTTAAAACATTTTTCTAAACTTTTGTTTTGGTTAGACGTTGAGGATAAACCGGTACTAAAAGCTCTTGTGTCCTTGGACGACCTCGGTATCTTACCAACGCTATACTACACTCAACGATGGGTGCACTTGCCCATATGTGTGTTTAGTGTTAGTAAAATATCGTGTTTTATAAATTTAAAACTTGGCTAAAGTAAGTGTTAAAAAGGGCTTAAAATATACACCTAATATATACGACACTTACCGCACATCATTTTATTTGTAGACATTGTTCATGGTGTGGTGTTTTAAACATCTATGATTCAAGTCATGGTGTTTTATCAGGAGACATTGTTCATGGCGTGGTGTTTTATCAAAACAAAAACATTCCCAGATTTTAAAACACTATGACTATGATTCAAGTCATGGTGTTTTATCTGTAGACATTGTTCATGTTGTGGTGTTTTAAACACACAGAACTAATAACAGCTGCAGATCCACAAGACGGATCTAATACAACAAAACCTGAGATCCACACTGGATCATCAACAATAATAGCAGTCGGCAACTACAGAAATAACAACCGCAACTACTGGAACAAACTCGAACAGATCTTGAACAACTTGGAGAGGGTTGCGATTAAGATGATGAAGAAATGATACGTAGGTTAAAATCGAATTGGATCTTGCAAAAAAATAGGACGGCAGTTTTTTTTTCCAGTTATCTTGAAAGTCAATTAATTGATAAGAAATGTAAATTACTAATATACCCTTTTGAATTAATTAAGATAGAGGACACTTGTCATCACCAAATTATTTCTCACACTTCTTACAAAAGTATGACTTTGTACAGGATCTTTTACCTATATATATATATATATATATATATTTGATAGGCCAAGTGGACTGGTGCACTAGATGTGCCGACATCTAGGATATTAACATCCAAAAAAAGTGAGTAGAAATAACGATGACTCATGATTAGTTTTGCACTTTATGAGATTATTTAACTTCCCACTAAAAGAAAGATGATCTAATTGGATTTGAATTCTTTAATTATAGGCAAAAGGTTTTAGTTGTTATGTTGTCAACTCCATATAATGAGAAACATCTATATATTACAAAATAGAAAAGTTTATTTACAATAGTATTGGGTTTAATTTTACAAAACTTCTTCGAAATGGACTTTGACGCATGTTTTACATTAATCTAAAAGATTATTAAAACATGCCTAAAAGAACCGACACATGTTTAAATAGATTGCATTACTTTCAATTACACAAAAGTGGTGTACTGAATACCAAGATTGGTACTAATGTTGTTATGTTAGCATCAGTTGCATTAGTTTCAGTTACATAAAAGTTGTCAGGGGGCCGCTAGAATGAGAACCACCCCGAGTTATGAGAACCGCGAGAACCACACCATCCGGGCCGCCGTTGACCAAATTTTTTTTTTACAACTAGATGTGTGTATTATAAACACATTCGTAAAAAAAAAAATTTAAAAAAAGGCCGAGGGGGTAGTTTTTTAGCAGGTCCCTGTGGTTTGACAGTTTGCGCAATCTTTACACTCTTCACATGTATTTTAATTTAGTTTAATTTATTCCTCCGAGTTCATTAGAGAAGAAGTAACTCTTGTGAATAAATCTCATATGATAACATTATAAAGCAAGTTGGTATATATAGTTCTAAAAACAGTTAATAGGTAAGGCAGAACTATTATTATTCAACTTATGGGAATATGCAGGAAAACCATTAAGAACTATGTTAACTTTTGTGAATTAGTTGTTTCTTATTTGATTAGAGTTTAAATGTTTTCAGTTCTATGTTATTTTTGCTGTGTTTTGGTTCATAGTGGGGAGCACATGACGGGTAATTATGATCACGTGAAGAAGGACAACAGTGGGGGAGCACATGACGGGTAAGTTTGCCTTTTATTAACTGTTTTTACATCTTTGATAGCTATGGTTATCAGATCTAATTAATTTAACATGAATTGTGAAATTTCAGGTTGAGTATAGTCAAGTGGCTGATGTAGCGACAATAAGTAGTAAGTGTTAGGAACTATGAAGTGGAAGTATGACTACTAAGAAAACGTTAACACGATGATTATTTAACTCGCATGAAGATTGTGAAAGAGATTCATGAACACAATGAAGTTTTGAGTTTTTATTCGTACACATGTTAGTTTATTTGGGTTATATGTTTGATCATTAGACTTAGAGCGACACTTATTAGCCATTTGGAATCTTTGGAAGATTGATTGAACTTTTAATTGAAGTGATTAATTTATGATTTCTACATTTTACAATTTTGTTTTTATTTTTTAATGTAAATAAAAGATAATTGTAATTAATTAAAATAAATATGATAAACGTCAATGCAGTTCCATGGTGCATGCTTTTTGCAGACGACATTGTGTTGATTGCAGAGAGTAAACAGTGCCTAAACGCGAGGATAGAGGAGTGGCGAGTAGCTTTAGAAGGCAAGGGCCTTAGGTTTAGTCGATCTAAGACTGAATATCTACACTGTGATTTCAACGGTGTAGCCATTGACGATGAAACCCAAATCACCATTGAGGATCAATTGGTCCCGCAGGTAACCAGATTTAAGTATCTGGGGTCGTTTGTACAAAGAGATGGTGACATAGATAGTGATGTAACTCATCGCATACAGGCCGGCTGGTGTAGATGGAGGGCAGCCAGTGGGGTATTGTGCGATAGGAGGTTCCCAACTAAATTAAAAGGGAAATTTTACAGGGTAGCAGTTAGGCCAGCTATGCTTTATGGAACAGACTGTTGGGCTATCAAGAAGACACAAGCGCGCAAGATGGAGGTAGCAGAAATGAGGATGCTGAGGTGGATGTGTGGACACACGAGGTTAGATCGGATAAGAAATGAGGTTTTTAGGGATAGACTAGGAGTGGTTAGTATATCGGAGAAGATTAAGGAGGGGAGATTGAGATGGTTTGGGCATGTAAAGCGGAGGGAAGCGACGGCACCGGTTAGAGTAGTGGAAACTCTCACTGTGGAGGGGAGGAGAGGAAGAGGCAGACCCAAACTGACATGGGATGAGCAGATTAGGCATGATTTACTAGAGTTACATCTTTCTGAGGACATGGTCCACGATAGGACTTCGTGGAGGCGTAGGATTAGGGTTAAGGACTTCTAGAGGATATTGTAGAAAGGTCTTAGGTGTTTTTCATGGACGTAGGCTTTTCCTTTTCTTTAAGGGACTTTTCCGATGATTGCCTTCTTGTGTCTATGATGTTGTATGCTTTTATACGTTATTTACATTATGTTTACGCCCAAAATGATATTACATGCCATAATACATGATTCATATTATATTGTCCCACTCTTATCACTTTCTTAGTATGGGCGACCTCTTATTTCTGTATTCTTTGACTTGGTATGTTGGTTTGCTGTTCGCTTTCGAGCCGAGGGTCTCTCTGGAAGCAGCCTCTCTATCCCTATGGATAGAGGCAAGGTCTGTCTACATCCCACCCTCCCCAGACCCTATAAATAGCTCTGCTATCTGTGGGATATACTGGGTATGGTTGTTGTTGTTGTTGTATGATAAACGTCAATGGCATTTAATTTGATGTGATTTTTATGGCAAAAAATATGTGCCACTAAAAGCTCAAAAGTTTGTACTGGCAGATAAAAAGTGCCACTAAAAGCCTAAAAACTTTGTGCGACACAATGAAAAAGTGCCGCTAAAAGGCTTTAGCGTTAGCGCTTCTTGTGGCACTTTTATTGTGTGCCACCCATTCTTACAAGGTTCTTTAGTGGCACTCTCTTATTTTACTGTGGCACTTTTTGCATGTCACTAGATGACATTTTTTTTGTAGTGATATTTAAATGCTAATGAAAAAAATTATTCGGTACTCGTACTTATAATATATATTGAAACAAAAAATGAGTAAAAACCAATGTTGAACATCGAGTAGATTGCTAAAATCGTCCCTGACGTTTGTTCACATTTGCGATATCCATTCAGAAAAGGTTTTTTTTCTCCTAGGAACCACCGTGGTTTCAAAAAAGTTGTTAAATCCATCCAAAATAACTAACACTCTAACAAAACTAACTTGATAGAGAGGTAATTTAGTCATTCTTTTTATTTATTTAATTTACCTTATTTTAACAGCTTTGGAGTCCGGTTTTCTATGAGCAAATATACAAACAAGAAGTTCTAACAGTTTTTCCCAAGCCCATCTCATCTGTTGTCACAAATACAAATCATCAACATAACGTTAAAGATTATAACTATTAAAAAAACACTTAAAAGTTGATAACATAAAGCAGGACTAACCTGCAAGAATCCCACCAGCAAAGTAAGATGAATCGTTCTCAGGATTCATTGAAACATTGCCCCTGTGAAACGAAAAAAGAAATGACGAAAATATTTTTTGTGGATTAACTTTTACTGATCCACATTAAAGATAAAGAATATTAACATAAGATTTGTACCTAAATGAATTGTAATATATTTTAAAGAAGGAATCAACTAAATCCACTGGCGTGCATAGGGGTGAAACAGATTGTTGACTAAGTTGACTTCCAGCAAGGTATTCCAATGTTCGTTTCTCTCGTTGAACCATCTAGAAAGCTGCATGCCTTTGATATGGTCTAAGCTCAGGAAGCAAATCAGGCAGGTCATCAGTTAGCATCGTGTTATCCCTACAGTTATAAAAACAAACCAAAGAAAATAATCAAATATTATAACGTAACCTTAATATAAACCATAGCTATCTAGTTATATATAAATAAATTAAAAGAATGACCTGTTAAAAAAAGGGTAAATTAAATAAATTAAAAAAAATGACTAAATTACCCCTCTTTCAAGTTAGTTTTGTTAGAGTATTAGTCATTTTGGATGGATTTAGCAACTTTTTTGAAACCTCAGTGGTTCCTATGAGAAAAAAAACCTTTTTTGGATGGATCTAGAAAATGTGAACAAACGTCAGGGACAATTTTAGCAATTTACTCTGCTGATTATGACTGTTCGGTACCGGGAGTGCAAAAATATTGGAAAAATACAGATGGACTCGTGTGGAAGCGAAAAAAGAAAATTTATACCAATACAGATTTCAAAGTCTCGGTCAAGAGTATATTATTTTGAATACAATTTATATTGGAACGTTGACAGAAAAATTTAACTGTTAGTTTAAGAATTTTCGGAACGCAAGTCATTGGAGAACAATGAAATTAAATGATAAATGAAATATTATCGAAACCGTCGAAATAGCTTACAACGTGTTTCAATAGGATACAGGTTCAGTACTACTCGGTATAGCTTACAATACCAAAAATTACATTACTTTGATCGAACAATTTAAAAAAAAAAATTAACGGAATGTTGACAAAAAAAAGTACAAATAACTACGTATTTTGATTTTCTAAAGGGCTAACGAAGGCAATAATTTTAGAAAAAACAAATCAAATTAAATTATAAAACAAAATTTCATTAGAAAAAGAGAGCATACACTTATACATGACAAACCTTAAATGCAAGACTTTGTGTTTGTGGTAAATGTAAAGATTGTAAAAAAAAAAAGCACTTCCCCAAAGTGTTACTACGAAGGTAGTGGGGGTTTCCCCTTTCACACCCATCAACATGTGTTATGGGGAGATAAAATGTAAAATGTAGTGGTGAGTTTATGTAAGTTTAAATGATCGGGTTATATATCAATCAACAATTGTAGTAAATAAAAGTTGAGCAATCTTCAAGAAAACGGTTAATCTTCAAGAAAACGGTTAATCAGAGGGTTTCACTACTTTTCGTTAACATAACTGTAGAGACTATATAGTTATATAAAGGAATGAGAGATATTGTAAAGATACAAGAATTATAATATATCTCTAAATATCATCCAAAACAAATAAAAACCGTAAATAAAACTAATATCATTTACCCCCTTAAGTTAAAGCATGAAGATTTTGAACGCCCAACTTGTTAAGTAAAAGATGAAGTTGTTGTTCCCCTAACACAAGGGGCGGAACTAAAGGTATGTGAGCCGTAGCACAGGCTACGGCTGAAGTCTGTATGCGTAGTGTATTTTTTATATATTTTTTTGGGTTTTCTACAAAAGATACCCCTAAAATATTACAAGGATACCCCTAACCAACCCAAACCTATAAAATAAGGGAGCCCGATTGAAACAATGACTCAATTGATTAGATAAGCCCAACTGATTATATTAGCCCAAAAAAAAACACAAAAATACGTATGGAGGCATTCTTTCTTATCGTCGCTTAGGTTCTGGAAGAAAACCAAACGTCGCTGGTCATCATTTACGCACTGGTCTTCTGTTTTGCTGCTGCCAATAATACCGGTTCGATAAAAGAATCCACAACCCTGTTGTTTGCTGCTGCGATAACACTGGTTCCGGACGTTCAAGGACAAATTTATTAGGCACTTATTTTACTTTATTTATTTATTTATTGTCTTTTTTTAATAATTTATTTATTATCGTTTTTTTAATATTGTTAATTGCACGGTAAATTTTTTTTTTTGGGATACCCCTGATTTAATGGGCTAGTTCCGTCACTGCCTAACACCTTGGTGAATAAGTCCGCAATCTGAGACTTAATATCAATGTTTAAAGGTTGTATTTCTCTATATTCGACTCGCTCTCGCACAAAGTAACAATCCATCTCTATGTGCTTCGTACGTTCATTAAACACCGGGTTGTTGGCTATGTGTCTGGCAGCTTGATTATCACAAAAGACAGGTTTTGGTTCCTCTTGACAAGCATCGAGTTCAGATAATAGCCACCTCATCCATAAAACTTCACTAACCATAGATGCCATAGCCTGATATTCCACTTCAACAGAGGATCGAGAAACCAACGATCGCTTCTTAGACTTCCTACACCGGTGCTCTACCAAATAAAACAAGTAATAAGTTCGTGATCGTCTAGAGTAAGAACATCCTAATCAGTTTGAGTCGTAGTAGGTGACTAGATTCGTTCGACACCATCTTTAGGTAGCAAAATTTCTTGCCCCGGAATATCATGCAAAACAAATAATAACCATATATATAAAACCAATATCTTTAAACCTCCCTCACACCCACATCAAGTTTAAGGTGAATGCAATTCACGCCTTTAGCGTTACTACCCACGTTGTCAGCATGGTAGGACTCCACGCCCCTTCACATCTTCCACAATACATGATCTAATATAATTTGTGTTTTGTTATACATTTGTAAGATTAAATATTTATTTATTTATATTTAATCTAGTAGCCATCATTATCATTTATATAATATAGATCAAAATATATTAATAACCTATTAATAATTAGTTGGTAATTGTTGATGGACCATATTACCCTTATTAACTAATTGGGTTTCCTCTTGGGTGTATATATAAGTAGATTATTAGAGAGGTAAAGGGTTAGACACACAACCTAATAACATAACATCAAATTCGTCCCTCTCTCTCCACAACCGAAACTCACCCTAATTTCGGTTTCATCACCATCATCACTTTACACCCTAAGGAGGAACCAGATCAAACTGACAACTATGTCGAACTCCGTTGCTGCGTCTCTGACTGGATTCTCTACTGATGCAATCAAAGGTATGTTATTTCATGTTTTCCATTATGTTTAAACAGAACTGATCAACATGTGGTATCAGAGCATATGTTGATAAATCAGTTCTGATTTTGTATCCATTATTTTGGGATCATAAAAATCTGGAAAACGAAATTTTAAAGCCTTAAAAGTTCATGGCTGTTTCGGTTTTACTTGTGCCGAAATCAATGTTTTTTTAATAAACGGGTGCATAATCATGTTACCCGAAATCATAAAGAGCAAACTAATATTCGAAATCTGTTAACAAAAGTCATAAAATTCAGGTTTCGGAACCCAGAATTATGGTTTTATTTTTTAGGGTTCATTGCTTGTTCTTAAGAAAACTCGAAAAATTCCCTAAGATTTGGAATGTAATTTGGATTAGTGGGTGTTTTTTCATTATTTTGATCTTAATTTTATCTATACAATTTTTGAAAAAACTGTTAATGGATTTTAGTTATTATTTTCGAAATAATTGATAAGTTTAGATCATAAATAAATTAGGAAACACTATCCCAAAATCCCTTAAATTTCGAGTTTTAGTTATTATCACAATAAGCAGCCTTAAAGAGTGTATTCGAAATCATCATCATGTCGCATAAGTTTCCCCAGTCGCACAAGATCAGATCATATCTGATCTGATCGCACAAGACTGTACATTCAAGGGAAATCGCACAAGTATGCATAATCGCACAAGAACTTATGGATCGCACAAGACTAGTGCTGATCGCACAAGACTTGGGCTTTACGTACATCGCACAAGTTTTGGGCTTTACATACATCGCACAAGTTTTGGGCCTTACTGATCGCACAAGTTATTGGGCCTCACTAATCGCACAAGACTTGGGCTCTATTTACATCGCACAAGTTTTGGGCCTTAACGATCGCACAAGGCATTACCTATCGCACAAAGCATTACTGATCGCACAAGACTCGATCCGCGCTAACAGGTGGTTTGCTATTAAATACTTGGTTTTGTTTATACTTAATTAATTAATAAGGATCAAATAATGTTTTACAAAACCAAACTAGCTTAACTTGAATGAGCTTCTGATGTATTAATTCTGGCCAAAGCTGATTTAATACATCTATTTATTGTTCAAGTATTATAAAAAGCTATGTTAAGTATGCATTACAAACGTGAAATGTCTTAATTCTGGCCAAAGCTGATTTAATTCATTTATGTTTAGCATGCTTGACAAGTGCATAACTAAAGTGATTGTCTCATTTCTGGCCAAAGCTGATTTGTCACGATTACTTTGCACACATACTTAAATGATTACACTTCTGGCCAAAGCTGATTTGTCTTTGTTTAAGTAGAATTTTACTAAGTCTATTATTTTGATGTTAGTAATAGACATATCACAATTTCTTCACATAATGATCCTTATTTTAATGATCCTTAGTTAATTTTATGATCATTTCGTCTGTCTTATTCTTAGTACCCATAATTTCCCTCACTATAATTTTCTTCTACATATATCTCATCCACTCTAATTTCTAAACCTAAAATGTTTGCTTTAATTAAAGTTTCTATCAGAATTAGCTCTTAAATTAAATCCTTGATTATTTCTTAAGACACGATAATCCTATTGCTCTCTTCTGATAAAGATTATAAAGAAGAAAAATTAGAGCATGATGATTAGGACAAATCGAACATGATGTCTCTTATGATAATCAAGAACTCTCTAACATAATGCTATCACTAAAGTTATTTCAGATTAAGTCTTTCCTAAGGCTAATCTCTTATATATGGAATAATCACTAGAACTCCTAAGATGCATGCCTTAATTTGAAACTCTAAACTATAAAGTTAAGTGGTATATGTGAATACATTATAATGTACAAAACCATGACCCATAAAGTTAAGGGCTTACGCATGGAAATAAGTACATTTTCCAGTACATTACATATTAAGATTTTCACTTGTACATTTTGATGCCTTATAAATCAACTATAACACTCAAAATACCAAAGTATAACGAGTGTGTTGATAAGCAACATATGTACAAAGAAATAAATGTTTGAAGCTGGAAAAATATGTTGTTACTCACCTTACAACTACTTAAACCTTAAAAGAGGATTGTTCTAAGGTCCATAGACAAATTACAACTGTTAATTCCATCTCTAAGGTTCTTCAAGGGAAAATCTCACTACATGATTATGTCATTAGACTAGACATAAGCAACGAGACTATCCATTATTCTAAAGAATAGTTGGATGAATTAATTAGATAGTCACTTATTAAAGATATTTAAGTCTACTAATTATAATATTCCTATTAACACATGATTAGTTAACTCTAGTTTTTAAACGCTTCCTTACCAGAAGTTAACAAATAACTAACACAAGAGTTAGTGACAAAATTAAATGTTAAGGCTATAAAAACCATAATAAGCAGTCTTCTAACAATGCCTTTCGATACCTTATATACTCTGAAGATTAATCAGAATATAGTATCATAACTAAGCAATGTTATGAAGGTTGTGAGGTTTGCATAGTCAACATAAAGTCACACTTACCTTAAACTCTCATTTTATTTGTTCTAAATATCTGGATTGAAACATTACTAAGATGAAACTAGATGATACCTTACACTTTCACAACTTTTGTCATCATGCAAATGAGGATTTGACAAAAGGAAAATGAGACTTATAAATTTCATCCATTATAACCGAAATTCATGAGAAATCATGACATGGTTAATGAGGATGATTATTCAACTAATCTCATTCTAAGTGATTTTAAATCATGATGTTAAAGCCCTAAGTATGACTTTGCTTAAGGAATAAGTATGGGTCCATCTTAAGTCATTCATTGACATTCGTGGAACTTATTCCAAATGGAATATTCAGACATAATTCATTTATCATTTAAAGACTATCTACTTGTATCTAAATTTTGTCGTATATGGCCCACGGTCTTAAAAGAAATCTATTCATATATATACTTAATAAGATTTCTATTAAATATGTCCTTAAGTTTCTTATGATATTTGGACATTAAGGAAATCCAATAAAGTCTAACGTATATATGATAGGTTCCCACGTCACATAGCTCATTGAAACTTCTCTTGTAGCATTCTAGAGATATTAAAAGATCAGTGGGAGCATTAAGTATCTTAATGATAACTTGCAATAGTTGCAAGAGGTGGGGGAGTGACAACTTTATATTACTTCAATTTACACCTCTTGTACAAGACACTGCTCCATCTTGACACTGTTCTATCATAACTTGTCTCCTTAAAATCTACAGCTACTCTTACAAAAGTTTCATTGTTGCTTAATTGTGGGCACACTTAGATTTCTTATCTAAACTAACATAATCAATCCTCAACAAGAGAAACTACAATGACTAACGTCATTAATATACGACCCTAACCGGTACAAACACAAAATCCGAACAGAGTGATCACTTCCCTCTCCAAAAACCTGTTACATACCAGCGAACCTTTAATAGATCAACGAAAGGTTACCGTTTTCATCTTTTGATTGACATCAAGTTTATATAAACTTCAATATCTAAATTCTTATTTAAATTCATATAGTCTAAGATCCCGCGAGTTTCACTGGTGGCTTAACACAAACGTATAATATCTACTAACATTGAGATGAACTTTGTAATGAAAAAACTTTTCAATATAAATATATTGATTTAATAAATTAAACAAAGACGTAAATTTATTGATTTACTCCATCTTCAATAATTTCTTCTCCATTCTCATTCAGCTCCTCATTTTCCGTTCACAGTCTTCCAACTCAAAATATAGTGGCATTGACGTAGTACCTGTAGCATGTAGATGTAGATGGCATAATAACTGTATAAAAAATTGATACCTATGACTAAACAGTAAAATAATTTATACTTAAATTTGATAGCTTGTTAATATTTATAAGAATAAGGGGATAGATATTAGAATAGGTTCTAAACTTCAAGTTAGCTGTTGTTTTCAATTTGAGAATTATGAAGAATGAGCTTTATAGTGTCCTGTAGAAGCCAATGATACTTATATTTTATCTTATCAATATATAAGCCATTTAGTTTAGTTGTAAAATCAAATAGCCATTTAGTTTAGTTGTAAAATCAAATAGCCACTATGTGAGAAAGAAAGCAAGTATAATAGTTTTATTATGGTACTCCATGTAAGAAGCAAAGTGCATCATATAAGGATAAAAGACAAATATATTACCTTGTTAGCACACAGTCCCCGCACCAGCTAGCATGAAAATACTCCATCCTGACCCTAGACAAAAAGAAGTCAAGTATATGAAGAGAGTTACATACATTGGTAGCTCAACAATAAGTTTTGTAGAGATTATGGTAACTAAAAAAAGAAAAGAACACCTCAGGAGCCAAATTAGTTGACTTTGGGGGTAGCCATGTTGTTCCAGCAGTACTTGAGAATGAACCGGCTGAGCTGGCGAAGCGGGAGAATCCTCCCCAGCTGCAGCCTCCTTTAGACTCTCCTCCGATGCAGGCATTACTATCAATATCATCACTCCTACCGTGATCAACCTCCAACGATGAACCATCCATATCCGTTATTCACCGATTCTAAACCGCTATTCCCTAGATCAGTAAAATAAATGTAACACCTCGAAAATTTACGTCCTATAATGTGTTGACACGTGTCATAGGTTTGAACGTGTGAAAGAATGTTCTTGAAGGACTAAAATTGACAAACAATGAAACTGTGTAAGTATAAGGGTTCAAAGTGTCAACAATGAATAAATATACTTTACAATAACCCTACATGATGTTTATAACCTTAAACGAATGGATCATGGATCATACGAAACGAATTGTGAAAGAAAGTGAGAGATTACAAACTACAGGGGTTAAATGTGTCAACATGTTTAAGATATACCTCTGAGTGACCTTTTAGCAAACCCGAAGCCTTGTAACAATTAAATATGCTCACTAGAATGTACCATAAAAATTTCACCAAGTTTCGTTACCGTATGAGAAAGTTATGATAAAATCCGTGTGTGAGGGTTAGAATCGTCAACATTGAAATTTAGGGCTTTTCGGGTGATCACAAAGTTACCCGAGGACTTGACAAAGATGGTATAAGCCTTAAAGCCCCATATGTCAATTATAAAGTCTTGAATGCAAGAAAAACCAAGTGAAAACGACCTTTTGGGGGACCAGGGGCTGAAATGCAATTATTGAAAACTTGCTGAGCTGGTCATCTACACGCTCGCGTAGCGCGAGCATAATAACCCCGGCAGTCGCGCTACGCGACTGCCTTGTCTGATCAGAAAACATGGACAGATGTCCTGCATGTCTGTTAACCGACTTAGATCGAATTTTGGCATACCATGGGCTTCCCTAAAGTGGTTTATAGGCTGTAGAGGGCACTTGTATTCATCCTTGATCAATTGTAGACTCATTTGTCAACAATCAAAGAAGTTTGGATCAATTTATAAAGCTCCTAATGTTGACAAATTTGAACATTCATTCCATACTTCATCTCTGAGCATTTCTGGAACTCAAGACCATCTTCCAAGCTTTCCAAATCGTTCATAAGACTTGTGTAAGTATGTTTAACCCTTCTTAATTAAGTTATGCTTAGTTTATAGCCTAGAAATCAAACCGTCGTAACTACGGTTTGACTTGGCGATAAAACACAAACGGTCCAGGGTTTTGTCGAATCGAAAGTTGTTATAAGTTGGTAGTCATGTGGGCTTTAAACCCTTAAAAGGGCACACACTGATTCCAATCCTAACTAGATCGATTGTCGAGTCAATGGTAACTAGAAAAAGTCAACAGAATTGTTATTTTCGATTTAAAGCATGATTAACGATGTAAAAGGAGTATCACCTATTTTATCATTCTTATAACCTGATAATAAGTATAAAAACTTGTCTACGCTTGTTTGATTCGACAACTTTCTGTTTTGAACCAATTCGGAACCGAAAGACGCAAAAGTTTGACTTTTGCTTTGACCTCAGTTTTGACCCAGTTTTGATAGGTTTAGACATGCCTTAAAGTTCCATTAGGACCTAGTTACATATGTGTATAACCCTCTGCGTTTATACCATATAAATCCTTAATTGTCCGACGTTTCCGTTAATCGCCTAAATATTGACCGTAATGCCCTTATGATCATAAAACGAGAATTTTGGAAATATGAAAGTAAAATAATCTTAGTTACTGATTATTAAATATGTCCGTAAATTTTTACATCAGTTGGACATATAGATTAGGAGTTATGCTTAATGACGTAATTAGAACGCTTCTAAGTGATTTAACGGCGTCATTAGCGTAAAGCCTATCTAAACCCCATTTTTGACACCAAAACTTTTACCCACTGATGTAATATAATATTTTGGGATTTTTGAAGATTTGTAATTATTTTTAAACTGATCATAAGCTAGGATTAGTGCCTTGATTCGGTAAATACCGAATATACCCTTTTCGGTCATAAAATGAGTTTTACAAATCCTTTTGATGCCAATCCAATTGCTACTGATTTTAAATATTAAATGGAGTGTTTTGAACCTATTTAACTAATCAGGAAACTCAGAATCCTATTTTAACCCTTACGTCGCTTAAAACGGCTTTATACGCGTATTATACGCATAGTTAGAGTTTAAAACTATTTTGGCATATAAGACTTATAACCAAATGTTATAACCTGTTAAAATAAACCATTTTACTGATTTAATCAGACCCGGATCACAGAAGATAAATTAATTCCTTTTATAATCTTTAAAATGACCAAAATACCCCTACGGGGCTTAATATGAGATTAAACTCGTTTTGGGCATAACGGAAGGTATCCTACTGATATCACAACATATTTAAGGCATGTTAACTTAGGAAACCTGTTTAGGTCTCTTATGGTTACCCGTTACGCTTCGTACACGTTCGGTTCGGTTTATGTAACTAGTTTACATAAATTAGCTGAAACGGGTCGAACCTTATCGGTTTTATCTCAAAATCCAGAATGTGTATAATATACCCATATTAGGCAAGTCTTCAAACTTGTCGGTTCTAAATCACATTCTATCCGGTCTTCGCTTAATCGTGCGTACGAACCGTATCTTTAAAACTAACCGGTCTAAGCTTAAGCTTAACTAAAGACCCGTTAGGATTCTAATAGGTTATTATAAACCTTCGTTCCAGATTAGGAGAACCGGTAAAAGATACTTGCACTCACTGATTTTGATCTATACTTGCTCAGGTAAATACTTTTAACTTATTTTCCCTATACGGGCTTGGGGTACGGTATATAAAATACCGCTTGGTCGGGCATTGAATCTTTAATTGTATGATGATTAAAGTATTGATATGTCTCGTTTAAATAGTTTTGTTCGCTTAAAGCCTTTGGGGGGTTAATGACCATGTCCCGGATATCCCTGGCATCATTTTACGAAATGGCCACGACCTTAGCACACAGGTGTAGGCGTACACCTGTCAGTGTCTCATTTAAATAATGTGGTGTGTCTATTGATCTTTAACCCGGCTCGATCCGGGCTACTGAACGCATAAGAAACATGTAAATCCTTTACAAGAATTATATTCAAATAATTATCCCAAGTTATAAAATATTATTTGTGCCTTGTGCCTTAAATGCATTTTCTTAAACTCTTTTCAAAAATGAGTCGGTTGATTGTATTTACCAGTGCAAACTGACGTATTTTTCTTAAAAAGGTTAAGTGCAGGTACTACGCGTAATAGGCTGGCTTGTCTCCTAGCATCCACAATAAGTCTCGCAAGCTTGGATGTCATAGACTGTTGAACACTGTTTCCTTTTATTTTTGATCTACCTGTGGATTTATATTCGACTACTTGTGATACTTAATATTACAATATCGTTTGGTTGAAATGAATCTATACTTTGCTTCCGCTGTGCATTTAAATATTGTGTTGTTTGACTATTGTGTTGCCAACCACGTCACGATACTCCCCCACCGGGCCCACCGGTGACTCGTGGAAATCCGGGGTGTGACAGGTTGGTATCAGAGCCAACGTTGAGTGAATTAAACACTAGCCTTTTGTGTTTAATCTCAATGACACAATTGCACATTCCTAAATCTTCGAGTCTAGACAAAGAACATAGGAATAATCCAAAATGTTTTATTTTACTTTTAAGTTTGTCCTTTATTTTTCCTTGTTATTACCTTTGTTTATATGGACAGGTTTAAAAATGCCGCCAAGATTCAGGCGAGGAAGTCGAGGAAAGGAGCCAATGAGCGCCCCTAACGACCACGAGGCTGGGCCTTCGGGCCGGCGAACTCCTCCATCTACAAGGAGTGCAGATCCACAAGAACCTTGGAGGGTTTACGAGGAGCCTTCCAGACGATCTACTTCGTATAGCTCAACGCCTCCATATCATCACTCTTATGGGCCTCAGTCCGAAAATGAGCCCAACAATCCGCCACCTTCATACATACCTCTACAACGATCAGCATCGCACCGTTCTTTCGACGACCCTACTCCTGTCTTTCGGGGCCAGTTTAACCCGGCGGACTACCTACCAGAACAAGGGGGTTTTAATCCACTAGGACCAGAGGATCACTTTTCAGGTGATCAAGCGATGGATATGGACGAGGACACAGATCCCGTCGTGCCTGCATCCGGAACCCCGAACCATCCTGTGGAGATCTCTGATGGTTCGTCTTTTCACGGAACACCATACCAAGGTCCGGATAGTCACATGGCACGGTTCGAACGATGTGACTGGTACTATACACCATCTTACCACTCATCGCCTCACCAGCAGCCGCAACAGTAGCAGCAAGATCCCTCTGAGGATCCACGTTTCGTGGCAGTCACGCCACCGCCACCACCGCCGCCAGTTCATCTAGAGCCTCCAGAACCACTAAGACGTAGGAGGACTGGCGCACGGATGTCAGCACGAGGAGGGGATTTTCATTTCAGCACCCCTCAACACTCTAGTGGCAGCCACTACCCGCCACTATATGAAGAGCCATAGGAGGATGGACCTTTAGTTCCAGTATCAGAGGTGAATTCGGCACCTATAGCACCGTCACCATCGGGTTTTGGCAACCCTATCCCTGCTTATACTGCTCCACCAGCTTACAACCCATACGGACCGCCAGCATACCATAACTATAACTATGCTGAGGATCCTTACCAAGTGGCAGCAAACTACAATGCCTTTAACCCAGAAGGACCTTATGGAACCCCTTGGGGAATAGGACACCCAGCTCGAGGGTATCAAGTACCTGTTCAGCCGCCGCCACAGTACCAGCCACCACGGTTTTCTCCACCAGAGCAGGAGGATCTCCGTCAAAGACTGGGCAGGGTTGAGCGAGACCTCCAGAAAGAGCGTAAGAAGAATGAGGGATTTATGAGTGGCTTGGCAAGTTTGCTGAAAGGAAAGAAGAAACGGGATCGTTAAATCCCA
Source organism: Helianthus tuberosus (assembly GCA_030545235.1). Lineage (NCBI taxonomy): Eukaryota > Viridiplantae > Streptophyta > Magnoliopsida > Asterales > Asteraceae > Helianthus > Helianthus tuberosus. The sequence goes on along the minus strand of CM060451.1, from coordinate 102,180,062 downwards.
ATATATATTGTTGTATTTCCTTGTTTAAATTAAGTCCCTGCATCCGGAACCCCGAACCATGTTCAATTTTTTTGAGCGTTCACATCCCACCCTCTATACATAATTACATATTTTATCTCAAAATTTTAGAGAATAATATAAAGAAACGATATAGCATTTTCGATGCCAGCCACCACAGTCATTAACGACCACAAACCTTTGTTAACCACCTTCTTCAACAATAACCACCATCACACTTCATTGCCACCTACCACAACCCCTCCGCACATCCATCTTTCATCACATCATAGTATCATACCAATCCATGAGCCCCCACCTCCACTCATTATCTCCCTTCAAAGGTTGAAGCAGAAATCAAAATTTGATTCAAATTTTGAAAAAGGAAGTCAAAGCTAGTAGATTAGGTTTGTTTTCTAACTTGTTCCATATCGTACTCAAGAAGACAAATGATAAGAGGAATAAATTTGATAATTGAAAAAAAGGCTACTACCATGGAAAACCAATGCTAACTAAGTTGTATATGAACTTATTAACACTTAAGAAGAAATACACAAAGTAAGATAAAAGAATCAACAAAATTCAAATGAAACTTTACCTTTCTTTTAATGGAAACATACGTGCTAAGAACAGGTTTGAAAAATGATTCTAATCTGTCAGAGAGAGTGACACATCAAAATTTAGAAATTCAGAGAAAAAAATAATTGAATAAATGATTTAGTTGCTTTCTTACCAGTTCTGTGCAAACTTGTTATTGGAAGCTTTTATTCTCTACTGCCTAAATTTAGAATCCATAACCAGTTTATATACATAAACTACTTTTATTAGCTTTTTCCATCCAAGAAAATAAAACAAATCCTCCATTCGGAGAATGCAACCGCATAACATATTAATATGTTATATAATTTTTATAAAATATGATTTAGATGAATTTAAAATACACTTTCGATGACTTTCGTCCAGATCGACTCGTTTACGTTTTTGGCTAATTTATAGTTTATTTTACCAGCTTGACCCGCTAGAAGTGCTAGAAGTATAACATAACAACACATTCATAAGTGAGTGGGTCAACATAGCTACCTATAAAGATAACTTATAAGTTAAATGTATTAACAACTTTAGCTGTAAAAGGTAACATCTGCTCAAGGTTTTTTTCATCATGCATCTACATAGATTGATGATAGCTTACTCTTTTTTATTCCAGCTTAAAACTAAGTACGAAATATCAACCAATCGACTACTTTACGTTTTTTGTGAAGTTAGTGAAAGGTCAAATTCCAATCTCTACCCCTAATAAAAATTAATCAAAAGGTAATAAAATAAGTAAACTTAGTAGGTTACAAACTAAGAATAACATACCAGTGGCCTGTGAAATTTTTTGTTAGTTGTTTTTACAAATGGCGTGGATTGAGGTTTTGTGGGTGAGATTGTAGCAGTAGGAGCTAGCACAGCAGTGTTTAGTATAATAGATGTACCCTAGCAAGAAGGTAGAACATTTTGAGTTTTCCTCGTGCGGACCGTAACGATGTTGGTAATACGACTGGGTAAGTGAAATCTAACTGTAGTATTTCTATTAGATGAAATTAAAAGGAAACAAAAGACACTTACCAGAATTAAGTAAAAAAGAGTCGTTTGATCCATGCTCCACTTCCACAAACTCTGAATCAGAAGCTTTTAGATCCTCACCAGTTACCTTCCCCCGTTTTCATCGATTCCACGTGCTTTTTACAGTACTCAATAACCTTTGACAGGATCTTGCTGGTGACATGTTGACTCCCTATAGTTGACATGTTTTTGAATACATTAGTCGAACAAAATTTGTAAATTCATATCATGGCTATTTAGACATGTTTACTTATAAACGGGCCGGTTCATGTTATGTTTTCTCTCTCGAACGGATCAAAGTTGTGTTGTGTCAATATTTTATGCAAAAAACTTCTTAAACCATTTTATATAAACAATTTATATGATTTTATTCTTGTAATCATATTTGGCACACAAATATTTATTAAACATTGGACAAAACTTTCAGAGTTTCCATGTTACCCCAGCCTATTTTTCTCATATCTAAGTTTTTGTTTCACTTGCTTTTAAGTCTATCACACTGGAAACAACGGATAGTCAGGGGAAAACCACACAGGACTCTCATCTCTTAGTTTTCAGGTCCATACCGGCGGTTCTTGGAATACCACAGGGGCAAACCACACAGTCTCAAGCCCAATCACACACAGTGTCTCATTACCAGTCTCAGTCACACACACAGTCTCACGCCCAGTCTCAAACAGAGTCTCCGACCCAGTCACATACATAGTCTCAGGCCCATCCACAAACACAGGCGCAGACTCAATCACAAACAGGAGATATGGGCAAATCAGGGAAAGATGTGCCAGCTGAGAAACCAAAAGAATCTAGTAGCAACTGTGTGGTATGTTAATGTTACTTGAAAAGTTGACAATTCTCTAACAATAGGATAATGCAAGTATAAAATTAGTACTTAGAAGGCAAAGAAGCAACAACTTGATGCTAATTTAGAAAGGTATTGATACGATAAACCTGGTCCGAACATTGTAAATCATAACCTTACGCATTAATACAAAAAACAATTTATTAAAATCGCATGAAAAGGAAATAATCAAAATTATAAACTTTAAAGGAAGAAAAATTTGTCTCACCATTGCTCAGTTCCATGAGTTATCTACGAAGATGGCCACACGGGTCAAAAGTCTATCTGATGATGGCTATCGCGGTCAAAAGTCTACATGGTTTCGGTGAGAGAAGGAAGGCTTTGCTATAACATCGTAAAAATTAATTAAAAGATTTTTTTTTTAATTTTCCACACGGGTCAAAAGTATACCTGTGACGATGGAAATATCTAATAGCAAAGCCTTCCTTCTCTTACCAACTTTGTCAATAGCATTGTGGTTCCAAAGATATAATCATTTCCAGCAAATATTGACGCATGGGCTGAAAACAAATTCAAGAATTTGATCAATTGATGAGAAAATGTATGGTAAAACTTGTGATTAAAGAAGTCCTGCTACCTTTAATATCTTCACGGCCTTTCACGTGTCATGCCTTTTTTCTCCAACTCCTCAATTAGACTCGCTGCTGTTTTGTCAATACCTTTCTTCAACGACACTGGGTAGTACCAGAGGTGACACTCAGGAGACCAAGTTTAATAATCTCACGGAAAGAACCGATGGTGTGGTTGTACCATCACCAGCTGATTCGTTGGTTCTGCCTGCCAGATGTACACATGAGTTCAGTAACTCGTTATTAATTGACTGATTACAGTTTCAATAATTGTTTTGTGACATTACATGATCAAGAAATATGTTCTTGTAGACAATTAGGCGCGTACAATTGTTCGAAATAGGTTAACCCAATGATCAAGGCAGCTACTATTCAGCCCCGTTTTCACACTCAGAAACATTTCATAAGCCATAACATTAACATCATACGTAAATTACTTCCATTTCTTGTAGCCCGAGTGCTTGCCCTTGTGCTTACCAAACTTCCCATGTTTACCAAACTTCCCGTGCTTACCAAAAGTGCCATGCTTGAACTTAACATGATCATAATGTCCCATTAGACACATCATGTTATGAGTTCCATAAGACAAATTGTGGCCTATAACATCGTAAAAATTAATTAAAAGAATTTTTTTTTAAATTAGCCACACGGGTCAAAAGTCTACCTGTGACGATGGCAATATCTAATAGCAAAGCCTTCCTTCTCTTACCAACTTTGTCAATAGCATTGTGGTTCCAAAGATATAATCATTTCCAGCAAAGATTGACGCATGGGCTGAAAATAAATTCAAGAATTTGATCAATTGATGAGAAAATGTATGGTAAAACTTGTGATTAAAGAAGTCCTGCTACCTTTAATATCTTCACGGCCTTTCACGTGTCATGCCTTTTTCTCCAACTCCTCAATTAGACTCGCTGCTGTTTTATCATATAGCAGCCAGCCACTCAGTCAAGGTCGTTCTATCATATTATATTGATGATATAATCTCATAAGTTAACATGTGCTACTGACAAAATGATACAGTGAAACCTTTCCGGCATTACCTCACCTACCCTCACTATCTTTCTTCACTTTTCTCATATCCCCAATAGCAGAACCCTGCAACAGCTGCAAAAACCGCCAATCATCCGTATAAATTCTTGTAGGGTGTTCTTCAATGGGCTTCATACTGAACTATTGCAGCAGATGACCAATGAATTAATAATTGCAGCAGAGCCCTGCAACTGATGCAAAAAACTCCAACACCTGCTCTAGACAAAAACCGGATTTCTAAACATGATCAGTATTACCAGACCAAATTTTAAAGTTGGTTTAACAAACCACAATCATAAACAAAAAGGAAAAATATAGAAGTTTCAAAGAGAGAACTACTTGATTGAGTTGATCAAGCATCTCAGGTTACGCAACAGAGACAACCGTTTCCAGCGATATTTCTGAACCAGATTCACATGCCCACAAACCCTAAAATTGAGACTTGGTAGCGGCTAAATGGTGATTGAACGACAAAATCAAAAACGATTCCACAAATCTATATATATATCAACAATTAAAATATTAAACATTGATTAAAGCTAAAGAATCAAAGGATTATCATATTACATCATCAAACATCGAAGAAAACAACATACCTTGATGATAGTTTGATGCATACTCGATGAAGAAATTAAAATTTCAAAATACAATTGCATCTGAAATCAAGAACATTACAATATATGAAATCGAGTAACGTTGTGTCCAAAGAAGAAAAAATAGAAGTTTCAGCAAGCAAAAAAGAAACGAAAGTTTAATATCATGCCTGAAATACCGAAGAAGGTGTGCTTCGAGGGGGTGAGAGATCGCTGAGTGAAAACAACAGCGGTGCAGGTTGATTTGATTCTCTGTAGGGTTTGAGAGGAATGGAGAAGAATTGGGGTTTATAATCGAGTAATGGTAAAAGAAGCTTTAGGAACAAAGAGAATGCGTAACATCTGAGATTTAGAGAGAAATCAATTTTCCTTCCATTGATTGAGAGAATTGATTAGGTTACCAAAATTGAAGAATGCGTAGGTAGGAAGAAGCAAAATGGCGCCCAAATAACCATTTCTCTGGCCAAAGAAAGCAGCCACCTCAAAGTCAAAAAGGCAACCTTTATTTTGCTTTAGTATAATAGATAGATTAAATAAGTAATTACACCATACATCTTTGATTTGTTTTTTGATTTTATTAACAGCTAAGATTTTCCCTTTAAATCCTATACTAAATTACACATTTTAAAAATTAAACGTTGTTATCCCCATAAAAGGTTTTCCCTCTCACGTTTAAAAGGAGTGACAATAATTAGTAAAAATAAAGGAGAAAATAGCGACAGCTGTGCATGTTACGCGCTATCCCCTATTATAAATTATAAATTTGCAACAAGTTTAGGCTTATAGTTGTTGTACTCTCTGCATAAAAGGAGTTTTATGAATTAGGTTATGTGTACATGTTCTAAATAAGACGCGTGTGTTCGTGCTGTCCTTTCCTTATTCCCCATGGTAATCCACATCACCGCCCAAATCGGCACAAAGGCTCTTCAGTCATCGCTCACCACCGTTCTGCCCCAAATCGACATCGGCGACATAACACTACAACACCACAAGCCAAGCGATGGTTTTTACCAGGCTATTAGGGCTCCAACAGGTATGTAATATGTTTAGCTTAATCGTTTTAACTTTGAGTGTTCATTATGAACAATCGTTGGAAATGTTGTTGATTTCGTGATGGTGGGAATGCTTACAGTAAGAAGACGGAGGCGGCACGAGGCACCCGTTTAACCCCAGCAAAAATTTTGGTAAGTCGAGCTTCTATTGTATGTTTCTTTTTTAGTTGGATCGGTTTTCATTGTTTCCGTTTAAGCTATTTTTTTGCTTTACAGAACTCCGGTTAAGATCCAGGGAGTTCTCCGGTGACCGATCTCATGGTTGTTATGTAAGTTTGATGTGTTGTTTGCTATGTTCTGACTTGTCGTTTGTGTAGAAGTTAATTTTTTTATATTTCGTTACACATTTTTTTGCTCACAAAAGAAACAATCTTAGGTTGTTTCATTGGCAGAGTTTTTGTGTGCATGATTTTGAAAGGACAATTTTGTTGCTCCCTGCTCGCCATTTATCTCATGATTACTGGGAATATGATGGATCATCATATATGCATCTTCCATATCATGGTAAAAATCCTTTTAATATTCTAAGTTCCAAGAGGGTACAAATGTATTTTGATGGATCACATATATGTGATCTTTTTTTACTTTTGGTTGATGATGTTTGATGTCAGTAAATTTTTAAAAGAATAAATTAAAATAAATGAGAACAAATTTTAGTGTGATCTTCCATAAGTCTACTTATGGATGACTAAGTGCATCAATAATAGTCTATTTTGAGGGCATTTTTAGAAGCCGCATCCGTGTACTAGGATGGGTTCAGATGAGTTTTGTTATCTAGGGAGGAGAGGGTGTTTTTAGTTGGTTTGCCGGTTTTGAAAGGCTGCTTATGTGGCCATGTTTTAGAGGCCAGCTATTGTGGGTGCTCTAAGCGATTGAATGATACCAAAAGATATTAACCAGAAAATTGGCCACATGACCTATAGTTGTTTGGATCTCAAATGAAGTTAAGCATTCACCAACTTAATGGAATTAGATTGGTCATTTATAAGGTATCATGAATACTTTTGAAAAATAAAAAAGGGAAAGGCTATTTATTTGCACAATTTCTACATAAGAAAACTACTCTGTATGCAATGTTGGTAGGGATTGGTGATTTAGAGTAATTATGTATATTTTTTATTTTAGAGGTAACAAGGTAGCATGTCAGGCGCGTTGTGTACGGGTAAATTTTGTTATGGGTCAGGTCGGGTCAGGTCACAAGCTTTGTTAGTCAACTTTTTGTTACAATAATAATCTCATTTTTGCAACAAGGTGATTCTTGAGGTTGTATGCAGTTGAAATACCTTTCGAGTGACTCTCAACAGATCTCCTTTTAAGCTACTTTTCAGATCTCCTTTTAAGCTACTTTTTTCTGATTTTAACCCATTAATAAAAACATAAGCGGAATCAACCCATTTGCAATTGAGTGTGGTAAATTTGCCACCATTGTTAATTATGTTAATGTTTATGAAAAACCATAAGTCAGGCTTTTTATAGGATAAACATGAGATGTTAATTATGCAAATCAAACATATGATGTTATGAAACAAATTTGCCATCGGCACCCATCTAAAACCGGTTCGGGAGTCCAAGTGGCGTGGGTTCGAATCCTGCTTGCAGGCTCTTCGCTCCCCTCGAACTCGGCTGGGTATTTACCGCTAGGAAGCGTTGCCGGGTCGCTAGCTTGGGAAGGGGATCCCTTCCGCGGTCAAGGGTACCGTGCATTTACCCTTTTTTTTGTTATGAAACAAATGAACAACTTAGAAACACACTTATTAAGTTTTGTATTGTTGCAGTGTTGGCTAACTTTGAGTTCCATGAAAAGGTTGGGGTGGACAGGCAGGTGTTGCTTTCATGATATAGATGTTTCTCCCAATGGTCAAAGATTAAAGGTAACTTGACCCGACTTATTATCATAACACTTAATAATGTTTGATCATAGAAAATAAACATATTCATGTGTACTTGGGTATTTATTTACTTTTTGTCGAGTTTGGCATCTACTGGATCCGCAAAGAGTTGCATGATATGAAATCTCTATACAAGTGACGCCATGCCGCTCATCATATCTACAATACCCTTTCCCCTTTTGCTGGTTGGAACCTTTTTTTTTCTTTTCTTTTATTTTCTTTGTCATTAAACAAGAAAGCTTAAAGATATGGATATTCAATCATGGTTATGCTTTTTTAGTCATGATTGGCATTCCACCTTATAGACAGGATACCGCAGGCAGTACCACATGTAATTGCTCTGTTTCTTGTCCCAACACATTTCGTGACTGCATTCATGGGAAGTTATAACCAGTAATGGTGCAGGGTGATGGAGTGGATGTCCGGTACCCTTCGTGATCCTTTGGAAGACGAGGCCAAGAATACACAATAATCAACTAATTTTGGAATTAAAAAAAAATTATTGATGGGTGTTAAGATGTCTGTGACTGTTTTTGTTTGTAAATGACGGTGTCGGTTGAATTGTTTGATACCATTAGGGGAAAAGAGAAGAGGTTTGGGGAGGTTTGCTTCTCCTTAGGGTAGAAGTTTTAGATATATCTGAACTGATAAGATCATTAGAGATGTAGCCTTTGTGATATCATTTGTTCAAAGCGTCACCCCCTTGAGGTTCCCAGTTAAGTTAAATGCATGATACTCTCTACAAGTGCCACTACCCTCAAACTCTATACGATTGTCTTTTCATCTATTTCGCCTCTTAGTCACTGCTGCTGCTATTTCTTTTGGTATATTTATTTACTTAATTTGTTTTAATGTTTTATGCTTTCAATGGATGGTTTTCTTATTTCATTTACGTTGTGTTCTTGAATGAAGTTACTCGCGAACTCCATCTCCACCTCGACGTCGCGGACCGCAGTCATAGTTATAGAATGAGTCACAACTACAGGTTACTTCTACTAAAATTTCTTCTACCTTTGAATTTATTGTTTATATATGCCTTCAATTTAACCACTGAAACTTGCTAATAGGATTACATGAACATCTCACATGTATTTACTTGGAATAAAACTATTGATCTGAATTTTTTACATGATATCTTTCGTAATTATGTGAATCAACATCTTATGTCTATTCAAGTTAAAATAAAGATGCCTAAACCATTGGCAAATCAAATACATCTCTTTACAAAATACTTATTACCTCTAATACATGTTATTAACAGAAGGCATGAGGACACATTTCAGCATTCGAAACGATTTAGCTTGACCTGTCCTCTAACGCGAGTCGCATTATTTTTTTATACGAATTGGTCCATCCATTTTTGTTAATATTGATGTAACCAAAATGTGTGGTGTTCCCAGAACATGTCGAGTTGACTGTATGTTATCAAAGAATGTAATTAAAATCAGCCTCATGACCAGTTTGTTACTAAAATTATTGTGTATAAGAGGATTTTTCATCATTAGTTTGCATATAACAGACATGACCTTTTTATGAGTGTTATTTTCTCAATTTAAAGGTCAATTCTGACGCTTAACTTTTTTTATGTATATATTTTGCTGTGATATTCCGGGTGATATTTTAGATGATTGTAGTGGGTGGCTCACCATCGTACTAATCCAGCAATGATATGCCTCTCCTGAACCAGAACAAGATGACAATGAGACACTAACTTGAAGTATAAAATGGCTACAACGTTCGTGTTTTTCATATTTGAATGCGATTATGTATTATATTGATTTGTGTTTCTTTCTTACTCGCACGCACCGCAACGCGGGCGGGTCTATCTTCTAGTTTTCTTATAATTTTCAAACGCAATGATTATTTTGATTAAATGTGTAAAATGCAATAATTATGGAATTAACTTTTTAGTGAATGCATTACTGGAGATTGAGGGATTAGAAAATGACTAAAATCATGTAAACATGCCATTATTTGACTGTTGGAATAAGTGGGTGGGATCCACTTGATTAGAGAATCCATTATTACTAAAGGCAATACACAAAACTTGGTGGAAGATCCAAAATAATCGAATAAAAGAAATCACATAAAATTTCACATGCTGTTGCGGGCTGTTGCTGTTACTATTACTATTATTATTATTATTATTATTATTATTATTATGAGATTAATTGGCATTTATATACTTTGTGAGACATATTTAATTCCACTATATAACATTCTCTTCCAACTTCTTCTCCAAGAACATCTACATTTGAATCCAAACCAATCAAAACACGCAAAAATGTTCATTAGTGCATGATCCTCTTTCAAGGAAACATGGTCCATTTTCATTCAAGAAAGCTTCTAGGTAATGATCTGAAGTATCAACATACAACCACAATCATCAAAACAGGAGTGGAGGCTATAGCAGCTTCACCAGCACCAAGTCCAAATACAATAAACAAAAGCTTCGACACAAATGTGGTGATGGTCCTATCCGTGCTTCTATGTGCTCTCGTTTGTTCCTTATGTTTGAACTCGATTATCAGGTGTGTACTCAAGTGCTCATGTTTGCTTCGCTCGCAGTCTGTCACTAGCCCGGAAAGCACACCAGCTATGTTAGCAAACACTGGCATTAAGAAAAAGGCATTGAACACCTTTCCTATTGTTAGGTACTGGGAAGGGTTAAAATTGCCTGGATTGGACAAAGAGTGTGCAATTTGTTTAAGTGATTTTACTTCCGAAGAACAAGTCAAAATACTGCCAAAATGTAGCCATGGTTTCCATGTTCAATGTATCGATAAGTGGTTGAGCTCACATTCCTCTTGCCCAACATGTAGGCACTCCCTTATAGAAACATGCGAAAAGATTTTGTTGGGGGCAGCGCATAGCGTTACAGCACCATCACAATTTAACGTGCAACATCCTACCATTTTCAGTACGATAAGCGTCATGCCTTTGCAACCTGAACGTTTTGAACAAAGGTTTGAGATCTAGGAGTGCTCGCGGTTGGTTTTAAATGGTTTTTGGGTCAAACCGTGAACAATAGGTGTTAAGGGTTTGTATTACTGAAATATGCAACATTGGAATTGTAGTTAACATGTGTATATTACTATTGAGGCCACAAACTTTTACTTCGCCGCCTTAGGCCACCAAAATGGTTGAGCCGGCCCTGAATGTATATGTTAGGAATAAAGCACACACGAAACTGAACACGAAAGCAATAGCAATAAAACGACATTAGGATTTACGTGGTTCAACCACAACATGTGACCCACGTTCAAGGGGAACTAGGGTATTCTTTTATTGTGTTGAATATTACACATACAAGAAATCAATTTAGTCGGCTAAGGGCTAGGGCAGCTACCCAATTGCGCCCTCCCCTTGTGTCGTCTGGAGCCTACAAACCCAGAGTATATTTATCATATTGATATGTTGTTAACACCTAGTAACCGATTATCATTCATTATAGTGGCGGAGCTTGAACGAAAAATTATTAGGGGCTGGACTCTGAGAATTAAAATAAATATGGGCTGGACTTTTAAAAAAATCATATATTTTACACTCCAAAATAATATAATTATGAGTTATGACCACCAACAGTCAAACAAGGTCACAACGATCAAAATGCGTTAATTTGTTTTTGAAATGGTCGAAGAATTGAAGATGAAAACTGTAGTTTACTTAAAGTTTTAAATGAATAGGTTTAGTTCTCTGATTTGATGGTTTAGTGAAAATATTCATTTGTTTCTTACGTACACACGTGGGCTAGCTTGACTTAGCAAATGCTTTAAGAAACATTTATCAGCTCAACCGTCTTCCTCACTCACACCAATGACCAAACATAAAAATATATAACTTTCTCACGATATGAATGAATATGATTCCCTGAACATTTGAATGATAAAAGTATTGGATACTAATTTACTTAATCTGGGGTCAATGTTAATGGATCATTCATGTGAATAGATTAAAGTTGCATTTAGTGTTTATTATGTAATTATGTATAGTCAAGGGGTATTTGTGTCGAAAGGAAAACCTAGAGATTGATTATGAATCATCACGTCAATTCATTAGATGTCTCGATGGTTCATATTTAGGGTTATATGTATGGGAATTTGTACAAACAAGAACATGTCAATGAGTTAACACTAGTTCGCGTGTTGAGACGGGGTGTTGTATATAAATGTTTTAGTATCAAAATATGAGATACGAAAATTCTTAAGCTTATGAAAAACCTTTAAAATGAAGATGATAGATATATTTTGCAAGTAGAATGGTTACTTGAGAACTATGTTGGTAAATTTTTTTTGCTAATGTTAACAACGCACGCGTGTTGTGATATGTTAACTCGTTAAAGTCGGATCTAGTCGTAAAATATTATCGTAGAAATTAATAATTAAGTCCAAACAGTAATAAAATCTATGTAAAAAGGAAAAAAATCTAAAAAAGCTTTAGGAATGAAAATGATAAGTAATGTTCCCACGGTTCCATTGAAACCAAGTTCCGGCCATTGAAATCGAGTTTTGAGTGTGGTTTTGTTTTAAATTTTTTTTGTTCATGTTAAACGTTTAAAGAATTTAAAGAATGAAAGTGTATGGTAAGAATAATTAAGAGGTAAACTTCTAAAAAATGGATAATTCATTAATAAAGATTAACTATTGGAAAAAAATTAGAGTTTTTATTAACATGGTAGTTATGTATTAAACTATGCATTAAACAAAGGGGAAATACCATAAAAAACTAGGGGTGAGCAAAAGGAAAAATCCGACCATTACCTGATCTGACCCGAGCACCGATCAAACATAAAATACAGAACCGATTCACTACCCTAAATATAGGGTCGGTTCCGGTCCATAGGTCCAAGTCGGGTTTCACCATGAAAAGAACCGAGAACCGACCCGACCCAACCCTATTTTATATGAAAAATTGGAACCGATCTAAATACATAGGTACTTGGGTTCGGGTCGGGTTGGGTATATTTTCGGTTCAGTTCTCGGTTATTTTCGGTCCGGACCTAAACTTACAAAAAACCAATATACTTTCTATTTTTTCTCATAAAAGTCCCTATTTTTTTTTTTTTGCAAATAAAAGTCCCTTAACTTGTTAAATTTGAACATTATTGTTAAATGACTTATAATAGCCTATTTATTGCTGATGTGGTATATAAAAGGGTAGATGGACGGTACCCCTGACCGCGGAAGTGAACTCACTTCCCAAGCTAGCGACCCGACAACGCTGTTTGGCGGAGAAACCCCTACCAACTCGAGGGGAACTGAAGAGCCTGGGGTTACCAGGTTTTGAACCCATGACCTCAAAGGATCCTCGAGCCGGTTTAAAGTAGGGGTCGATGGCCACTGGGCTGACAAATGTTGACATGGACAATCTACGTGTAAAAAAAAAAAACACGAAAGCAAATTATTTAGGCATTTGGTTTTTTCCTCTTTATTATGCGGTTATTGTTGGATATTTTTCTCAATTTTTAGGCCTTTCATAAAAATATATTTTTGCGAACAAATTATAAGACAAAAACATCAATTGCAATCAAAATATTTGCTCCGCTATTTTAATAGTGATACATTTTTTAAGAAAAATAAAAGACAATACGAAATAAAACAAAACAAAGAAAACACACGAAAGCCATTACTTTCTATATATGTGAAAGGGTGGATTACTTGGCTTTCTTGTTTGAAAACTTCCACAACTTGACTAGGTTCGGCTTCTTCGTGGAATATTTGACTTTCTTGTTCAACACATTGTCCTCTCCCACCTCTTCCGCCTCTCCCGCCTCTCCTACGCTTCGTCTCCTCCTTTGACGTTTCAGTTGCTAGGGTTATCATGTGAAATCCATTCCTTTTATTTTTTTAAAGCCACAGTAAAAAAAATATCAACGTAACCAAAACTACCGGGACAACCGGTTACCAGTTCTCTTTTATTTAAATAATCACAATAATGTTCAAATTTAACTAGTTAAGGGGCTTTTATATGCAAAAAAAGTTGAGGGACTTTTGTGAGAAAATATAGAAAGTATATTAGTTTTTTATGGTATTTGCCCTTAAACAAATATAATAGTTATGTATTAATCTATGTATATTTGTTTTGTATTAAACAAATATAAAAACATTCATTGGAATTTAAAAGAGTAATGTGACATTTGTTTTTCTAAAAAATATATGCGCAGACTCTTCTTCCTGCGCTGCGCAAACCACGCGCATAAATTGTCATATGCAAACTATTTGTTTTTTCGAAGACGATTCATTAAAAAACGTCTATGTGAGCATTTCTTGGTGTAGACTTATCCCAGCCATTTTTAAGATCTTCTAAGGTCTGCACAAGATTAAACACCACCATTCACCACCACCACCACCATCTAGCACCACCCCACCACCACCGTGAAAGATCTTCTAAGGTGCAGACATGGCCCAACCATTTTTAAGGTCTTCTAAAGTATGCTGACTTGCCCCAACCATTATGGCATACACTATTCAGGCGGTTTTTATAGAGGTATATTTGTGAAAATTTTCTTTGAGTCTTAATTTTTTCATTTATCTCTAGATCTTCGTTCTTCAAGGTGGTTTTAGAATATAATTAAACTTCTACGGTTGTGATTTTTGTCACTATTTTTGTTTTCAGACTCCACAAACAAAAATCCACATGCAACTATAAACTTCAAAACGCACGTTGTTCATATCATACAAACAAAGAACTTAATAGTAAAAAATGGACCGAAGTAATCAATAGCAAAAACATAATATAATGGGGTGAAATCATTTTGGAATCAAAGAATATGTTGGATAAATGGAAAATACTACGCTAATCGTGGACAAACGAAAACGATATGAAAACGATACGTTAAATCAGCAACGACGAAATGATATACAGATCATTAATAGAGGAAAATGAAGAATCAATGAGAGGAAGTTGTTGTCGGTTAAGGGCGAAAATGTACGTCGGTGTGAAAACGGCGTTGGTGGGGGTAGTGTAAGTCCCAAATCCTTGGATCAAACAAACACCAAGGATGGGCGGAATCCAAACTTGGTGTGATTCAAAAAAACGAGATAAACAGAATACCATAGATTCACTTTAAACTTGCATACGATTCGATTACTATAGAATAGCAAAATCGTCTGATACAAGTTCTTCCACCTCTCTGTTTCTCTGATCTAGGGTTTCTCTCTTTAAAGTGTTCAACCTAGTTATGACAATAAAACTAGTTTATATGCCCTAGGGCCTAAACAAGCCCACTTCCCTAAATGGGCTCCCCACGGGCCTGCCTGGCCCACATGGCCTTAGGCATGGCCCAAGCGACCTAAAAGGTCCAATTCCTAATATAAACTAACTTAGTAAAATCTCAGATCGCTACTGTGGTACCCGAGAAAACCCACAATCATCTTAACTCATTATTTCATCTCTCCGAGACTGCTTATCAAATTTCTGGATGAAATTTCTTTCAAGTTGGGGATGATGTGACAACCCGCAACTTCAGTTTACTACTTTAACCTAACCATAGTTAATTTAATCATACACTCATATCACTGCATTTAACTAGGGTTAGTTAAATGAGTCTACGTTGGTAATTCGGGAAATTACCGGAACACATACATGATAACTTATGTGATGTATGACAAATACGTGAATTATAAGCTTTATTTGTAAATTGCAAGTTGTTATGTGGTTTATGTGAAAATTGCATAGTTAGGGGTGTATTTATGGATTTTAGGGAAGTATAATAAAACACAAAACCCTAAGCCTTCTCACAATCTCACAGTACGGCAGTTTCTTTTAATCATCCTCTAATCATTCCTACACCAATCATACACACAATCATTCACTCTACTCTCTGATCTTTCAATCCTTCGAAGAACAAACCGTAGAATCAACCCAAGGTAATGTTTGTGTTATACGTTGTTGTTTCTGTTCCTTCGATTTATGCAAACCCTAGACATCCAAACAATCTCTGTAATTAATTGATTTTGTCTGTTGAATGTGTGATTGCCTTATGTGTGAATACACAAACTGTTTATCAGAGGTTAGTGATACTATTGGCATGCTAGGAACTGTTAAATTGTTGTTGGATTCGTAACTTGTTGGTTAATGTTATAATATGTAGAACTGCCAAACTGATGAATCTGATTCATAATATCGTTGATGTTTGATGTTGTGCTGAAAAGAAAAACTGCAATTAGGGTTTGGTCGACTGTGAAGTTCGTAGTCAGGGTTTGCAAATTTCTTAAGATCCGAGTTTCATATGATTCATAGTGTCTGAGTTTTGACAATGAAAACCCTGAATAAGATACGAGTTTCATATGATTCATAGTGTCCGAGTTTTGATGATTGGAATAAGATCCGAGTTTATTGTTTTGTATATGGTCCGAGTTCAGTTGGGAGTGTGACAACCCTCAAAATCCCATGTATTCCGTACAAGTTATTAATGATAATTAAAGTGTCTGACGACTGCGTGGAATTATTTAACTGCTATCTGATTTATGTGTTATGCTTACATGTACTTGTTAACACACTAATAAAGTACAGAAAAGTCATTAAATAAGTCCGTTATGATTTCCTAAGTGTTAGAAATTAAAAACGTTACAAAATATATAAATAGGACACTTTTCGGATTAATTAAACGCTTTAACGGAACAGTGTCAAACCGAACAACCGGACTTTACCCGGAACCTAAAAATATTGTCAATGACATTGTTTTTCCTTTTCTGAGCTAGTTATGGTCCCCGAGCACTATAACACACTACACAATACATATAACACATAACCTCCCACTAACAAGTTACTTACCATTTAATTTACAAACTACCCCCCCCCCTATGGTGACCGTCCCCTAGGGACCCCACATGACAAGATCTACATATACTTCTTAATATCTTCTCTAATCTTCCTTGAGATTATGAAAGATCTTGATTTGATTCATGTATGTACTTTGAGAAACACAAGACTTGCTCTTAACACCCCACTAAATCACCTACTTACCATAACAACTTACATTTAACCCCCCCCCCCCCCATGGTAAGTAATCGGCCAAGAGTATGGCCCCACCATGATCTTCATAAGATCACACTAAATCCTTCCATAATATTTACTTGGTATTGATGAGATTTAATTAGATATATGTATGTACTAGAGGGAGCATAATATCCAATAGACAAAGAGACTAGAGAATATAAGTGCAACAAGATCATTCACCATCTCCCACACTTTAACTCCTTCTTCTTGGCCCCCTTGCTCTCGGCTGAAACTTCACCCACACACACAACCATTTTCGATCTTCATTAATTCAATCCAAGGCCATACATAGGTGATACAAGGTGCACAACGAAGCTTGGTGCTCTCGGAAGTGGAAGGACCTCTCTACGACGCTTTTAACCACTCGTTTTTCGCCTAGTTTCTTCCCTAGCCTCGAGCTAGTAGTAAGTGACTCTAAACATCTTCTTGATCTATTCTAAGGTGGTTAATAAGAGTTTCGTCGGTTAAAAATCACTAACATATAAGATCAAAGTCTAAAAGTTTACTAAAGTAATGAACAAGGTGGTTAATGGATGAGTATGTGTGTAAATCATGTAGATCTTGTGTGATTATGATGATTGGGTGATTATCTGATGTTTTACTGAATGATATTAGTATATGATGTTGTTGTGGTCACTAAACTTGTTAAAGGAATCGATCGAACACGATTTAGAAGGTTAAACACAAAAGAATCAGAATCTGTCTAACTTTTACAGCCCACTTCTGTTGGCTGTAAACAGGTCTTAACCTCAACGAAAAATCGATATTTTGAATCTAAAATATGTTATTATGAAATACGATTCTAATGGCACCGGAATCGTAATTTTTGGACTCCGTTTACTATTTTTAAAGTGTTAATTTGTAACAGCTACTTAAGCTGAATTTTGACAGCAATAAATGGGTGTCGTACTTTCAGTCATAACCTGAGTTTTGTGATAAATCGGACCATGAAAATTTTACTGTAGATGATAACTGAAGTATTTGTAATTACCCCACTGGAATTTCGCAAATCGGACTTACGATGAATTTTTAATAAATTGTTTCGTGGACTGTGGTCAGAAATACATAAATCTGAGTTCAGTCTCGAATATGAATTTTTATAAAATATTGGTGATGAACCGGACCCCGATATTTTTACACAATAAAATATGGAACGTTTAAGACATTCTGTAAAAATTTGGGAATTTTTGGAACATGTTAACTATTTTATTAAAATCCCCGAAAACAGCCCAGTTTCGAGTATAAAAGCTGAAACGACATAAGTAGTGATTTGCGTGTCTAAATGTCGAGTATGCTATCTGTGAACGATCTAACATGTTATATGTGTTATATGCATTATTGTATGTTTGCTTATGAGTGGGGAATGGATGGGAAGTATATATGGGCGTAAATCGTTAAAGTGTGTG
Organism: Helianthus tuberosus; assembly: GCA_030545235.1. Taxonomy (NCBI): domain Eukaryota; kingdom Viridiplantae; phylum Streptophyta; class Magnoliopsida; order Asterales; family Asteraceae; genus Helianthus; species Helianthus tuberosus. The sequence goes on along the minus strand of CM060451.1, from coordinate 102,162,060 downwards.
CCTGTTATGTGGTAGAAGTAATGTGCAAATAAACCGTACGTAGGATACGTGTTATGCATGAGAAACTGATTGTTATCCGTACCTTATTAGGACGCGATTGACCGACCTTGACTGTTAACTATATTGAGAATCTAACCGAGCAAACCGAGGTGAGTTCACACACTTTCTAAGGCATGGGATTCCCGGTGGTTTGGGAATGGGTTAAAGAATTAAAACTAAATCTACATATCCTCCTTGGGTAGGATATGTACGGCCATCCTCCATAGAGCGGATGCCATTATTAATCCTACGAATTCTCCTGGTGCAGAATACGTACGTTCGTCCTCCTGGTGCAGGACAACAACCTTAAAACTAGCTAGACAAAACTCTATCATGAAGTCCCTCAATTTATATCGACTTAATCGCCGAGGCCAATGGCGAGCGGGTCATTAGTTAATAGCGCTATTAGGTTTAACAAACCTCACACCGTGCCAGTCGGACGGGCGTGTACTAATGGACTATGGCAGATTGTCAGTGATGATAGACACTGATATAGGGCACAACTTATTTGCGTAGCAGTCGATATCATTCCGTCTAGTAGTTCAAACGGGGAAAACCCCCACTGATCATGGTTATGGATTGGGTAAAGAAAAAGGAAATGGTTAAACATACTTTCAACTACGGGGTAACCCCCACGGAAAATAAGCCAACGAAAGTCAAACCACGTTTTTCAGAAACAACTTAAAACTAAACGACCAAACGTGAACTCACTCAACTTTGTTGTTGACTAGTTGTTACATGCCTTACAGGTCGCTAGATGCTTTTGGGAGCTTGCACGAGGAGAAGGTTGTTGTGGAATATGGGTTGTTATATCCCATACTTAATAACTGAACTTTATAAACCTACGGAACTTATGTTTGAACTTTAACTTATAAACTATGGACTTATGCTTTTGAACTCTCGTTTATGCTTCCGCTGTTTAAACTAAACAAGGTTAACTAGCTTTGGTCACCAATCGTATTATGTTTGGTTTTATTTACTTAATTGAGTTGTTCAATATGATTGGTGGCTCGATCCTGGTCATGTCACGCCTCCAAGCGGTGATACTCCGCGTGTGGATTTTGGGGGTGTGACAGGGAGAGGGTGTCCGGGTTTGCTATGAAATCAAGTCCAAGTTTTATCCTTCACACATTAGTCCAAGTTTTATCCTTCACACATTAGTCTAAGTTTTATCCTTCACACATTAGTGTAAGTTTTATCTTTCACACATTAGTCCAAAGTCAAAGTTTTATCCTTCACACATTAGTCCAAAGTCAAAGTTTTATCCTTCACACATTAGTCCTAGTTTTATCCTTCACACATTAGTCCAAGTTTTATCCTTCTCACATTAGTACAAGTTTTATGGATTTTGTTGGGTCCGAGTTTGTAAGGGGATGCCTTGTCCGAGTTTAATAGGTGGGGGTTTGGTTCGAGTTTGTTAAATGTTGCATGGAAAACACCTAACATACCACTGTGTGCTACTGTATGTATGTTCGGTCTTGTATGATGAAATCTGTAAACGATAATCATAAAGGACCCTGATGTTTGGACACTAAGGGATTGCAAATACTATTTAAACCCTATTTGAACGTAAACACTTACATTGAGGTTATGTGCAATGTACCTTAGGTCGCGTGTAACGAACCTAACCATTAATTAATGCTAGAAGCACATTATCAAACCGAGCAAACTAAGGTGAGTTCACTGCTCTTTTCCCAAGCATGCATCCCGGGAACAGGTCAACATGCTCAACCTCCTGTGTGCACGTTCAAGACGTTCATGGACTGTCGACCTACCACCTTCAGTGGCACCGAAGGAGCAGTGGGCCTTCTTCACTGGTTTGAAAAGCTTGAGACAGTTTTCGAGATGTGCGAATGCCCCGAAGACCGTAGGGTGAAATATGCTACCGGAACACTTGAAGGAGCTGCGTTAACCTGGTGGAAGGCACAGGTTCAACTACTAGGGCTGGCAGTTGCTAATGCCACGCCCTGGAATGGTTTCAAAGAGCTGATCAAAGAGGAGTACTGTAGTCGGGATGACATCCACAAGCTAGAAGTGGAATTTTACAATCTGAAGATGACAGGATCTGAGATTGAAGCGTATACCAAGAGGTCGAATGAACTGGCCATCCTGTGCCCAACTATGGTGGACCCTCCCATCAAACGTATTGAGCTTTACCTCAAGGGCCTTGCACCAGCGATTCAAAGTCACGTAACTTCAGCCAACCTGGGTACCATTCAGCAAATTATCAAGTTGGCTCATCGTCTCACCGACCAGGCGGTGGAGCAAAACAGGCTACCCAAACGTATCAGTGCCACAGCTACTTCTGATGCACCTACCGACAACAAGCGAAAATGGGATGGGAACTCCGGAAGGGGGTCTACTTCAGTTCAGTCCCAACAGTGAAAGAGTGATGACTACCAGAGTCCCGGTCAGCAATCTTCTGGTAATCAAGGACAGGGTGGATACCGAGGAAACCACCCCAAGTGCAACCGGTGCAACAAGCATCACAGCGGGCAGTGCAACAAAGGTCGATGTCAGAGATGTCACAGGCTGGGCCATGAAGCCAAAGATTGCAGGAGCCCACGTCCTGCGAATCAGAATCGCCAACAACAACAACAAGCCCCACAGAACCACCAGCAACAGCATCAGCAGGGAAATAAAGGATGCTTTCAGTGTGGCGCTGAAGGCCACTTTAAGAGGAACTGCCCCCAGCTAAACCAAAACCAGAACAATAACCAAGGAAATGGGAACCACAATGGGAACAACGATGGAGGCGGAAATGGGGGAGACAACAATGGCAACGGGGCAAGGGGTCGTGTGTTCGTGATTGGTCAGGGAGAAGCAAGGAACGATCCCAACGTTGTGATGGGTAAGTTTCTTCTTGACGACTTCTTCGTTACCGTTTTATTCGATTCGGGTGCCGATACTAGTTATGTGTCCGTGAAAGTTAGCCAAATTCTTAAGCGCACCCCAACACTCCTGAACACCAAACACACGGTAGAACTAGCTAACGGTAAAAGTCTTGAAGCCACACACGTAGTTAAAGGTTGTAACCTCGTCTTAGCTGGTCAGACTTTCCCTATCGATCTTGTTCCTATCACACTTGGTAGTTTCGACGTCGTTATTGGGATGGATTGGTTATCTCATCATCAAGCGGAGATTGTTTGCAAGGAGAAAATCATCCGCATTCCTCGTTCTGATAAAGAACCCCTCGTGATTCGTGGCGACAAGAGTGGTGCTGTCGAAGGCATCATCTCTTTCCTTAAGGCCCAGAAGTGTTTGCGAAAGGGCCACACTGCCATTTTAGCCCTCGTTACTGACACATCCACGGAAGAGAAGAGAATTGAAGACATCCCTATTGTGCGCGAATTTCCCGAGGTATTTCCTGAGGAATTACCTGGTCTTCCTCCTCATCGCCAAGTTGAGTTTCAAATCGAGCTAGCTCCTGGAGCAGCGCCAGTAGCTCGAGCACCATATCGTCTAGCCCCATCAGAACTCGAAGAACTGTCCACACAACTACAAGAACTCTTGGAAAAGGGTTTTATACGTCCTAGCTCTTCACCCTGGGGAGCTCCAGTCTTATTCGTGAAGAAGAAAGACGGTACCTTCAGGATGTGTATTGACTATCGCGAACTTAACAAGGTGACTGTGAAGAATCGTTATCCTCTTCCACGTATTGACGACTTGTTTGACCAGTTGCAAGGGTCGAGCTATTACTCCAAGATTGATTTGAGATCGGGATACCATCAGCTGAGAGTCCGAGATGAGGACGTCTCCAAAACAGCATTCAGAACTCGTTACGGCCATTACGAGTTTCTGGTTATGCCGTTCGGGCTGACGAATGCACCGGCAGTCTTCATGGATCTCATGAACCGAGTGTGCAAGCCTTACCTGGATAAGTTCGTTATTGTGTTCATCGATGATATCCTGATCTATTCTAAGAGTCAGGAGGAACACGAGCAGCATCTACGACTTATGCTGGAACTTCTTCGAAAAGAACGGTTGTATGCCAAGTTTTCAAAATGTGATTTCTGGCTTCGCGAAGTCCACTTTCTAGGCCACGTGGTAAACAAGGATGGAATTCATGTGGATCCATCTAAGGTTGAATCGATCAAGAACTGGCCCGCACCCCGCACACCAACAGAAATCCGCCAATTCTTGGGTTTGGACGGATATTACAGAAGGTTTATAAAAGATTTCTCCAAGATTGCGCAACCTCTCACTTCACTGACTCAGAAGGGCGTCATCTATCGTTGGGGTGATGCACAGGAGTCCGCGTTTCAACATCTAAAGGATAGACTTTGTAGCGCGCCTATCCTCTCATTGCCAGAAGGCACCGATGATTTCGTGGTTTATTGCGACGCTTCCATCCAAGGACTTGGTTGCGTATTGATGCAACGTGACAAGGTCATTGCCTACGCATCGCGCCAACTTAAAGTTCACGAAAGAAACTACACTACTCATGATCTGGAGCTGGGAGCAGTTGTATTCGCACTTAAGATATGGAGACATTACCTGTACGGTACAAAGTGCACCATTTACACCGACCACAGGAGTCTCGAGCACATCTTCAAGCAAAAAGAGTTAAACATGCGACAACGCCGATGGGTCGAACTCTTGAATGATTACGAATGCGCTATCAAGTATCATCCGGGCAAAGCCAATGTTGTGGCTGACGCCCTCAGTCGAAAGGATACTTTACCTAAGCGTGTACGAGCATTACAGCTTACCATCCAGTCTAACCTTCCTGCTCAGATTCGAGATGCCCAGGTTGAAGCATTGAAAGCAGAGAACATCAGGGCTGAGTCCCTACGAGGATCGAGGCAGCGGCTAGAACAAAAGGAAGACGGTGCCTACTATGTTAACGGACGCATCTGGGTTCCATTATATGGCAACTTACGCGAGCTTGTGATGGATGAAGCACATAAGTCTCGTTATTCTGTACACCCTGGTTCAGACAAGATGTACCACGACCTCAAGACTACGTATTGGTGGCCTGGCATGAAAGCCCACATAGCAACCTACGTCAGTAAGTGCTTGACTTGTGCGAGAGTCAAGTCTGAATATCAGAAACCATCAGGCCTACTTCAACAACCGGAGATCCCGAAATGGAAATGGGAGCAAATCTCCATGGATTTTGTTACTGGCCTGCCCAGATCTCAACGCAGAAACGATACCATTTGGGTGATCGTAGATCGACTAACCAAGTTTGCACATTTTCTGGCTATCAAAGAAACGGACAAGTTCTCTACTCTTGCAGACATTTACCTAAAGGAAGTGGTATCAAGGCACGGAGTGCCAATCTCTATTATATCTGATCGTGACGCACGTTTTACTTCTGAACTGTGGCAAGCAATGCACAAGTCCTTTGGCTCACGTTTAGATATGAGCACCGCTTATCACCCGCAGACGGATGGGCAATCTGAACGCACCATCCAAACCCTTGAAGACATGCTTAGGGCATGTGTAATCGATTTTGGTAACGGCTGGGAAAAGCACCTCCCGCTAGTGGAGTTCTCATATAACAACAGCTACCACACCAGCATCCAAGCCGCTCCGTTTGAGGCATTGTACGGACGCAAATGCCGATCGCCTCAATGTTGGGCAGAAGTTGGTGACAGCCAAATCACTGGCCCAGAACATGTGGTAGATACCACCGAGAAAATTGCTCAGATACGACAGCGAATGGCGGCAGCTCGTGACCGTCAGAAAAGCTATGCTGATAAGGGAAGAAAACCACTCGAGCTCCAGGTTGGGGATCGAGCGCTACTCAAAGTCTCACCTTGGAAAGGTGTAGTCCGCTTCGGCAAACGAGGCAAACTCAATCCGCGTTATATCGGACCGTTCAAAGTCATTGAGAAAATTGGCCAAGTCGCCTACAGGTTGGATCTACCTGAAGAACTCAGCGGAGTTCACAACGTATTCCACGTATCAAATCTGAAGAAGTGTCTGTCAGATGAGACCTTCATAGTTCCTCTCAAGGAACTCACAATCGACGACCAGCTGCGGTTCGTCGAGGAACCAGTAGAGATTACTGATCGAGATGTTAAGATTCTCAAGCACACAAGAATACCTCTCGTTCGAGTTCGTTGGAATGCTCGTCGTGGCCCGGAGTATACCTGGGAACGAGAAGACCAAATGAAACTCAAGTATCCCCAACTGTTTAAGAAAAACGCAACCATTACTGAGGCTGAAGCTACCGCAGAATTTCGGGACGAAATTCCAAATCAACGGGGGGATGATGTGACACCCCAGGAAAATCTGGAAAACAACGCAACTTAACTAGCTTCCTCAGTAACCACGCGCTAAATTTCGGGACGAAATTCTCTTAACAGGGGGAGAATGTGAAAACCCTCAAAATCCCATGTATTCCGTACAAGTTATTAATGATAATTAAAGTGTCTGACGACTGCGTGGAATTATTTAACTGCTATCTGATTTATGTGTTATGCTTACATGTACTTGTTAACACACTAATAAAGTACAGAAAAGTCATTAAATAAGTCCGTTATGATTTCCTAAGTGTTAGAAATTAAAAACGTTACAAAATATATAAATAGGACACTTTTCGGATTAATTAAACGCTTTAACGGAACAGTGTCAAACCGAACAACCGGACTTTACCCGGAACCTAAAAATATTGTCAATGACATTGTTTTTCCTTTTCTGAGCTAGTTATGGTCCCCGAGCACTATAACACACTACACAATACATATAACACATAACCTCCCACTAACAAGTTACTTACCATTTAATTTACAAACTACCCCCCCCCCCCCTATGGTGACCGTCCCCTAGGGACCCCACATGACAAGATCTACATATACTTCTTAATATCTTCTCTAATCTTCCTTGAGATTATGAAAGATCTTGATTTGATTCATGTATGTACTTTGAGAAACACAAGACTTGCTCTTAACACCCCACTAAATCACCTACTTACCATAACAACTTACATTTAACCCCCCCCCCCCCCCCCCCATGGTAAGTAATCGGCCAAGAGTATGGCCCCACCATGATCTTCATAAGATCACACTAAATCCTTCCATAATATTTACTTGGTATTGATGAGATTTAATTAGATATATGTATGTACTAGAGGGAGCATAATATCCAATAGACAAAGAGACTAGAGAATATAAGTGCAACAAGATCATTCACCATCTCCCACACTTTAACTCCTTCTTCTTGGCCCCCTTGCTCTCGGCTGAAACTTCACCCACACACACAACCATTTTCGATCTTCATTAATTCAATCCAAGGCCATACATAGGTGATACAAGGTGCACAACGAAGCTTGGTGCTCTCGGAAGTGGAAGGACCTCTCTACGACGCTTTTAACCACTCGTTTTTCGCCTAGTTTCTTCCCTAGCCTCGAGCTAGTAGTAAGTGACTCTAAACATCTTCTTGATCTATTCTAAGGTGGTTAATAAGAGTTTCGTCGGTTAAAAATCACTAACATATAAGATCAAAGTCTAAAAGTTTACTAAAGTAATGAACAAGGTGGTTAATGGATGAGTATGTGTGTAAATCATGTAGATCTTGTGTGATTATGATGATTGGGTGATTATCTGATGTTTTACTGAATGATATTAGTATATGATGTTGTTGTGGTCACTAAACTTGTTAAAGGAATCGATCGAACACGATTTAGAAGGTTAAACACAAAAGAATCAGAATCTGTCTAACTTTTACAGCCCACTTCTGTTGGCTGTAAACAGGTCTTAACCTCAACGAAAAATCGATATTTTGAATCTAAAATATGTTATTATGAAATACGATTCTAATGGCACCGGAATCGTAATTTTTGGACTCCGTTTACTATTTTTAAAGTGTTAATTTGTAACAGCTACTTAAGCTGAATTTTGACAGCAATAAATGGGTGTCGTACTTTCAGTCATAACCTGAGTTTTGTGATAAATCGGACCATGAAAATTTTACTGTAGATGATAACTGAAGTATTTGTAATTACCCCACTGGAATTTCGCAAATCGGACTTACGATGAATTTTTAATAAATTGTTTCGTGGACTGTGGTCAGAAATACATAAATCTGAGTTCAGTCTCGAATATGAATTTTTATAAAATATTGGTGATGAACCGGACCCCGATATTTTTACACAATAAAATATGGAACGTTTAAGACATTCTGTAAAAATTTGGGAATTTTTGGAACATGTTAACTATTTTATTAAAATCCCCGAAAACAGCCCAGTTTCGAGTATAAAAGCTGAAACGACATAAGTAGTGATTTGCGTGTCTAAATGTCGAGTATGCTATCTGTGAACGATCTAACATGTTATATGTGTTATATGCATTATTGTATGTTTGCTTATGAGTGGGGAATGGATGGGAAGTATATATGGGCGTAAATCGTTAAAGTGTGTGCCTGTTATGTGGTAGAAGTAATGTGCAAATAAACCGTACGTAGGATACGTGTTATGCATGAGAAACTGATTGTTATCCGTACCTTATTAGGACGCGATTGACCGACCTTGACTGTTAACTATATTGAGAATCTAACCGAGCAAACCGAGGTGAGTTCACACACTTTCTAAGGCATGGGATTCCCGGTGGTTTGGGAATGGGTTAAAGAATTAAAACTAAATCTACATATCCTCCTTGGGTAGGATATGTACGGCCATCCTCCATAGAGCGGATGCCATTATTAATCCTACGAATTCTCCTGGTGCAGAATACGTACGTTCGTCCTCCTGGTGCAGGACAACAACCTTAAAACTAGCTAGACAAAACTCTATCATGAAGTCCCTCAATTTATATCGACTTAATCGCCGAGGCCAATGGCGAGCGGGTCATTAGTTAATAGCGCTATTAGGTTTAACAAACCTCACACCGTGCCAGTCGGACGGGCGTGTACTAATGGACTATGGCAGATTGTCAGTGATGATAGACACTGATATAGGGCACAACTTATTTGCGTAGCAGTCGATATCATTCCGTCTAGTAGTTCAAACGGGGAAAACCCCCACTGATCATGGTTATGGATTGGGTAAAGAAAAAGGAAATGGTTAAACATACTTTCAACTACGGGGTAACCCCCACGGAAAATAAGCCAACGAAAGTCAAACCACGTTTTTCAGAAACAACTTAAAACTAAACGACCAAACGTGAACTCACTCAACTTTGTTGTTGACTAGTTGTTACATGCCTTACAGGTCGCTAGATGCTTTTGGGAGCTTGCACGAGGAGAAGGTTGTTGTGGAATATGGGTTGTTATATCCCATACTTAATAACTGAACTTTATAAACCTACGGAACTTATGTTTGAACTTTAACTTATAAACTATGGACTTATGCTTTTGAACTCTCGTTTATGCTTCCGCTGTTTAAACTAAACAAGGTTAACTAGCTTTGGTCACCAATCGTATTATGTTTGGTTTTATTTACTTAATTGAGTTGTTCAATATGATTGGTGGCTCGATCCTGGTCATGTCACGCCTCCAAGCGGTGATACTCCGCGTGTGGATTTTGGGGGTGTGACAGGGAGAGGGTGTCCGGGTTTGCTATGAAATCAAGTCCAAGTTTTATCCTTCACACATTAGTCCAAGTTTTATCCTTCACACATTAGTCTAAGTTTTATCCTTCACACATTAGTGTAAGTTTTATCTTTCACACATTAGTCCAAAGTCAAAGTTTTATCCTTCACACATTAGTCCAAAGTCAAAGTTTTATCCTTCACACATTAGTCCTAGTTTTATCCTTCACACATTAGTCCAAGTTTTATCCTTCTCACATTAGTACAAGTTTTATGGATTTTGTTGGGTCCGAGTTTGTAAGGGGATGCCTTGTCCGAGTTTAATAGGTGGGGGTTTGGTTCGAGTTTGTTAAATGTTGCATGGAAAACACCTAACATACCACTGTGTGCTACTGTATGTATGTTCGGTCTTGTATGATGAAATCTGTAAACGATAATCATAAAGGACCCTGATGTTTGGACACTAAGGGATTGCAAATACTATTTAAACCCTATTTGAACATAAACACTTACATTGAGGTTATGTGCAATGTACCTTAGGTCGCGTGTAACGAACCTAACCATTAATTAATGCTAGAAGCACATTATCAAACCGAGCAAACTAAGGTGAGTTCACTGCTCTTTTCCCAAGCATGCATCCCGGGAAGGGATATCGGGTAACGTTTTCAGGGAAGAATGTTAGGTTAACGGGATGTTTGTTATTACTCAGTTTCTATCATATAAGACCCCTTACATCTACCGATTGTTGCCGGGAAGGCAACGAGGTATTTAGTTGATAGCGCTATTAGGTTTGGCACCCTCACACCGGGCCAGAATGGACGGGCGTGAACTATTTACCTTGACCACTTGACCAATGCTTTGATAAAGGCATTGGGGTTTGGGCAAACACATCTAGTAGCCACATACGGTAATCGAGTTAATAACATCATCAAAACATATCGTTGAACTGTTTTAAACACATATCTGGTAACTAAACACGTTAACAAAACTTTGAACTCACCAGCGTCGTCTGACACACTTGTCTGCATGCTTGCAGGTCTATAGGTTTATATCATTGGGACTTGCTATCTGGGATGCTGGAGTGGTCATGGGTCGAGATACTTGGAATCACAAGACAAGTCTAACGGTTTTGTACATTTGGTTTATGAAACTCTTAACAAATGATTATGCTTCCGTTGTATACAACGAATGATATGTAACGTTTGTAACACTTTAGTTAATGAATGAAAGTTTTATTTAAATATATTTACGAGTTCAATATGATTGGTGGCTTGGATCCTGGTACGTCACACGCCTCGCGGGGGTTTCCGCATGTGGTATTTTGGGGGTGTGACAGTTTGGTATCTGAGCCACTGGTTATAGTGAACTTGGTTTTAAAAACATTTTAATAAAACCAGACTATAACCGAACAGTTCTGAAAACGTGAATACGACCATGATACTCAGCTCCAGATTGCAAGGTTCGTCCCTCGTATACTCATTGTACTACATAACTGGTGAACACTTACATATGATATTGCATGTGATTGCATGTTTAGCACAACAGTATGAATTCCTGTATTACTTGCATGTGTTATGTGACTGATAGGGTGGAATTTCCCTAAACATTCATGACATACGTTCCGTGATGCTTTTTGTTTGCTACTCGAGTTTGAGGAACCATTTGACATAAGTTAGGGGGAGCTGAGATGAGCATGCAAATCACAATATTATTGTGGGTGCACACATAATAATAATGTGTGGTGCATGTAGAGGTGTACAAACCGGTTTTTTTGAGTAACCGAAACCGGTTATTAACCGGACCGGTTTTTCTGGCCCCAAAAAAAAAACCGGTTTTTTGTTAACCGGTTACGGTTTTTAACCGGTTTCAATTAAGGAAATCTCTAACCGGTTATAACCGGTTGCTAAAAAAACCGATTTTTTTCTTCCAAGTTAACCGGTTAAAAAAACCGGTTGTTAAAATCGAATAAAAAAACCGGTAAAAAACCGGTCATGCAGAAAACATTCACAGAAGCAGTTTTTTTGGCTGTTTTTTGTGTTTGGCTGCTGTGTTTGCTGTTTTAACAGCTTTTTTTTATTTTTTTTTTAAATTCATGTTTTAAGTTAAAAACTTAACAATAATGAAAGTATAATAAGTTAAAACATGCATTAGGTCTCGAAACAAACGGTACATAACAATGAAATACGAACGATAAACATGACAAACGAAATGCTTAAACTTAAACTATTATTCCGCAAGAACGTCCACTAATATATATAATTTTTTTAGTGGAACTACAATACTAAAATATATCTTGAGAAGCCTCGTTTAATCTTCTTCGGCCGAACCCGAACCCTAACTATTGCGTAGGAATTCATCTAATTCGGCTTCTTCGTCGGTCATTGGGGTTGTCAATTCGGCTTCGACCTCGTCCTCGTAAACTTCTTCTTCGTAATCTAATTCTTCCTCGAGTGAACGTTTGTCTTGAGAGTTATCGAACAAGAATAAGAGACTTTTTTAGAGTTTCGGTTGTAGACTCGCCAACATTGACCGAATCATGGGCACTAGACGATGCCATAGCGTTTTGAGAGTTATCGAACAAGAATAAGTGACTTTTTTAGAGTTTTTGAAGATTATCAAGTGTTGTGATTGAACCTAAACACCCACCACCCTTTTATACTAATTTGGAAATGAGTTTTGGTAAAACAAAAAAACAAAAAAAAAACGGCTCTATACAGCCTCTAACGGTCATATGACCGTTTTCATAGCTGGCACAAAAAAAACCCGGTTTAACCGGTTTATTTAGAACGTTTTCGGTTAACCGGTTTTTTTAACCGGTTTTTGTATTAATCGATTTATTAACCGGTTTTTTATAAACCGGTTTTAAAACCGAACCGGGTCTGAAAAACTATAACTGATTAATAACCGGTCAAACTGGTTATAACCGAACCGGTTATAAAAAAACCGGTTTTTAGAAAAACCGGTTTCGGTTTTTTTACCGGTTTCGATTGCGTAATCAATTTTTTTGTACACCTCTAGGTGCATGTGAGTCCCAGTGAGGCCTAACAAGTGAAAAGGGGGTTCTGCTCTGTTATTTGATCAACGTGAAACGTAACAAGCCTATAGGAGTCGTATCAGTGATTGTCTCCTACTCGAGCATTACCTGAACACCCATCTGAACGCCTAGCAAACTGTGTAGAATGTTAGGTGCTTGTACGAACGTCCCTGAGTGGATGTTGCAGCGTCAATGATTGGTCTATACCTTCCTCACTCCTCTTTTTTTTTGCTGGAACTCATGAATTGACGTCTTAAATCTCGAAGCGTGATCACTTCTGCAACACTCTCGCAACAAACCGGGCAGTACACAAGCAACTTGCAACATCGATGGACAAGAGAATGAGCGTAGTACTTTACCGACCTCAGTATTGGGACGACCCTGATTATCGATGACCAACACAGCAGATTGGCTTCGAAGAAATCCTTGACACTAGTAAGCGACTTATAGGAGTCAACACTTACGAATCAATCGGGACATAAGCGATGAAAACGGATTATAGTGTGGAATGTATGACTACCAGCACCATGAGCAGTGCGATAGGACGTGGCACAGAATGTGAAAAGATGGACTTGGTTGGTGAAAGATCACAGGACTCTGTTTCAAGCAACGACATTAGAGGCAACAGTCACGACAACATCAAACTACTCGTAATTGTAGCCGACAGTATGGAAATGAAGGTGCCTACGACGTGGATTGGCCGTTGACAAATCAAGACGACAACAACTAAGGGAACGGCGGCAGTACTGAAAAATCTCGTAACGAAAACAACAACACTGGGAATGATGTTCGTGGAAGGGCATTTAGGATTGGCGTGACCAACGCCAGGATTATAGCAACATGGTGGCCTACACGTTCTTAGTAACTAATCGTCTCGTCCCTGTTCTGTTCAACCCTGATACTTCTCGAAATCGAACTTGTTGTGGAATCGGCTGATGGCAAGTCAATTAAAGCCTCATATGTTCGTTGGGATGCAAACTTGACCTTGTGGGACAAGTGTTCAGCATCGACCTGCCTTCTGCTAACCTTGATAGTTTTGATGCAATAGTCAGTATGGATTAGTTAACCAAATATCGCGCAGTTATACACTGTGAAGGGAAAGTTGTCGTCTATCATAAAGTATCCGATTGGGGCAGAGGTTAGCATCAATTCAGCTGTGAAGGCCAGAAGTGCCTACGGAAGAATCACCCCGCTATGTTAGCACTCGCCACTGATGATAAGGCAAAGGAAAAGAGGATCGAGGATCCACCAGTTGTTCGTGATTATTTCAGTATGCTACCCGAGGAACATCCGGGTTTATTTCCGCAGCTGTTAGACAGAATCTCAGTTTGATCCCGCGCCAGAGGCAGTTCTGACTACTCGTACTTCTTACCGCCTTGCACCAGGAGGGTTGCAAGAACTACCTAGTCTACTACAGGAACTATTGAACAGGAGTCTTGTTGGACATAGTTTTCGCTTTGGGGAGCCCCAGTTATATCCGTGAAAATAAGCCTTTCCATATGTGTACTGATTATCGAGAAATCAGCAAGGTGACGGTCAAGAACCATAGCCTCGACCATGTATTGCCAACTTGTCAACCAGTAGCGAGGATCAAGCTCTCATTCGAGAATTGGCTAACGAACGAACTATCATCAGATGGAAGTCCAATGGGAGAATGCTCTTAGAACGGCATATCAAACGCAATGCGGCCAGTGCGACTTTGTACACCATGACCATCGAGATAATCAACACACGAGCAGCTTATGGACCACAAGAATCGACCGTATTTATTGATGACGTTTTGGGTCATTTCCTGGAGGAAGGAACATCATGGACGACGCTTATATCTTATCTGAGAGCTCCTGAGGGAGGAGTTATTACGTGTGAAGTCTTGTTAAAGGTAACATCTAGAATCGAGAAATGCATTTTGATCACGTAACCAACGAAATGGGAATATGCGTGGATCGTGCTAGGATCCATTTTGTTAGAAACTGACTGACACCAAAGATTCCTTCGGGGGTACAACAATTTCTTGGTTTCGGTGGATGCTGTTGTAGATTCATCACAGGATTTTCAAAAAATCGCACAACCTAGACCACTTTAGCACAACAGGGTGCTGTGTTCGTGGGAGACAAAACAGGAGGACGTCCTTTCAGCTTATGAAATTCAACTCTACAATGCACTGAGCATCGTCTTCACCCGAGGGTACTTGTGATCTAGTGGTACACCGTGAGGGTTCGAGTCAGAATCCCAATTACGCGCCAATGCAACATGGAAAAGTGATGGCTTACGTAGTGGGTTTACAAGAAGAATTGCGCTAGTCATAACCGACGGTGGAAACTATGGACTTTGGATTTAAGTTGGAAGCATCACTTGGACGGTACCGAATGCACCACTTAGACCGATCACAAGGGCCTCCCGTGTATATTGGTTTAGGAGGAGCTAAGCACGTAATGATATCGCTGGATGGAACTTTTGGACGATTATGGCCGTGAAACCTGAACGTGCATGAGCTTTGCAACTCACTATCAACTCTAACTTACCTGATCAGACTAGCTCTGTTCAAACTGGGGAACTGGAGGAAGAGAATTTTCAAGTTAAACCCATGCGGGGTGTAACAACCCTCGGTAAACCATCGCCCTCATAAAACTTTTAGACGCCTTAGTATATTATCAAATGTCCCAATATGTCTTATATTATACCCCGTATGTGAAAACCGAGCCCAAAATATGTTATAGTTTATAAAATAAATTAAAAATAAGAAATAACAAGCTGAGGCGGGCCACGTAGGATCCCACCTCAAGCTCACGCGGGCCGTATGAGAGTGTTGACCGGACTCCGCTGAATTCTTAAGTTGAGGCGGGCCGCGTAAGACCTCACCTCAACCTTACGCCGGCCGCGACAGATCATCACACGCGATTACACCAGAGGCCGACACGTGTCGACATCGTGGCGGACCTACTAGCTGACCCAGCTAAGCTATTGTGTTGACTGGTGTTGACGCGTGTCACACCCCCAAAATCCACACACGGAATACTACCGCTTGGAGGCGTGACATGACCAGGATCAAGCCACCAATCATATTGAACATAAGTATGTATATCAAAAGTCATTCATCAATACGATAGGTGTTTACAAAACCAAATATAAACAAGTGTGTCGCGGAAGCATTTAATGTAAACCCAACATAAGTTTAAGTACAAAATGTTATAATGTTTAACAACACGTTCACGATCCATGTCCACAACGACTGTGCCTCCCGTGCAAGCTCCAAAAGTACCTATGGTCCTGCAAGGCATGTAACAGAGAGTCAACAACTAGTTGAGCGAGTTCACAGTTGGTTATTCAGTTATAATGTACATTTCGTAAATCGTATGTTCGATTTGTAATCATGTATCGTATGTAATAGCATCGCGGCCCTCAAGGCATGTTTGCGAAGTTTAGTGGGGGGTTTCCCATGTTTTATAGACTAGTTATATTTGTATCGCGGCCCTCCAGGCATGTTTGCGAAGATTAAAGTATAGTTCGCGGCCATTCCAGGCATGTTTGCGAAGATCGTTCTAGTATAGTTCGCGGCCATTCCAGGCATGTTTGCGAAGATCGTTTTAGTATAGTTCGCGGCCATTCCAGGCATGTTTGCGAAGATCGTTTTAGTATAGTTAAGGTTGTTGTCCTACCCAAGGAGGACGAACGTACGTATTCTACCCAAGGAGAATACGCAGGATTAATATTGGCATCCTACCCATGGAGGATGGCGGTACATATCCTACCCAAGGAGGATATGTAGGCTTCTTTTAATTTCTTTAACCCATTCCCAACCACCGGGAATCCCATGCCTTAGAAAGTGTGTGAACTCACCTTGTTTTGCTCGGTATGCTAGGTATGTGCTCAAAGTAAGTCAATCACGTCCTAAAGTATGCACGTATGTGAAATCAGTTTGTGACCAAATTATGCACGTATAAACATGTAGCACGTAATCACAATCATATACAAGATGGCTACACTTAACAGTAGTTAAATATTCCAGTTAGCATTTAACAGAATTAACTCAAGTTACTGCACAGATCAGCTATTCGGCGAATCACGCATGTTGGCGAAACACGGATAGTGGCGAAACACATATAGTGACGAATCACAATATTGGCGAAACACATTCTGTTTCGTCGAGGTGTCCCCTGGCGAGACAGAACTTCTGATTCATCGTCTACTCTTGGCGAAACACATTCTGTTTCGCCGAGAGTTCTGTTTCGTCGAACAGTTCAGTTTCGCAGACATCAGTTACAGCAGATGCGAAAAACACATAAACCCAATGGCCGTAAAACAGCAATTCCTCAATCATACAGAAATCATTCAACACAGAATCATCGTAACATCATCATAACATAAGCATCACCGTTCTTAACGTCTAGCACGAACCCTAGGTTATGTGTACAACATATAGATTAACATACAACATCATATCATCGATTCCTATCAAGATACTAATGTGTATTCAAAATCAGGCCATATAAACAACATATATAAAGAAAACAAAGAACAAAGAAACCGATTAGACGAGCACGCACTAACCGAGATATCCGGGATGAACAAGGGAGGATTCGAGAGAGAAAGTTGATGGTTGAAGATGGTTATCGCCTTTTCAAAAGAGAGAGTTCTAGGGTTTCTATTTTTGTTAAAAGTGTGAAACAGGAAGTCGGTTTCACTTAATATCCACGAATTACCGTTCTGGGCCCTTAATGGGCTTTGCGAATCAATGGGCCGACGAAACACATCAGTTTCGTCGTGAAGTGCTATGGCGAAACACATCAGTTTCGTCGGGATGTATATGGCGAAACAGTCTGTTTCGTCGGGTCCTTTCATGTTTTAAACAGTTTAAGTTTTCAACAGGTGTTTCATGTTATACAGCCAAACACAAAATCATGCAACCACAACGCGTTCATTATAAAATAACGTATACAGTTACAAGTTAAACAAGTCAAACAACTACACAGTCAAAGTCAACGTGCACTAAATGCGAAAAAAGAAAGTCGGAAACTCGAGTTGTCACATTATCCCCAACTTGAAAGAAATTTCGCCCCGAAATTTAGCATGCGGTTACTGAGGAAGCTAGGTAAGTTATCGTTTACTGGTTTTCCTGGGGTGTCACATCATTTCCCCGTTGAGTTGGAATTTCGTTCCGAAATTCCGTAGTAGCTTCAGCCTCAGTAGTAGTTGCATTGTTTTCGAACAACTGGGGATATTTGAGTTCCATTTGATCTTCGCGCTCCCAGGTGAACTCTGGGCCGCGACGGGAGTTCCAACGAACTCGTACAAGAGGTATTCTAGTGTTCTTGAGGACCTTAACATCCCGGTCCGTGATTTCAACTGGTTCTTCGACGAAATGCAACCGTTCGTCGATAGTGAGCTCCTTCAAAGGAACTATAAAGGTCTCATCTGACTGCCACTTCTTCAGATTCGACACATGAAAGACGTTGTGAACTGCACTGAGTTCAGCTGGTAAGTTCAGTCTGTAGGCCACTTTGCCTATCTTTTCTATGACTTCAAATGGTCCAACGTATCGTGGATTGAGCTTGCCTCGTTTGCCAAAACGAACAACACCCTTCCAGGGTGAAACTTTGAGTAGTGCTCGATCCCCAACTTGGAATTCGAGTATTTTCCTGTCTTTATCAGCGTATACTTTCTGACGGTCACGAGCTGCCGCCATGCGTTGTCGTATTTGAGCAATCTTTTCAGTAGTATCAACTACCATTTCCGGACCTGTGATCTGACTGTCACCCACCTCTGCCCAACAAAGAGGTGATCGGCATTTACGCCCGTACAATGCCTCAAAAGGAGCAGCTTTAATGCTGGTGTGGTAACTGTTGTTGTACGAAAATTCCACAAGTGGCAGATGTTTTTCCCAGCCTTTGCCAAAGTCAATTACGCACGCCCGAAGCATGTCTTCTAGAGTTTGAATAGTGCGCTCAGACTGCCCATCTGTCTGAGGATGATAAGCTGTGCTCATGTCTAATCGAGAGCCAAAAGATTTGTGCATTGCTTGCCACAGTTCTGAAGTAAAACGTGCATCACGATCAGAGATAATAGATGTGGGCACCCCGTGCCTCGAGACAACTTCCTTAAGGTATACGTCTGCTAGAGTGGAGAACTTATCCGTTTCCTTGATAGCCAAGAAGTGAGCAGACTTTGTGAGTCGATCCACGATCACCCAAATAGTATCATTCCCACGTTGAGATCTAGGCAGGCCAGTAACAAAATCCATGGAAATTTGCTCCCATTTCCATTGTGGTATCTCAGGTTGCTGGAGTGGGCCTGATGGTTTCTGATATTCTGCTTTGACTCTCGCACAAGTCAAACACTTGCTAACGTAAGTTGCTATGTGGGCTTTCATGCTAGGCCACCAATATGTAGTTCTGAGGTCGTGGTACATCTTATCTGAACCAGGATGTACTGAGTAGCGAGACTTATGAGCTTCATCCATTACAAGTTCGCGTAAACTACCATAGAGTGGGACCCAGATGCGTCCGGTTACATAGTAGGCGCCGTCTGTCCTTGGTTCTAACCGTTGCCTTGAACCGCGTAGAGCTTCAGCCCTGACGTTTTCCGGTTTCAATGCTTCTACCTGAGCATCTCGTATCTGTGAAGGAAGACTAGACTGAATAGTGAGTTGCAACGCTCGTACACGCCTAGGTATAGTATCCTTTCGACTGAGGGCGTCGGCCACCACATTGGCCTTGCCCGGATGGTACTTTATAGCACATTCGTAATCGTTCAGTAACTCGACCCATCGACGTTGTCGCATGTTCAGGTCTTTCTGCTTGAAAATATACTCAAGACTTCTGTGATCGGTGTAGATGGTGCACTTGGTGCCATATAGGTAATGTCGCCATATCTTGAGCGCAAAAACAACAGCTCCAAGCTCTAAATCGTGTGTAGTGTAATTCCGTTCGTGAATCTTAAGTTGGCGCGAAGCATATGCAATAACTTTATCCCGTTGCATCAACACACATCCAAGACCTTGGATAGATGCATCACAGTAGACTACAAAATCGTCCGTGCCTTCAGGCAATGAGAGGATAGGTGCACTACAAAGTCTATCCTTTAAATGTTGAAACGCTGTATCCTGTGTATCACTCCAACGGTAAGCAACACCTTTCTGTGTCAGTAATGTAAGCGGCTGTGCAATCTTTGAGAAGTCTTTGATAAACCGTCTGTAATAACCCGCCAAACCCAAGAATTGGCGTATTTCTGTTGGTGTGCGAGGTGCAGGCCAGTTCTTGATCGAATCTACCTTGGATGGATCAACATGTATCCCATCCTTGTTTACCACGTGGCCTAGAAAGTGGACTTCACGAAGCCAGAAGTCGCATTTTGAAAACTTAGCGTACAGTTGTTCCGTTCGAAGGAGTTCCAGAATAAGTCGTAAATGTTGCTCATGTTCCTCCCGACTCTTCGAGTAAATCAGAATGTCATCAATGAAAACAATAACAAACTTGTCAAGATAAGGTTTGCACACCCTGTTCATAAGATCCATGAAAACCGCAGGCGCGTTCGTTAGCCCGAATGGCATGACCAAAAACTCGTAATGACCGTAGCGAGTTCTGAATGCTGTTTTGGAGACGTCCTCATCCCGGACTCTCAGTTGATGGTAACCTGACCTTAGATCAATCTTTGAGTAATAGCTCGACCCTTGTAACTGGTCGAATAAGTCGTCGATGCGTGGAAGTGGATAACGATTCTTCACGGTCACCTTGTTTAGTTCGCGGTAATCTACGCACATACGAAAGGTACCGTCTTTCTTCTTCACAAATAATACTGGAGCTCCCCATGGCGAAGAGCTAGGACGTATGAAACCCTTTTCCAAAAGTTCTTGCAATTGCTTAGACAGTTCTTCCAGTTCAGTTGGAGCTAATCGGTAAGGCGCTCGAGCTATAGGTGCTGCTCCTGGAGCTAGCTCGATCTGAAATTCGACCTGGCGATGGGGCGGTAACCCAGGTAACTCTTCAGGAAACACCTGAGGAAAGTCGCGTACTACAGGAATATCCCCAATCTTTTTCTCTGTCGTCGATGTATCAGTAACGAGTGCTAAAATTGTTATGTGACCTTTTCGCAGACACTTCTGAGCCTTCAAGAAGGAGATGATGCCACTCACGACACCACTCTTGTCGCCTTGAACTTCAAGAGGTTCTTTGCCAGAACGAGGAATACGAATGATCTTCTCCTTGCATAGGATCTCTGCTTGCTGTTGGGATAACCAATCCATACCGATGACAATGTCGAAACTACTCAGAGTTATAGGAATGAGATCGATAGAGAAAGTCTGACCAGCGAGGATAAGATTACAACCCTGAACTATGTGTGTGGCCTCTAGACTTTTACCGTTAGCTAACTCTACTACATGTTTGGTGCTTAACAGTGTTGGTGCGCGTTTAAGCATTTTACTAACTTTCAGAGACATATAACTGATATCCGCACCCGAATCAAATAATACCGTAACATAAAAGTCGTCGAGAAGAAACTTACCCGAAACCACATTAGGATCGTTCCTTGCGTCACTTTGACCAATCACAAACATACGGCCCTTTGCACCATTGTTGTTGTTGTTTCCCCCATTGTTGTTCCCGCTGCCCTGATTATTGTTGTTGTTATTCTGATTCTGGTTTAACTGGGGGCAGTTCCGCTTGAAGTGACCTTCAGCCCCACACTGAAAGCATACCTTATTTCCTTGCTGTTGTTGCTGTGACTGGTTTCGTGGAACGGGTGACTGTTGTTGCTGGTTCTGATTCGCAGGCCTTGAGCTCCTGCAATCTTTAGCTTCATGACCTACCCTTAGACATCTTTGACAGCGGCCTTTACGACACTGACCACTGTGGTGTTTGTTGCACCTGTTACATAGTGGATGATTTCCCCGATATCCACTCTGCCCCTGACCACCAGACGATTGCTGACTCGGACTCTGGTAATCACTAGTCTTGCGCTGCTGTTGTGCTTGAGACTGTACAATAGCTGAACCTCTGCTAGAATCCCCTTCCCATTTCCGCTTGTTGTCACTGGGAATAGCAGGAGTAACTGGAGTGGTAACGGTAGTAGCGCTGATACGTTTAGGCAGCCTGTTCTGTTCCACCGCCTGATCGGTGAGGCGATGAGCTAGCTTGACGATCTGTTGAATAGTGCCAAGATTCGCTGAGGTTACGTGGCTTTGAATCTCCGGCACCAGACCATTGAGATACAGTTCGATACGCTTAATGGGAGGGTCCACCATAGTAGGACACAGAATAGCCAACTCATTCGATCTTCTAGTGTATGCTTCAATTTCTGACCCAGTCATTTTCAAGTGATAAAACTCTATCTCTAGCTTATGAATATCATCACGGCTACAGTATTCCTCTTTAGTCAAATCCTTGAAATCATTCCAGGGTGTGGCGTTAGCAACAGCCAACCCTAACATCTGCACTTGCGCATTCCACCAAGTCAGCGCAATGCCTTCTAGTGTACCAGTGGCGTACTTCACCCTGCGAGCCTCAGGGCATTCGCACATTTCAAATACTGACTCGAGCTTTTCAAACCAATGGAGGAGTCCAACCGCTCCTTCCGTGCCACTAAAAGTAGTAGGACGACAGTCCATGAAAGTTTTGAAGGTACAAACAGGTGGCTGAGCGTGCTGACCTCCTGCTTGTGCGGCTGCAAGTGCCGCAGCAATTTGCTCGTTAATGAGAGCCGTCAGTTGGGCTTGCGTCATGTTGATACGTCCAGACATGATCTTCATATTAAATATGACATAAGTGAGAGAGGTTCGCGAGTAGTGCGATAACAAAAGGGAATAATCACACAAGTGTTCTCATGCAATAGTGTCAAGTTAACCTAAGCATACCCGGAGCAAAGTTCTATGCAATTCTAGCAAGTAGGCAATAAAACATGTACCATATTACCTAGAGTGATGAGTCTTGCACGTGGAGCGAGGCGTCGTTGTGGATCGTTGAGCACTGTTCTGGTTATAGTCTGGTTTTAATAACAATGTTTTCTCCTTATTAAAACCGAGTTCTCTATAACCAATGGCTCTGATACCAATCGGTCACACCCCCAAAATCCACACACGGAATACTACCGCTTGGAGGCGTGACATGACCAGGATCAAGCCACCAATCATATTGAACATAAGTATGTATATCAAAAGTCATTCATCAATACGATAGGTGTTTACAAAACCAAATATAAACAAGTGTGTCGCGGAAGCATTTAATGTAAACCCAACATAAGTTTAAGTACAAAATGTTATAATGTTTAACAACACGTTCACGATCCATGTCCACAACGACTGTGCCTCCCGTGCAAGCTCCAAAAGTACCTATGGTCCTGCAAGGCATGTAACAGAGAGTCAACAACTAGTTGAGCGAGTTCACAGTTGGTTATTCAGTTATAATGTACATTTCGTAAATCGTATGTTCGATTTGTAATCATGTATCGTATGTAATAGCATCGCGGCCCTCAAGGCATGTTTGCGAAGTTTAGTGGGGGGTTTCCCATGTTTTATAGACTAGTTATATTTGTATCGCGGCCCTCCAGGCATGTTTGCGAAGATTAAAGTATAGTTCGCGGCCATTCCAGGCATGTTTGCGAAGATCGTTCTAGTATAGTTCGCGGCCATTCCAGGCATGTTTGCGAAGATCGTTTTAGTATAGTTCGCGGCCATTCCAGGCATGTTTGCGAAGATCGTTTTAGTATAGTTAAGGTTGTTGTCCTACCCAAGGAGGACGAACGTACGTATTCTACCCAAGGAGAATACGCAGGATTAATATTGGCATCCTACCCATGGAGGATGGCGGTACATATCCTACCCAAGGAGGATATGTAGGCTTCTTTTAATTTCTTTAACCCATTCCCAACCACCGGGAATCCCATGCCTTAGAAAGTGTGTGAACTCACCTTGTTTTGCTCGGTATGCTAGGTATGTGCTCAAAGTAAGTCAATCACGTCCTAAAGTATGCACGTATGTGAAATCAGTTTGTGACCAAATTATGCACGTATAAACATGTAGCACGTAATCACAATCATATACAAGATGGCTACACTTAACAGCAGTTAAATATTCCAGTTAGCATTTAACAGAATTAACTCAAGTTACTGCACAGATCAGCTATTCGGCGAATCACGCATGTTGGCGAAACACGGATAGTGGCGAAACACATATAGTGACGAATCACAATATTGGCGAAACACATTCTGTTTCGTCGAGGTGTCCCCTGGCGAGACAGAACTTCTGATTCGTCGTCTACTCTTGGCGAAACACATTCTGTTTCGCCGAGAGTTCTGTTTCGTCGAACAGTTCAGTTTCGCAGACATCAGTTACAGCAGATGCGAAAAACACATAAACCCAACGGCCGTAAAACAGCAATTCCTCAATCATACAGAAATCATTCAACACAGAATCATCGTAACATCATCATAACATAAGCATCACCGTTCTTAACGTCTAGCACGAACCCTAGGTTATGTGTACAACATATAGATTAACATACAACATCATATCATCGATTCCTATCAAGATACTAATGTGTATTCAAAATCAGGCCATATAAACAACATATATAAAGAAAACAAAGAACAAAGAAACCGATTAGACGAGCACGCACTAACCGAGATATCCGGGATGAACAAGGGAGGATTCGAGAGAGAAAGTTGATGGTTGAAGATGGTTATCGCCTTTTCAAAAGAGAGAGTTCTAGGGTTTCTATTTTTGTTAAAAGTGTGAAACAGGAAGTCGGTTTCACTTAATATCCACGAATTACCGTTCTGGGCCCTTAATGGGCTTTGCGAATCAATGGGCCGACGAAACACATCAGTTTCGTCGTGAAGTGCTATGGCGAAACACATCAGTTTCGTCGGGATGTATATGGCGAAACAGTCTGTTTCGTCGGGTCCTTTCATGTTTTAAACAGTTTAAGTTTTCAACAGGTGTTTCATGTTATACAGCCAAACACAAAATCATGCAACCACAACGCGTTCATTATAAAATAACGTATACAGTTACAAGTTAAACAAGTCAAACAACTACACAGTCAAAGTCAACGTGCACTAAATGCGAAAAAAGAAAGTCGGAAACTCGAGTTGTCACATTATCCCCAACTTGAAAGAAATTTCGCCCCGAAATTTAGCATGCGGTTACTGAGGAAGCTAGGTAAGTTATCGTTTACTGGTTTTCCTGGGGTGTCACATCATTTCCCCGTTGAGTTGGAATTTCGTTCCGAAATTCCGTAGTAGCTTCAGCCTCAGTAGTAGTTGCATTGTTTTCGAACAACTGGGGATATTTGAGTTCCATTTGATCTTCGCGCTCCCAGGTGAACTCTGGGCCGCGACGGGAGTTCCAACGAACTCGTACAAGAGGTATTCTAGTGTTCTTGAGGACCTTAACATCCCGGTCCGTGATTTCAACTGGTTCTTCGACGAAATGCAACCGTTCGTCGATAGTGAGCTCCTTCAAAGGAACTATAAAGGTCTCATCTGACTGCCACTTCTTCAGATTCGACACATGAAAGACGTTGTGAACTGCACTGAGTTCAGCTGGTAAGTTCAGTCTGTAGGCCACTTTGCCTATCTTTTCTATGACTTCAAATGGTCCAACGTATCGTGGATTGAGCTTGCCTCGTTTGCCAAAACGAACAACACCCTTCCAGGGTGAAACTTTGAGTAGTGCTCGATCCCCAACTTGGAATTCGAGTATTTTCCTGTCTTTATCAGCGTATACTTTCTGACGGTCACGAGCTGCCGCCATGCGTTGTCGTATTTGAGCAATCTTTTCAGTAGTATCAACTACCATTTCCGGACCTGTGATCTGACTGTCACCCACCTCTGCCCAACAAAGAGGTGATCGGCATTTACGCCCGTACAATGCCTCAAAAGGAGCAGCTTTAATGCTGGTGTGGTAACTGTTGTTGTACGAAAATTCCACAAGTGGCAGATGTTTTTCCCAGCCTTTGCCAAAGTCAATTACGCACGCCCGAAGCATGTCTTCTAGAGTTTGAATAGTGCGCTCAGACTGCCCATCTGTCTGAGGATGATAAGCTGTGCTCATGTCTAATCGAGAGCCAAAAGATTTGTGCATTGCTTGCCACAGTTCTGAAGTAAAACGTGCATCACGATCACCTTAATTATTTTACAATACGATTAAGCAGTGATTGAGTCTTTGTAGTTCTTCAATTACTGCCGGTATTATGGGGTTTTGTATACAAAATTTATTACTACTTGCGAGTAGTAAGTCGGGAACGACAGTACATTATCATTGGACGACGAGTTAGCCAATGGGTAATTTGACCATAGCCATAGATCCGGTCGAGTGGCAAATACTGAATGAGTAATTGTGTAGACAGAAACAATGTGATCGCTCTCAATACTGTGTTAATTGATAAAATGTTTCTTGATTAAACTGGGATTCACTCACCAGTATTTCCCGCTGACAAAATATTTTTAAAACATGTTTCAGGTAACACAATGTGAAAGCCAACTGGGGAAAAAACCAGCTCAAGAGCACCGACGGCTTGGAAAATAAGTGGCTATAAAAGTTATCTAAGAAAAAATGTTTTAAATTAAATAAAATAGGGTTTGTCCCTATAAATGTATTGTAATAAGAAACTTGGGTTTTGCCCATGTTATTATTAATATCAAATATGGTGGTTTTACTCTGATAAATATTTCCTAACTACGGTCCTGATGAAAATTCCGCTGCAAGACTAAATAACCCTGATACCACCAAACTCTGAGCTCGCGTCCGCCCGTTCCCGGGGATCAGGGATCGGGGGTTGCGACAGAAGGTGGTATCAGAGCCTAGCCACTGGTCTGAGCCAAAGAAGTGTTCTGCTGACACTTAAATTCTAAAAATTGTGTTAGGAAATAATTACGGAAATATGTGCATAACTGTAATTAATTTTTATGTGTTATTTGACTATTTGTTAGTTTTCAGTATGAGTGATCAAGAACCATCAGATATGAATCGTCAGTTATCTGATTCACCTAGGAGTGAAGGTACATCATCACAGCCTGCCCTCTCTGGGGATACTGCTGATCAGGAAGATGGGATATTTGCTTTTAGAGCTCAATCTGAAGAACCATTTCCTACTAAGAAAGGAGGATGGTCCAGTAAAGAAGCATTTGCTCGTAGGAAGAGAATGCGAAAATTGCAACAGCAAAGGGCTTTAGCAGCTATTAAGCGAGAGACAGATGCCCATACTCAAGATATGCTAAATAGAAGCCTAGCTAATTTTCATATATTAGCTACAACTGCTGCTGACCCAGGTCTGGAACAATTAGTAGCCCCACAACCACAAAACCCAGAACAACCCATGGAGATAGAAAATCAGGAAACCCAAGTGGAAATGCATGACTTTAATCCAGAAGAAATCCCTAGAATACCTGCACCAAACCCCCTAGACCCGAACTACGACCCCTGGTGGGACAATAATAGGAACTTTGTGCAACGTTACCCTATCCAGGATTATCCACCCATACAGAATATAGAAGCTTATCCAGATGGCCGACGAAGGAAATCTGAATAACGATAACCAGAGTAACATTAGCGTGGTTAATGAAAATCCAAACATCAATAACAATGGGAACCAGATGGATAATAGTGCTATCCAACACATAGTAGCTCAAGGAATTATAGATGCAATGCCATTTATACTTCAAACTATTAAAGATGCTGAAAATAAAAGTAACATAGCAGTAAGCGACCACTTGAACCAGAAAACAGCGTGAACAATGGGCCTATACTTCAAATGCCTATTCCCAAAAGAAGAAGAACCGTGCCTAACGGTTGTTCTTATAAAGAATTCTGGTCTTGTAAACCAATGGAATTCTCGGGCAATGAAGGAGCCATTGTAACCTTACGCTGGATAGAAAAGACTGAGGCAGTCTTAAGGATAAGTAAGTGTGCTGAAGAAGATAAGATATTGTTTGCTTCTAATCTGTTTAAGAATGCAGCACTAGAATGGTGGAACACTATCCTCCAGACAAGAGGAAGTGATAGAACTTACAATATGGAATGGGAAGAATTTAAGAACAAGGTAGAAAGGAAATTTTGCCCACCTAATGAAAAAGAACAGATAGCAAACAAATTCCTAAACCTTAGGATGACTGGTGTGGATAGTAAGGGATACACTAAAATATTCTTTGAATATGCTAGAATAGTGCCAACTCTTGCTTCACCAGAACCAGTATTAATCTCCCGTTATATATGGGGATTAATTGGAGAGATTAGACATGTAGTTAAGGCAGCTAGACCTCAAACTATAGAAGAAGCTGTAGAACTAGCCAATACCTTGACTGATGAGTTAGTCCGTACTAGAGAAGAAGATCAAAGGAGGAACTTAACCCAGAAGTTGACACAAGAATTTCGTTCCGGAAATTCTAACCGTGGGAGAAATATAGGATCTACCTCTGCACCCTATTGTAGGAATTGCAAAAGAAAGCATTCAGGAAAATATCGGGACACAAGGAAGAAAATTGCAGGAAGAAAGCTAACATCCGGATATGTTACAACTGCGGAGAACAAGGCCATATCAAGCCTAATTGCCCAAAACTAGCTCCAGCTCCAGACAACAAGAATACTAAAAATGCTAGAGCATTTGTTCTGACTGCAGATGAAGCCAGAATGATTCCAGATGTCATAGCTGGTACGTTTTTAGTTAATGATGTTTCTGCTAAAGTATTATTTGACTCTAGTGCAAACCAAAGTTTTATTAATACATCGTTTTGCAAATTTCTAAATCAGTCATTAACTAAACTACCACAAGAATGCGTAGTAGAGACAGCTAATGGAGAAATTGTTAGAATTTCTGAAATATTGCAGGAAGCAAGAATAGAAATTTTAAATCAGAAGTTTATTGCAAATCTTTATCCTATGAATCTGGTAGGATTTGATGTTGTTTTAGGAATGGATTGGTTAATAGCCAATAAAGCTAGTATTTTATGTGATGAAACGTTAATTCGAGTAAATTTACCAAAAGGAAAAACGATCACAATTAAAGGAGATAAGCCCTCTAGATCCACAAAATTCATATATGTGATGAAAACTGCAAGTTGTATAAGAAAAAGGTTCTATAGTGTATTTGATTTCCATAATCACTAACACTAAAGGAAAGGATTTAACAGATATACCAGTAGTATCTCAGTTTTCAGATGTCTTTCCAGAAGAATTGCCAGGGCAACCTCCAGATAGAGAAGTTGAGTTCAGAATCCATTTAATACCAGGAACATCACCGATTGCCAAAGCACCTTACCGTTTGGCACCTGTTGAAATGCAGGAGTTGAAGAAACAATTAGACGAATTGTTAGAAAAGGGATTTATACAGCCAAGTTCATCGCCATGGGGAGCGCCGATACTGTTCGTTAAAAAGAAGGACGGATCAATGCGTATGTGCATTGACTACCGTGAATTAAACAAAGTCACGATTAAGAATCGGTACCCATTACCGAGAATCGATGATTTGTTTGATCAGCTACAAGGAGCTCGATTTTTCTCTAAGATCGATTTAAGATCAGGATATCATCAATTAAAGGTACAGGAAGAGGATATTCCTAAGACCGCATTTAGAACAAGGTATGGTCATTATGAATTTACTGTCATGCCATTTGGTTTAACCAATGCCCCAGCTGCATTTATGGACATGATGAACCGAATATGTAAACCATATTTGGATAAATTCATAATTGTATTCATAGATGATATTCTAATTTACTCTAAGAGTAAAGAGGATCATGCAAAGCATTTGCACGCACTATTAAGTCTGTTAAGAAAAGAAAAGCTTTATGCTAAGTTTTCTAAGTGTGAATTTTGGTTAGAACAGGTACAATTCCTTGGACATTTAGTCAATCATGAAGGAATTCATGTAGATCCAACCAAGATTGAAGCAATTACCAAATGGAAAACCCCTGAATCACCAACTGAGGTTAGAAGTTTCTTAGGATTGGCCGGTTATTATAGAAGATTTATTAAAGATTTCTCTAGAATAGTCATTCCCTTAACTAAGTTAACTTGTAAATCTATTAAGTTTGAATGGGGATTAAAACAAGAAGAAGCCTTTAGAATTCTTAAACAAAGATTAACCCATACACCCGTACTAGCATTACCAGAAGGAACTGAAGACTTTATAGTCTATTGTGATGCTTCCAAACTAGGTTATGGATGTGTGTTAATGCAAAGACAAAAGGTTATAGCTTACGCATCTAGACAACTTAAGAATCATGAAGAGAATTATTCAACTCATGATTTAGAATTAGGAGCTATAATTTTTGCTCTTAAGATTTGGAGACATTACCTGTACGGTAGTAAGTTTACCATACTCACTGATCATAAGAGTTTAAGGTATATATTCAAACAAAAGGAATTGAATATGAGACAAAGACGCTGGATGGAATTTCTTAGTGATTATGACTGTGATATCCAGTATCATGAAGGAAGAGCAAATATAGTGGCAGATGCTTTAAGCCGAAAATGTCATGAAAAGCCAAGAAGTGTACGTTCTCTTAAATTAAATCTGCAAGTAGATTTAAATGAACAAATAAGAGAAGCACAAGAATCAGTAATCAAGGATGATACTGAAAAATTAAAAGGTATGCTAAAAGAATTGAAACAAGGAACATATGGAATTTGGAGATTCCATGAAAAGAGAATGTGGATACCTAAATTAGGAAACCTACATAATCGTATATTAGAAGAAGCCCATAAATCTAAGTATACGATGCATCCAGGAAGTGACAAAATGTACCAGGATTTAAGGAAAAATTTCTGGTGGATAGGAATGAAAAAGGACATAGCAACCTATGTTTCTACATGTTAACTTGTTCACAAGTTAAAGCTGAACATCAGAAACCTTCAGGTTTGTTACAGCAATTAGAAATGCCAGTTTGGAAATGAGAATTAATAACCATAGATTTTGTTACTAAATTACCCAAAACTAGGAAAGGAAATGATACAATCTGGGTGATTGTAGATAGACTAACTAAGTCAGCTCATTTCTTACCAATGAAGGAAACAATTAGTATGGAACAATTATCTAAATTGTATGTAAATGAAATTGTTTCTTTACATGACATTCCTTTATCAATTGTTTCTGATAGAGATAGTCGCTTTACATCTCATTTTTGGTCAAGTTTCCAAAAGGCAATGGGAACCAAGTTAAGGTTAAGCACAGCTTATCATCCTCAAACAGACGGACAAAGTGAAAGAACAATTCAGACAATGGAGGACATGCTTAGAGCTTGTGTAATTGACTTTGGAGGTAATTGGGATGATCACTTACCTTTAATAGAATTTTCTTATAATAATAGTTATCACACAAGTATTAATGCTGCACCATTCGAAGCACTTTATGGACGAAAGTGTCGAACCCCAGTCTGTTGGGCAGAAATTGGGAAAAAGCAACTATCTGGACCTGAGATAGTACAAGAAACAACTGACAAGATTATTCAAGTCAAGGAACGACTGAAAGCAGCACGTGATCGACAAAAGAGTTATGCTAATAACAGACGCAAGCCATTGGAATTTCAAGTAGGAGATAAAGTATTGTTAAAAGTCTCTCCTTGGAAAGGAGTGGTAAGATTCATCAAACGGGGAAAGCTAAGTCCCAGATATGTTGGACCTTTTAAGATTATTAGAAGAATAGGACCTGTAGCCTATCAGCTACAATTGCCAGAAGAAATGGCAGGAATACATGATGTGTTTCATGTATCAAATCTTAAAAAGTGTTTAGCTGATGAATCACTGTTAGTACCTCTTAAGGATATAGAGGTAAATGAACAACTCAAGTTTGTAGAGAGGCCTCTACAGATTGAAGACAGGAAAGTCAAGAATCTCAAACACAAAAGACTAGTTCTAGTCAAAGTGAAGTGGGACTCCAAAAGAGGACCAGAGTACACATGGGAACTAGAATCAGAAATGCAAAGGATATATCCGCATTTATTCCAGTAGATCTCGAGGACGAGCTCTAAAACAAGGTGGGGAGAATGTAACAACCCTCGGTAAACCATCGCCCTCATAAAAATTTTAGACGCCTTAGTATATTATAAAATGTCCCAATATGTCTTATATTATACCCCGTATGTGAAAACCGAGCCCAAAATATGTTATAGTTTATAAAATAAATTAAAAATAAGAAATAACAAGCTGAGGCGGGCCGCGTAGGATCCCACCTCAAGCTCACGCGGGCCGTATGAGAGTGTTGACCGGACTCCGCTGAATTCTTAAGTTGAGGCGAGCCGCGTAAGACCTCACCTCAACCTTACGCGGGCCGAGACAGATCATCACACGCGATTACACCAGAGGCCGACACGTGTCGACATCGTGGCGGACCTACTAGCTGACCCAGCTAAGCTATTGTGTTGACTGGTGTTGACGCGGGCCGCGTAAGGCTTAGCCTTACCTTACGCGGGCCGCGACAGGACTAGAATCAGCAACTATATAAGAAGGCCATCAGTTTACAATTTCCGTCGCTCACATTTCAATCTCAATCTCGAATTCTGAAAATATTAAGCATTATAGTCGGGTACTATACCCCTAATTAGCGAGGTTCTGCTCCGTTGTAAGTATTATAACCCAAGTTTCATAATAGTTACGCTGCCCG
The DNA here is from genome assembly GCA_030545235.1 of Helianthus tuberosus. Lineage (NCBI taxonomy): Eukaryota > Viridiplantae > Streptophyta > Magnoliopsida > Asterales > Asteraceae > Helianthus > Helianthus tuberosus. The sequence goes on along the minus strand of CM060451.1, from coordinate 102,129,922 downwards.
ATTGATTTAGGGTTCCGTAACAACTGTCGTGGTTCTGCCCGACGTAGTTGTTGGAATGCCGTCTCGGGGAGGGTATCATTAATAATTTCAAAGGGTTATGATACTAACCAATGTACATTTGTATAAATTATAGATTATATCCAGGAAACCCTTACGAGAAGCTTAAGATAGCAATGTGAGTTTATCCTCTTTTTGTTAATGTTTTTGGAATACTTTACAAAACCTTAATTATTTTACAATGCGATTAAGCAGTGATTGAGTCTTTGTAGTTCTTCAATTACTGCCGGTATTATGGGGTTTTGTATACAAAATTTATTTCTACTTGCGAGTAGTAAGTCGGGAACGACAGTACATTATCATTGGACGACGAGTTAGCCAATGGGTAATTTGACCATAGCCATAGATCCGGTCGAGTGGCAAATACTGAATGAGTAATTGTGTAGACAGAAACAATGTGATCGCTCTCAATACTGTGTTAATTGATAAAATGTTTCTTGATTAAACTGGGATTCACTGACCAGTATTTCCCACTGACAAAATATTCCTAAAACATGTTTCAGGTAACACAATGTGAAAGCCAACTGGGGAAAAAGCCAGCTCAAGAGCACTGACGGCTTGGAAAATAAGTGGCTATAAAAGTTATCTAAGAAACAATGTTTTAAATTAAATAAAATAGGGTTTGTCCCTATAAATGTATTGTAATACGAAACTTGGGTTTTGCCCATGTTATTATTAATATCAAATATGGTGGTTTTACTCTGATAAATATTTCCTAACTACGGTCCTGATGAAAATTCCGCTGCAAGACTAAATAACCCTGATACCACCAAACTCTGAGCTCGCGTCCGCCCGTTCCCGGGGATCAGGGATCGGGGGTTGCAACACGGGGCATGGAGAAGCGATCGTTGGCAGGTCAGACGATATTCGCTACCTCATGGAACGAATGTGGGACTCATTATACGGTAACTGTAGGGAATTTATGTGAGTAAGCACACCGGCCTTGAAATTCTAGTCGTCTGGGTTTTGATGAGAGATATTAGGATCTCTAAGTCTTGTATTGGTGATCGAGTATGAAAGCCCACCTAGCAATGTATGTAGATGATGTTGACTCGTGCGAAAGTCAAGGTGGAATAACAGAAACCTTCTAGTGGTGTCAACTACCAGAAACACCCGTTTGGAAATGGGAACAGACTGCCACGGATTTTGTCACAGGCCTACTTAAATCTCAGAACGGAACCGATATCACCTGGGTGATCGCTGATCGTCTTATGCAACCAGTACACTTTCTTGCAATCAAGGAAAATTGACAAGTCTTCGTATCATGTGAGTAATTATCTGTGAAGGGCGGTTTCTAGGCATGGGGTGCCAACGCTTGTTACCCCTGATTTTGATCTATACCTGATTTATGACAGGCAATACACAACACCCTTGGTTCGCGTCTAGACATGAGCATTACTTATCACCGCAGGATAAACGGTCGGAGTAAACGAACCATCCTGACACTCGAAGAATTGCTGCGAGCATGTGTCTGATTGACTTTAGTAAAAAAAAATAATTTTTTTTTTGGAAGGCCACCTATCTTTGGTTGAGTTCTACTACAGCAGTTACCATTCTAGTATTCAGACAGTTCTGTTTGAGACATTGCATGGACGGTAATGCCAATCTAATCACAGGTCCAGGACTTGTACTCGAAACTCTTGGGAATCAATGAGAGGAAGTCAAAGAATATGTTGGATAAATGGAAAATACTACGCTAATCGTGGACAAACTAAAACGATATGAAAACGATACGTTAAATCAGCAATGACGAAATGATATACAGATCATTAATAGAGGAAAATGAAGAATCAATGAGAGGAAGTTGTTGTCGGTTAAGGGCGAAAATGTACGTCGGTGTGAAAACGGCGTTGGTGGGGGTAGTGTAAGTCCCAAATCCTTGGATCAAACAAACACCAAGGATGGGCGGAATCCAAACTTGGTGTGATTCAAAAAAACGAGATAAACAGAATACCATAGATTCACTTTAAACTTGCATACGATTCGATTACTATAGAATAGCAAAATCGTCTGATACAAGTTCTTCCACCTCTCTGTTTCTCTGATCTAGGGTTTCTCTCTTTAAAGTGTTCAACCTAGTTATGACAATAAAACTAGTTTATATGCCCTAGGGCCTAAACAAGCCCACTTCCCTAAATGGGCTCCCCACGGGCCTGCCTGGCCCACATGGCCTTAGGCATGGCCCAAGCGACCTAAAAGGTCCAATTCCTAATATAAACTAACTTAGTAAAATCTCAGATCGCTACTGTGGTACCCGAGAAAACCCACAATCATCTTAACTCATTATTTCATCTCTCCGAGACTGCTTATCAAATTTCGGGACGAAATTTCTTTCAAGTTGGGGATGATGTGACAACCCGCAACTTCAGTTTACTACTTTAACCTAACCATAGTTAATTTAATCATACACTCATATCACTGCATTTAACTAGGGTTAGTTAAATGAGTCTACGTTGGTAATTCGGGAAATTACCGGAACACATACATGATAACTTATGTGATGTATGACAAATACGTGAATTATAAGCTTTATTTGTAAATTGCAAGTTGTTATGTGGTTTATGTGAAAATTGCATAGTAAGGGGTGTATTTATGGATTTTAGGGAAGTATAATAAAACACAAAACCCTAAGCCTTCTCACAATCTCACAGTACGGCAGTTTCTTTTAATCATCCTCTAATCATTCCTACACCAATCATACACACAATCATTCACTTTACTCTCTGATCTTTCAATCCTTCGAAGAACAAACCGTAGAATCAACCCAAGGTAATGTTTGTGTTATACGTTGTTGTTTCTGTTCCTTCGATTTATGCAAACCCTAGACATCCAAACAATCTCTGTAATTAATTGATTTTGTCTGTTGAATGTGTGATTGCCTTATGTGTGAATACACAAACTGTTTATCAGAGGTTAGTGATACTATTGGCATGCTAGGAACTGTTAAATTGTTGTTGGATTCGTAACTTGTTGGTTAATGTTATAATATGTAGAACTGCCAAACCTGATGAATCTGATTCATAATATCGTTGATGTTGTGCTGAAAAGAAAAACTGCAATTAGGGTTTGGTAGACTGTGAAGTTCGTAGTCAGGGTTTGCAAAGTTCTTAAGATCCGAGTTTCATTAAGATCCGAGTTTCATATGATTCATAGTGTCCGAGTTTTGATGATTGGAATAAGATCCGAGTTTATTGTTTTGTATATGGTCCGAGTTTAGTTGGGAGAGGGTGTCCGGGTTTGCTATGAAATCAAGTCCAAGTTTTATCCTTCACACATTAGTCCAAGTTTTATCCTTCACACATTAGTCCAAGTTTTATCCTTCACACATTAGTCCAAGTTTTATCCTTCACACAATAGTCCAAGTTTTATCCTTCACACATTAGTCCAAGTTTTATCCTTCTCACATTAGTACAAGTTTTATGGATTTTGTTGGGTCTGAGTTTGTAAGGGGATGCCTTGTCCGAGTTTAATAGGTGGGGGTTTGGTTCGAGTTTGTTAAATGTTGCATGGAAAACACCTAACATGCCACTGTGTGCTACTGTATGTATGTTCAGTCTTGTATGATGAAATCTGTAAACGATAATCATAAAGGACCCTGATGTTTGGACACTAAGGGATTGCAAATCCTATTTAAACCCTATTTGAACGTAAACACTTACATTGAGTTTATGTGCAATGTACCTTAGGTCGCGTGTAACGGACCTAACCATTAATTAACGCTAGAAGCACATTATCAAACCGAGCAAACCAAGGTGAGTTCACTGCTCTTTTCCCAAACATGCATCCCGGGAAGGGATATCGGGTAACGTTTTCAAGGAAGAATGTCAGGTTAACGGGATGTTTGTTATTACTCAGTTTCTATCATATAAGACCCCTTACATCTACCGATTGTTGCCGGGAAGGCAACGAGGTATTTAGTTAATAGCGCTATTAGGTTTGGCACCCTCACACCGGGCCGGAATGGACGGGCGTGAACTATTTACCTTGACCACTTGACCAATGCTTTGATAGAGGCATTGGGGTTTGGGCAAACACATCTAGTAGCCACATACGGTAATCGAGTTAATAACATCATCAAAACATATCGTTGAACTGTTTTAAACACATATCTGGTAACTAAACGCGTTAACAAAACTTTGAACTCACCAGCGTCGTCTGACACACTTGTCTGCATGCTTGCAGGTCTATAGGTTTATATCATTGGGACTTGCTATCTGGGATGCTGGAGTGGTCATGGGTCGAGATACTTGGAATCACAAGACAAGTCTAACGGTTTTGTACATTTGGTTTATGAAACTCTTAACAAATGATTATGCTTCCGCTGTATACAATGAATGATATGTAACGTTTGTAACACTTTCTGTTAAAGAATAAAAGTTTTATTTAAATATATTTACGAGTTCAATGTGATTGGTGGCTTGGATCCTGGTACGTCACACGCCTCGTGGGGGTTTCCGCATGTGGTATTTTGGGGGTGTGACAGCTACCATAGCCCGTTGCGTATATTTCATGCGTCAGTCTCACACTTTTAGGGCCTAACAATCCCCCCTAGACTGAATCATCAAATTGTCTTCATATCATGAATTCAACAACATCTTCAACGGAGTCTATAGTTGTCGTTATGCTGTAGGTGTTGTTTAAGTTCTTGACTTCTGAACTCTCAGCACTAGGTCTCTTTCTTCTTCTATTGTGGGTTAGCTTCATATTAGGATCATGATCAGCAATCGCTTGAATAACTTGTTAAAAATAACGCGAGAGGAGGATTCTCAGCCACTCTTTTCTTGTTCAATCTTTTCTCTTTCAAGCAGTTTCACGGGTACTTCGTCACATGTACTTTCACTGTCAAACGGCAATTCATATCCGATTCTTCTGACTCTTGTACACTTGGTCACGATGCTTCATGTGTGTCAGCAACTAACAGCATCTCATTCTTCATCAACCCCTGTTTCTTGATTTAAATTAAGTTCTTCAAAATTCTCAGAAATTTATAAGCAAACTATCCTATGCAACAAAGGAAAGTACCATATGAACACTTAGCACATCCAAGTACTAGTACTAGGATTTCACAATTCCAATTTCTTTCAACTTTTGATGATCAGTGAAATCTTTAAGAACGGTTCATTAATTTTTTTAAATAAAACACTCTATTTTTGTATTTTTGGTTTTTTCTTGTTTTTTAAAATTTTATAAGAATATAAACACTAACAAATAAACAAAGAAATTAATGTAACATCCGTTAAAAATGGATCTCCGAAATCCAAATGCTTGTACAGTGGAAGTTTTTCGCGAAAATTAATAATGAAGAAAAATTATTTATTTAGTTATTTATCCATTTATTTATTTATATAAATTATTTAAATTAAAGGTATAATTAAAAAATTGTATAAAAACATTAATTAAAAAGTGAAATTTAAAATAACTTGGTTAACCTTTGTAAACTAAACAATTAACCAAGTTAGTTAATTAGAATGAACCATAAACCTGCAGGGACTAGGATTGTAATTTATGAAAATAATTTTGTGAGTTACAACAAACTAAAACTGCTTTCGTAATGTAACTGAAACCCGAAGGGCCTGTTTGCAAGAGCCCCTTAAACTTTTGAATTGAGCCAACTCATCCTTTGTCAAATCCCGTTCTTCTCGCCTCCGAATCTTCGTTTTATTGATAGGATTGTGTTTCCAAAACTAAAATTTTCATTTATACGCGTTTCGAACATCTAATTGATACCAAACTCGCATCAAATCGAGACCAAAGCAATCGGACCTTTCCTTGTTTTGTGATTCATTCCAAATCTTCATTTATCGGTTAAGAATAAGTATAAATACAACCATGTCGACGTCATTCGAACTCTTCACCCTTTCCATTCACTTTAAAAGAAAAAAAACAAAAATAAAAATCGTCTGCGAAGCCCTCGACGAAGCTCCTTGTTTCTTCGCCATAATTCGTCTATCTCCGAGATCTTCTCTCCTCGTATCTCCGGTATGTACGGCCAATGTGAAACCCACACCACCATGGACCACTTTCAACCAGTCCCTCATTCTTTCAGCGAACCCGTGAACTCAACAACTGATATGCTGCCATGTTCATCGATACCTTGCACTACCTCCAATCGACCTCGCATCATACTGTGCTTGGCTACAACGGTGCGACGAAATAACACATGCGTGGAACTGCCCTTCTCAGCGGACAATCGACCACCAAACAGCACCACCTTGGCACTCCGGTGACGATACTCGAATGTAACCGACACTTGTCGACGGCCACTCATGCATAAGGTAAGTCATTAGTTGACATTGGGCTGTGCAAATTATTACATTTACGAGAATGTTAAAAAAAACAAGAAAACATGATATACATATCTATTATTTTATTAAGGTGTTCCATTCACATTATCATTATTTAAAAAAATATTAATAAGTTACATATGCATAAAGTTTCAACATTATAAATAGCCAATTATTCATATGAATTAGTAATAACAAATAGAAATACGCACTTAGCTAGCCATATGTATTCATACTTACACATTTACTCTACCCTTTAGAAAAAGAAAAAAAATATATATAATAAATAAAAGAGATATATAACACTTGAACAATGATATAAAACATTGATGGAAAGAAAACTCAAAATTTAATAATTACAATGTACTTCAAATCATAAATCCATAGCCATGCCCACAATACCTCTATAACTTAACCCTTCTTGTACGCAAAAGAGCATGGATCAATGACCTCCCTGATGATTTAACTTAACCTCAGATTTATATTTAGAAGCTGCAACTTTGGTCTAACTCCCAATTTATTTCGCTGTTGCACCATTTGCTGTCGATATTTCCGGCAATTTATTACCATCTCCGACCAGCCCCTTTTGGTTCACTAAACCCCAAAACTGACATTAATACATTATCACTCATCGTCTTCACTGTGTGACACCTCTATCCGCCGACCCCAAAAAGCACCGCATAAACCTCCACAAGAGTTGCGCGATTTTCCTGGCGACAATCCATTCATTTTCGCAACTGAGGTACCAAAACGAACCCGATAACTATTTTATTGCAATACGTATATGTTTATTTTATATGCACATCTAACTGTGATGATAGACAAAATCTAAAGTTCATTTATATATTTACGATGACCTGCATGTGCTAGAAGAAGGAAAATAAAGAAGACATGCTTGAACTGATATATATACACGCACGTATGGATACAAAACTTGCTTTGCTAATGTCTCTATTTGCAGTTCCATGCACACATTTTCTTTAAAACTCACACTTGTATGCGTTACCCTTTTGGCTTGTAAGATAAATAAAAGAGTTAATTAACCGGATAGTCCTATGAATTCACGTTTTTTCACGTTTAGTCCCCACCTTTTGGAAATAGCAGGTGTGCTTAGGGGTGTTCATCGAATCGAATATCGAATTTTCGAATTATTCGAATCGAATTAATCGAATAATTTTTTTTTTCTCTTGAATTCGAATTCGAATAAGACACATACTATTCGATTCGAATTCGAATTCGAATAAAAACTTCAATTCGTATTCGCTTCAATTGGTATTCGCTTCAATTCGTATTCGCTTCGTATTCGAATAATAGATATGGTATTTGGTTGATGGTTCATCATGTCATGGGCCATATGCTCATATCATATGTAATGGGCTTAGTAATAACTTAAAAGGGTAATTTTATATAGCCCAATCAATTTATATATGTATTAAATTTTAAATTATATATATTATATATATAAAAATAAAAATACATGTATAATTCTTATTCGAATTTCGAATCGAATCGAATTTAAAATTGTAAATTCGTATTCGATTAACTTGACTCGAATCGAATCGAATTCGAATTCTTGCGACTCGAAACGAATTCTTGATAATCGAATCGAATTCGAATCGAATTTCGAATTTTTCGAATCGAAACGAATTCTGAACACCCCTAGGTGTGCTCTCTATGGTTTGTTAATTTGTTACTCGGATAATCCACTGAGTAGATGTCAGTTAGTTTGGTCAGTTAACTTAAACTGGTGTGAAATTGCTATATTGTCCTTATTAAACATAAAAATATGCTTTATTTATCAAAAGAAATATATATATTTAAAAGAAATATGAATTAAAATGAAACTTAATTATCCATCCCATCACCTCCTTCACAGCCAATAAGGCTATCTCCATCAGTGAACTTTCACATAGGTTGGTTGCCAAAAAGTGAAAAAAATAATAAAAAAAGCATATTAATCCCACGACCAGGTTGTGCCAACAACTTTGGTTGTTGATTTTTTTATCATTTAATCAATGCCACATGTTGGCTTATCATTGGTCATTTTTTAATTATGTTTTTCATTTTAGCTTTATAAACAATTAATTCTAGCTAAAACATGATTTTCTTTAATAAGTTTTTAGTATTTAATTATTAAAAAAATCTGAAAACACAGTGTTGTTTAACTTTTTTTTGTGAACATATCGATATAAATTTTATAAAAAACCGAGTTGATTCAAAAAAAATTATTTTTTAATTAATTTTTTTTTATAAAAAATGCATATATCTTTGTTTTCCACATGTTCTAATCTTATTGGTTCGTTAGATTTTTTCGATAACTTTATTATCTAAAAAATCTAACATTATCTGATTAAAGAAAACATAAAATATTAAAATTAATGATTTTTCCCTATAAATATTACATATGATTAACTTATTTTCATACACCTTTGATTTCATATGATAGTTATGTTTGATGAATGTATGTGGTTTTTTATTAAAAAAATTCTTATATTTTTGTTATTTATTTTGCTTCTAAAACAAATCGGTTTCAAATGAAAATATTAATTGTAATTATTTTTAATACATTTATGGATAAACAATAAGCATAAAAATATATATATTTAATACAAAATGTTTTAAATGTTGGGTTGTGAATGTGAGTAAAAGGTTGAAGTAGGTTGGGTTGTGTAGGTGGAAGAGAGAGAAATTAGTTTTTTATTAAAAGGTTGGGTTGAGGTTGGTTGTGGATGGAGATAGCCTAAACGTCTCCATCCACAGCCCCACCTACCTCCACTTCCCCCATTAGCCACCACCACTGGTCATCATCTCCACCACCATTCAACAACACCACCAGAATTAATAACCCCAAATCATCTTCACTCCCTACAACCCTTAGATCAAACCAATTATCCCCATCAAAATCACTAGATTTCTACACATGGGTATCTAAAAATCTTTACAAAATTGTAACTTTTGTTGTCCTAATCGCCACCATTGCCGCCGTGTTCTTCCTCCACAACGTCGAAGACTCGAATCGGAGATTCACTTGTTGTTATTATATGTAAATATTTTTCAAACGTAAATAAAAAGGCTTTAGTAATTAACTAGTCTAAGTACCCGTGTAATACACGGGTGGCTTAACACCAACTAAACACATACAAATTCTAAACGTTTAATCGTTAAACTGTTATTTCGAAACCATAATATTTTAAGATTGTTGACAAAGTGCCAATACTACATCTCCCTAATGTTCGTTAGATATTAAGTTTTTCTTAACGAAATCTTCATGATGTTTTCATGCCTTTTGGCGAATAAGACTTGAACCGGCTTTCAGGAACCCCCAATATTTCCGTTTCAATATTAGCAGCCTGATAAATTCATATATATAATATGTTTTCCAATCTGCTCACGAATATCTACATCATGAGCAACCTAATCATCACACTACAAATAAGACAATTTATTCATGAACTTGGTGATAGTAATATATCCTTTTCTGACCATTTTTACAACTTGTATTACCATCACTGCCTTAAAAATTCTTGATACTTATCATTGTGTCGACCCATACGCTTGACTATTCCAACTCTATTTTCAACACTCTTCACCTCCACATGGGCAACAGTTATTGCTTTCTAACCTCAACTATGACCTGAAATAATTATATTATCAACCTCCTATAAAATGCAAGAAATACATGATAATATCTGTACTGAACACGAGTCGCTCACGGTTTCTCCAAACCTTTTAAGTTCATAAAAATAAAAAAAAGTTGTATATGAAAAATGGCTGGTCAAATTCAAATTAGGCTTACTTATGTTGAATCATAAGCTTGCAAGTGAGTACAAATTTAACTCCACTGCAAGGTTGTTAAAGAATCCCACCAGTCTTTAGATACACCTATAAGAGGTGCTAGTGTCCACTTCAATGTAACGTACTGTAGTATTTGCACCTTCTTCCTCGACCTCTAGTCTTGCTTAAATAAAGTTTTCAAGGATCCTGCCAAAAGTATGAATTAAGATGTATTTTCAATAGATAACAATAATGGATTATAGTCTGATAAAAATTTAGGAAGCGCTCTGAAGCACGCCAAAGGCCATTTATCGATCACATCTCTCCCAACCAACACTCTATGAATTTTACTTAATTTCTTACCTTTTTCTTCTTCAAACATAAAAGTAAACTTACTCCCCTTCATCTCGTCTTCATTCAAATTTTCGCTCGTTCGCGTTAAAGTCACCCAAAAAACCACAACCCCAAAATATTTGCTAAAACACAAACATTAATTATACAAAACTAAATATTCCCAAAATTGTGGGATTGATTCCTTATGTATAAACTTTGAAATCCTTACAATGCCTTAAAACTAACTAAAAATTGCCCAACTTTTTATTTAATGCATCATTTGAACCAAAAAAAGTAACATATTGATCAACAAATAAATACTTACTTCAACCAAAAAATAACATAGTTAACACAATTAATCCGTTATTTCAGCAAATGGCACAACTCAACGACACAAAAAAGAATACTTTAAGAGAACAAACAAACCTGACAAACAACGGGGCCATCGGAGCTAATCTTAGCGCTTCCACAAGGACTATGCTTGAGATCAAGGATAATCTATTTAGCAAAAAACAACCCAACTTAACTTAAAGATATCGATTAACTCTTACGATATGAAGAAAAAATAGAAACATGTGCGCGGTTCTGGCGGTGTGGTCACACCTTGTATTCGACTCAAGCGAAAACTGCATCCACTCATCTTAGTAATACAATTGATGACCTAGCACACACACAAACACATCTCCCTGCAATTTAAAACCAATAGTAAAGTTGGAATGATATGTGGATATTAAAACTTGAAAGCGAGATGTACGATTTTGAAAAGCTAGAAAGACTCATGGCAACTCCAGCCGTTGCAACCCATCCAAGGTGTATCGCATAGAACCCAATTCCTTTGTCACCATACTTTTGAGCCCATTTTTCTGTCAGTGCTACCTACAACAACATAAACATGTTCAACATGTACACAATCTCTTTTAAACCATGAACCATTGACACTTGAGCTAAAATCATCCTATTCAACAATTCAGATATACCATTCCAGTCAATAATATTATTTTTTACTCATAATTAAAGCATTAACTAATTACAACCGAAAAAATTGTCTGTAGGTCAACCCAAACCATTTTGACCAGTCACACAGCCTTTCCACCCCGTCCATCTTGCCACATCTATTTGACACTTTCCACATTTCTGTTTTTTTTCTTTCTTATATTTTTCATGAAAGGAATATTAATATCATCGATACCAGACATGAAGATAAGATACCTATACCCGTTTGTTGCTAGCTTACTGCTCGACTCCACTAAATTTGCCACGGGTAAACTGCATTAGTATAAGTTCATCAGACTTCAGAAATGGATATCAGTTTTCATTTGTAGGTATGCGGGACCTACAAAATGAAAAGAAAAAAACATAAAAAATTTCTATGAACCTACACGTCAGTGGTCAAGGGAGTTGTATACATTCTACCCGAAGCCACTGTAATAACACAAGCATAAGGTTGAGATTTCTCAAGCAATGGAAGCAGTAGCTCTATCATGCCATAGGTCCCTAATACGTTCACAACAAAATTCATTTCGTATATGTTTTTTTAAATGAAAAAAAGAAAATAATATTGTCAATTAAGTGGTTATAAAGCGCGTAATGTTCGTGAAAAGGAAAAAAAACTGGTGCCCTTCCGATGTCGTCACTCTCGTGTTCTCAAGTATGCCAACATTATTAACCTAAAATAGATAAGGATTCTAAATAAATATATAACCCAAACAAAACAAATGTATACAGAAAACAGAATAAAAATAAACCAAACTTAAATTTGGTCTTTTGGAAGAAATGTGCAATACTAAAGATCAGTGGGACTAAATTAGTAGAGGTGGCAACCTCGACCCAGTTATTTATGAATGGGTTGATTTGGGTTGTGTTTTATCTCATAAAGGTCATATAAATATTAGCTAAGAGGAGAGCTCCTCAAATGGCGCAAAGAGGTGAAAGTCGCCAAAAGTCATGTTTAATTGATACAACCAACTAAATCATATAATCAAAGATAAATATCATTATTAATATTATATTTTTGCAACAATAGTTAACGCATTCACTATGTATGAAAGTATGAAACAGTTTAAGTTATGTTAGCGGGTCAACTCAACCGACCCGTATTGAATTCCAACACAAACCCCTTATCCATCTAGTCACATCTAATATCCGGTCTTTATGTCCTAAAGTAACAACAATGTTTACATCTAATAATCCATTCCAGACTTAAAGCCAAAGTAGACTCCTACGATGCGTGGGTACCATAAAGATAAAGAAAAAGCCGAAAACCGTACCTTCAAGTGAACATTTGGTTTGGTTACTGGTGCTCGACTGAATTTTAGAGACTGCTTCTTCCCCTCTTGCCTTATTTTGACAAACCATGTATACCATTGCTCCTCTGTTATCATATTCAAAACAATAAAAAAACAAAACGTTTGAGAATCTTTGCAAAATATTGTCTGTCCAAAACACAATACAAATTATTAAGAAAAATGACAACTTTTTGAATAACATAAAATACCTCTATGCAAGACCTTGCGTAGTGGCATAACTGATTCCAGAATTAGCTCCGGTAACCACACAATTCTATGCATCTATTCGTCTGACCATATCTTCTGGATTAATATTCGTCTAGCCAATTCTTTCCATCTACATCAGCAAAGATCCCCATATTTTAAGAATTTACATCTCACATATCAAAGTATAATACCTAAATTGAGCTGCTAGATAGATAATATTCAACTTCAATCTCTTTCACACATGCATGTACGCTAGTAATTTCTCAAAAATCCGCATATCATCAATTAGAGGATAAGGCATATCATAGTTAACTAACATATCTCTTAAAAAATATATGATAAAACGATGGTTTGACATAAAAATTGTGTAAACTCACCTGATCCTTTAGCTCTTCTTCAAAACAAAGTTGTGTGGTAGCACTAACAGCACTAAACGAGACATGGCTTTAGGATCAACGACTATAAGGTGATGGACATCTACCAAACATAAAGCGATAAATCCCAAACCCAATTTCCAACTTGACTTATAAACCAATAAAATAATTTTTATTGGCCCGTAAATGACAGCTAAAACACCAACTTTACCAGCCCATAGAGTAGTCCACTTTAAAGAAAACCCACCAATGATGGTCTGAAAAAACTTGTGGGCCCAAACTTTGTAAATCCAATTGTGCTTGTATCCAATATTTTAGTCTAGTTAACTTTCCAACCTATCCTGGCCCGTATGAGTATTACAAACTGGTAGCCGATCATATATCCACTTAACCACCATCATAGATTCCATTATGTTCGAGCCGAAGCGTCTTCTGGCAATTTTAAATATTGCGCTGAACAATTAATTTTGACCCGGCTAACACCCTCATTTATATCAACCCAATCCCTCTTTATCATATCTTTCCGAGTCAGATCCAATAATAAAAACCCCATACAAATTAAAAAATCCTGCACCGTGACCTCAGTACCGAGATAAACAACTTGACTCCAGCCTTTATTAATAAATAAAAAAATATTTGTATCTTTTACTGTCATGTACTATTGTGGGCTTCTGTACGTTATCTCAAATTGCTGAATACCGTATCGATGAAGCAAAATCCACCTCCAGATAACCTCTTTTACGGTACCCAGTTCGTAGTTCGTAGTTCGTATGAATGTCATTAATTTCTCTATTATTTGAGTACCATGGGGAAGAAAGAAGCAGATTCCTTGGCTGAAACGCATATAAACTGAAATTACTTTCAACATACTTCGCCAATTTTGTTACCCACTTGTAAAAAAAAAATCCACCTAAGTGGATGGAATAAGAAAAGTTCTTGCTTCCTGCCCAATTCTCCATGGTAATATTTTTTGGCTTCTTCCACCATGGCTTTGTATTCTTAGAGCAAAATTAAAAAAAAAAGATTATTCATAAAGACTAATTCATTGATATAATTCAACTTTTTGCAAAATAACCTCTAGATGAAGGATAAAAGCGGCTGAATTAGGGTTTCTCAATGGTACACTTACCTGACCCGATTTAGCTTTCCCAATCAAATCAAAGCCATCAAAAATCGAATCAAAAGTCTGAGCTTGAACGGGAAACAAAGCCTCAATCCCCTTAGCCTTCAAGGCATACTTCAAAGATTCAAAAATCCTAAAATTCTAAACCGATTTGTGATCCTCTTCTTTACTTCCAGCCTCCTTCACATCTACCTCAATAATCTTCATTTTTTTCTTCTTACTTTTCTTCAGACTCTTCCATCTTCATTAACTCCACACATATTTTGAAAACCGCAATCAATCAAGTTATTCGGTAAATTTAATAGATACGTTGTATACAAATGTGACTTACTTAAGCTTCAAACTAAAGAAACATTAAAATAGTTTAAAATCTAATTAATCAAGTTATTCCATAAACTGAATACATCCGACACACACAAACATATATGAATTAAGCTTGAAACTATTGAAACATCAAATTAGTTTAAAAAATGTAATCAATCAAGTTACTGAATAAATAGAATACATATGTCATTATCTTTCCTCCTCTAAAAACATACAATAGAGTCTTTGACTAAAGTATTTGAGCTTTTCCACAAACAGAGGTGTACAAATCAAATATTAAACAACAATCCTAAACACCCGCATACGATCTTCAGAGTTATTGGTTTACGAAAACTACCGAATACTCCAGAACAAAGAGAAGAGGGGTTTCTTTACCCAAAAAAAAAAGAGAAGAGGGGTTTAAACCAAAAAATTAGACATAATCAACAACGACAACTAATATAGAAAAACCCTAATCGATAAAAATGTGGAATATTATATGTGTAGTATCAATAGCGAGAAGGGGCTAACAAAATACCCTAATCGATAAAGTAAACAATGCTTGATCGTAATCTTACAAAGCCAAAAAAACGAAATCAGAACAAAACAATAAGCCTAATCGATAAAGAAATCATTGATAAAGAAAATAATGGTCAAATCATCAAAATCATCATATTTTTTAATCACAACAGATGAACTTGAAACCCCCAAATCCTACACATTAACATACATGATGATAATCACGGTGGAAGATGGATTGAGAGAACCTGATAAATTATGCCTCTAATTCTATAAAGCCTAGTTTTTGCTTTCAATCAATTTCTCCATAAAGACTGGTTGCTTTCAATCGCGATTGAAGATAAAGAAATCTTGGGGTCTGGAGATTGAAAATAACAGATTAGAGATCGATTAAAGCGAAAGAATCAAAAAAATTGCCAGATTACAACATCAAAGATAGAGATAAACATACCTGGATGATAATTTTTGTGTTTGAGATTTAGGGTTTTCTGAATGGCCTATTACAAAAGCGTGGTTATTGTGATTGCAATTAAGATAGGAATGAAACTGATTTCAACAATATGGAAAGCTTTTGGTATTCGAGAGAGTTGAAGAGAGAAGGCGGTGGAACGTTTTGGTGGATTGAAGAGCATTGAATACCTAATTGAAGAAAATTGTAGGAAATAAAGAAAAGATGAAAATGCCGCCCAAAATTCTCAATTATCTGGCCAAAGAGAGTAGCCACATCATGGTCAAATAGTCAACCATTATTTTGCTTTAGTATATGAATAGATACACCAACATATTAATTTTCAAACGTAAATAACAAGTTACATATCACATACTAGGCTATCACCCGGAAACATCCCGGACTATGAAAATTTAGTTTTCAATAATAAAAAGTATATAAACAACATTTTCAAACTCATTATTATCTTCTTTCCTTCCTACAATAATTTATTTGTTCGGTTTCATTAGTATCCTAACTTTGTCTCCATATGTATTCATAGTTTTCATGTAAAGCTAATAACCTTTTAATTCTTAATGAGATCTTAGCATAAAAATTTTTCGTAAACCCATACAAAATGTTATATTGTTTGTTTTTAAATTATATTATATTATGCTTTTACTTGAATTTTCAACTAATAAAATTCATAAACATATTATAAACAACGTGTTTTAGGAAATTATATGTATTTTGTTTTCTTTTTTCTTTTATTAAGACTCATCGATTAATGTCAAACTTAGTACTCTGATCATTGTGATAAAATCCTTACACGACAAATGATAAGTTTATTAAATTAAAAGGAAAAAAATATTGGTTAAAAAGGATAGATTTATTCATATATATAAAAAAGCATATAAAGATCAAACAACCACGTCAAAAAAACTGAAATATTAAAAAAAAACCCAGTGTTTTAAAAGTAAAAATCATAAAAACTGCTTTGAATTCATAGAGATAGGAGCTAAGTTTCTTTCTTGCTAACTTTCTCCGAATCCTTGACGTTACTTGGAGTTGAAGAGTTGTAGACGTCAACCAGTTTACGCTTGTTGATTTTATTGATATCAGAACTGAACTGGTATTAGCATCATCATTCTTAACGCTTGGAATATGACTTTTTCTTTGGATAAATTCTTTATTGTTTCCCTAAGACAATGTCAAAATTAAGTTACTAATAATAGAATTACATAAACTGTAATATTAATGTATTAATATGAATCATCTATTTTTATAAAAAAATACCTTAGTAATCTTCATCTTTTCTTTGTGCTCATTAATAATTGACTCATCATCGGTCATGTTTGTAACAACATACATTTCATCAAAGTTAGTCAAATTATAAGTTGTTATCTTAATTTTAAAAGCAAACATCTTTCCAATCAACTTGTTTAAATCCACAGGAAAGATAACTTCTTCAACATCCTGTGAATCATAATATTTTATTATTAAATTAATATAACCAGAAATTTAAATGTATTGACAAAAATATATAGGTGAAGTAAAAATTATTTATACATACAGGTGTTGTGTTTTCTTGAAGCAATTGGTCGGCAGACTTGAGAACAACTTTTTCAATAATTTCATCAGCCAGAGGTTGAAATAATATTATTGGAACATCATCACTAATGTCTCCCACTTGAACTTTTATCTTGAATCCAGTTAAATTAAATAAAAAATATATACAAATCGTTTATATATATTAAAATAGATAAAAATATGCTCATAATACCTTGCAACTGGATATATAACCCTTTCATCACTCTTATAATTGTTGCACACATGAAACAAATGCTCCTCCATGCCCACACAGTCTATAAAATCTGTATCAGCCTCCATTAAACATTTAGGACACTCCATATAGTGCCAACCAAAATGCTAATCTATAGCCTTAATAGTACCAACTATCACAACGAATTGAGGCTCTATAAATTTGAAAATAAGAACAGAATTAATTTCTATAAAATAATTTGGTACAAATGTATTATATAGATTCGTAAAAACCTTCATGATTTGCCAAAGGTCATATATGTTTCTCAAAGGAGTCTTTATGATAATTCATCTCTTGACATCTACAAAATTTAATACAAAACTTTGTTATATATAAATCGAACAAAATACAAATTGAAAGCAATAAAATAATAGAGTACTTGAAGATTAGAGTAAAAAAAAATATAAATTCACAAATTCTCAACTTCACACTCAAAGACAGACTTTCTCTTATGATGTGTGAATTGGAACAACTTTGAACATATATTTATAATAAAGTTTTAGTTTAGGAAGTTGTTAGATTAAAATTGATATGTTATGAGAAAATGAATAAAATGAAAAACTTAATTATATTTATGGTTATTTTTGAAAAATTGATATTAAATATATTTTTGATTTTTGAAAACTTTGACAAATTTTTTAACTGACATATTTATAAACGAATAACTTGTAAATACTAAAAAAATATAAGTTTTTCCTAATCAATATATAAGGGACAAGTTTATAATGAAAAAACGTAAAAAACTATTATATAAATTCAATAACATGTAAATATAAAAAAAATTCTATTAATTGAGTTATTTTAATGTGAATACAAATATATATCTTTAAAAAATGTAAATAATACAAAAATTAAAGATTGTATTATGATCATTGATAAGAAATTATACATTTATTTATATAAAAATAAATGAAAAAGTAATATACATATTTATTGTTTTTTATTGACAAGGATTAATAAACATATATGTTATTTTAGTTATATGATATTGGTTGATTTTTTTTAAACCTTATAACAATGAAATTTAAGAGATTGACATGTGGATGTTAAAATTGATGACATTTTAGTACATTTCTAATTTTGTTATTGTTAGTTAGATCATTTGAAAATATAGATAAACTTAGTATGATTTACAAATTATATATTAGAAAAATACTATACTAAAAATATAGGATTTTTTAAGAGTAATAAACATAGATATAATCCTACAAATATGGAATTGATTGCGCGGTATTTTATATTTTGGAAACAATAAATAAAAAATCATACAAAAAACGGAATTCATTGAGTTAAATCTAAAGTAATTATATTGTTTTATTATTATAATAATAATTAAATTGTTTTTTTATTTATTTGCTTTTTCTCTATTTATTGTTTTTCACCCAGCCTATAGTATTAATTTAAAATTACATAATAATAATAATAATAATAATAATAATAATAATAATAATTCATCAATAATTTCAGTAGATGAATGTGATACTTATATGGATTAGAATTTTACACTTTTAGGCGATATCAAGATAGAGAAAGCGTTTGACATCAATACTCATTCATATAGTTAAATGATAAATTACTTTGCAACTTCTTAGTTATGTGTTCTGCAACCTTTAGTTTATGATCATTTTGTATAACTACCTGAAAACTAATTTAGATTACTTAAATGTATGCATATATATTATAAAAATATATATTATTAAAAAAAATTTATAAATAACAAAATGGACCAAAAATAAATATAACAATAACTTGAAAATGAAAACAACCTCAACACCGTAACAATCAAAATCCATAATTAACACAAAATCTTAATTTGAGTCATTGCTAAGTGGTTCTTCGAAAGGTGCAAGTATAAACTTTCGAGCACGTTCAAACCACTTAAAGATGCACATTTCTCCGATTGAAAAGCCTTCATCTTTTATCAACTCGTCCCAACCAATAACATAAAACCTAAAGTTAAAAATAATAGGCGAATAATAAGTATTGGCATTATAAAGATATATAAAGTTTTTCTATAAAATTAAATAAACAAATAAATTAGAAAAGTTTATACCTTTTTGTAGGCTCATTTTTTAATGCTTGAATTTCCATAGCACATTCGTGACCGTCTATAACTTTAATAATAATTCTCAAAGATTCATCTAAACCAGCTAAGATCGCAATTTCTTCATGAATAATCTAATAAAATCAAAAGATTTAATCAGTTATTCATTTGATTAATTAATAAATAAAATATTATTTATACGAAGATTATTCTATTGAACTCTTACCAATTTAGAAGAAACAATTGTTTCAAAGAAGGGTGTAATTGGTGAATTATCAAGTTGGAATTTCATATACTGCTTGGTGATATTTCCATAAGTAACTAAGTCTAGTTTGGGAGATTTTAGAACATATTGACGTCCTGACTTATCAAATATGTTGATGTTAAATAGCATGTTGTCTTGCATTTCAAAAAAATAATATCAACAAAGTCTAACCGAAGGTCAAAGAAAAATTTACTCCATTCATCTGTGAAGCAATAACTCGGACCAATTTTCGAAACGTTAACTTTCCATGTGTGATCTTTAGATACTTTTAGAATAGCTGTAGTATGAACAAGAAGAATTCAGAAATATTTTATCCCAAAAGCCAAAGGTAGTACCAGATGACATAAAATAAATTAATAAAAATTATCATTATACTGCCTATCTTGGAAAAGGAAATTAAGTATTTTATCAATAAGACTTCTTTATGAAATACTTACAAGATGGGTAGAGAATGGTTGTTCAATTGAGTTGCAAAAAGAAGGTTGTAAATACTGCTTAGAAGGGTTTTGGAGGTAATAAGATAGGTTAAACTTATTGTTTATGACATATTCAAATACCAAAAAACAAAGAACCTCCAATTCCAAATCTTTAACGATATTTTGCCAACCACTCATGAAATAATATTGATCACCAATATAGTTGAGATCAACAGTCCATAAATTGCCATTACTTGTAGCAACAATAACTTTAGAGTTGAACATATTATTCAACAATAACATCTTGTTCATGCTTGATGGAATTGCCTAAAAATAACAAGTAAAGCAACTAAATTTAAAAATCATCCAACAAATGCGGTAGGTATAAATAAATATAACAACTAATAATGAAAAAAATACGTATTTACCAAATGAGAAGACAGTGGATCCGATAGAAGTTGTATAAACTGATTACAAGGAATATATGACATTATCTACAAAATATAAACAAACTAACTGTAAGTAGATGAAACTTAATAACAATATATTCATTCTTCCAGTTAGATATCATAAAACAATTGAATATAAATCTTAAAAAAAAAACAACACCGAAACAATAAAATAGAAAATCTAAACATATTCAACATATTTAAATTTTACATCTCTACCACATATAATCATAACATCCTATATGTTGATATTAAGATAATCACATATGATTAGCTGATGACTAATTTGGAAATTGTAATCGTGCCATATATATGACTGAAATTAAGCCCAAATCAATTACCTTACATATTGGTTATAATTTCTAATTTTCTCCTTAAATATTGGTTATAATCTATTACCATAGAGATTGGTAGTCATAGTCAATATCTATATATAAGTAAATGATTTACTGATTACTTTCATTTAAATTAATATATGGAAGATTACTAAACAATTTAAACAATTAAAGCAAGGGCATAATAATACACAATAATATCAACCAATGAATCAAGTTTTATTAAACTAATTAGAATGAAAATTTAAATCTGAAACATATCATAAGTGTGTGAACATTTCTTTGTAAACAACATTGGTTGTTGTATTTATAGGTTTGCCATCCTTATCGAGAATTAACATCTTCACCCCTTCTCTTGATTTAACTCTTGATAATGCTACATATAACTGGCCATGTGTGAAAACTGGCTCTTTTAAAAGCAGTCCAACCTTAGACAAAGACTGGCCTTGACTCTTATTGATTGTCATAGCAAAACACACACAACAGGAAACTGTCGTCTTTGAAGAGCAAAATATATTTTTTTGTCGGACTAAAATCAGGCTAATTCTTGGAATAAATGTTCTGGTTCCAACATTAGCACCTGATATAATTTAAGCTTCTATAATCCTCTTTCCAAGAAATGTAACTTGTAATCTTGTACCATTACCTAGACCATTTTGCTGATCAATGTTTCTAAGAAGCATAATTGGAACTCCGACTTTTAAAACCAGACGATGATTTGGTAAACTAGATATCTTTAAATCATTGAGGACATCAGGTGAATACAACTCTTGTTAGAAGGAATCGATACCTTGTTCTGTTTGACATATACTATCGGAGCTTAGGTACACAGTTTGTTCACCAGGAAACAACTCTAACAATCGATCATTTATTTCATGTAACACCTCTTTTTTTGTGTCAGAATCGCCCTTTCAGAAAAATAATCTCGATCCTTATATATTTCTAGAATCAATGGATATACAATTTGAATCAAACTTTCATTGGGATCCAAAGAATCTGGGATGAAAAGATCAGAAGGTATTTCTACAGTTGCTACACCATCATTGTCCCCCCTAACTTTACCCTCACTAATATCAAGAAGCCATTCGGCAAATTTCTTAGTCTCCTCCAATCTAGATGCTAAAGCACCGATAGTCAATCTCATGTTTTTGGTCAAAGTAAGTAATTTACAGTGGGACCATATATAGGATGAACTCAACGAAGCGTTAGAAGTTTCTTGCCTACTTCCGTTTGGAATAACCGGAAGAATTTGTCTAAAATCACCACCAAACACGATTACTTTACCTCCAAACAAAACATCTGAATGACGATTGCTTTTATTGACTAAAACATCTTTAAATGTTCTGTCTAAAGCTTCGAACGCATGTATGTGTACCATGGGTGCTTCATCCCATATAATCAACCTAGTTTGCTTAAGCAAACAAGCTACATCACCATCAGGCCTTATGTGACACATAGAACCCTCCTCTAAATTTATGGGGATGTGAAATCTTGAATGGGCCGTTCTACCTATTGACATTAGTAATGAAGCAATACCACTGGAAGCAACATTTAGAATAATCTGCTCTCTAGACCTAACGGATAAGGCTAACGTCTTCCACAAAAATGTCTTACCTGTTCCTCCATATCCGTAAACAAAAAATGCACCTCCTTTGTCACCTTCAACCACTGTCATTATTTGATTATAAACAGAGAGTTGTTCCTCAGTCAATGAAGATTTTAGAGTAACTAACTCACTCTGTATCTAAGGAATATCAAAAGATAGTTCTTCGTTAACCAAACGATTGTTTCCAACAGCAAAGGAATCATAATCAGGATAAGGAATGGTTAACCATCGTGTCAAAGACGAGCCATTTCAAATGAGGTACTTTTCAATCTCCACCAATCTGGTTCTTCAATCTCTCATTGGACATTACGAGTTCTATATAGACAAAAAGTAAATGAATATAAAAAATGTGAATAAAATGTATCTGAATAATGTTCTGCGTAATATATTAAAAACAAACCTTTGATCTTTGTTGTTTTTAGTATTTCCATGTTTGTTCAAATACATATTCATGTCTTGATAATGTGTTTAACAAAAGCAAAGTAACAAACAATGTACGAATATAATGAACATCTCCCGCAAAACTCGTTTCTTTAATAGCTTCAATGTATTCCATGTCATCATCTAACAAACCCATAGCGTAACATGCATCCCTGAAGCTTGGAAACAATTGTCCGTCAACATTTCTTCAAACGATCTTGGTCCTTTGACTTTGTTTAAAAGAATTCTAAGAAAATATGGTCCACCCAAACCAAGGGAAACAGAATGAATGCGTCCGATATGTAACAATTTCTTTTACGTGGTGGCCAATCTCTATCTCTTAGTTTCCAACAGAATTTCGTAGGAAACTCAACATACGTAAGTTTCCGTGCATCGTCATTATTTCTATTCATCTCTATCCACTTTAGAAAAATGGAAGAAGACACTGATGGCTTTTCCAAAACATCTTCGATATCGTCTTCGGCGCCAAATACAATATTTTGTTGACCTACGAGGTGAAAAGGAAGTCTCGTAACTGGAGGAAACCTTAAATGAACTTCATTTTCAAATATTCTCCACGAAGCTTCACAGGCGGAAACGTACCTACAATCGTAATATGCTTTGATCTCATCCTTTACTGTTTGTTCGTTGTCTGTACTGTCTCCATTTGACACCACAAGCGAGGCTCTGTCTGCACCTTTACTAATGTACTTAAACAAATATTTGATAGAACCCGTTTGATTGCACCATTCGACATTAATGTGTGCTTGGTGTCTTTTCAAAAGAAGCGGACTATATGGAACAACACTTATGTTGTCTAATTGAACTTTGGACTTTATAATAGTGTTTCCATAATCTCTTCTTCTGTATACAGGGAAACCGTCAGCATCGGTAGTTGTTTCAGGGTTGAATTTTTTTGGATAATTTTTTTAACATCTACGATCAACCATACAAGGACAATTGGGATTTTCATTTCCACTTGGACCATGAATCATAAATTTGGATACAAGTGCATAAAGACTGGGATCTTCCATCTTATCTGGTATCTCAGCATAAATGAATTTGTCTACATGATCAACAGACAGAAGTTTGGATTCCGGTTTCAAAAATATGCAAATGTTAGCATGAGGCAATCCATGCTTTTGAAATTCCACAGTATAAACCGCTACAATAAAAATAATGATATTAAGCAAATTGTAAAAAAAATATTAATAATATTTATAGTGTTATAATAATAATATAAAAAGTGTATTTATACCTACATTTAGTTCTCCAAACACTTTTTTGTCCTTCAAATCCTTTGTAATTGAATCGAGTTTTATTTTAAACAATCGACACATAATGTCTGGTCTGTCCTCAGGATTAATTGAAGTATTTCAAAGGTATCGTTTAATCTCTGGCAACTTAGGATTACTTGTAACGGTAATGAAAAAATCTGGATATCCATACCATTTACATATAGCCATAGCATCTAGATAGTTTTGCTGCATATACCGAGAACCGCCGGTAAAAGATGATGGTAGTACTACCCGTATACCAGTATTAGATAGGTCATCTTTTCCTTCATTCTTCAAGTTCTGAAGATTTGTGTATGTTTCAGACCTAAGATGTTTCTGTTGAAAATGGATATAATTAAGCCTTTCACTCTCAATCATTGTATATGCATCAACCAAAAATCGTTGGAACAATCTCTGAGCATTTAAGATTCGAGCATCAACAGTGGTAGGGCACCATATGTATTTCGTATAAGTGGACATAATTTTCATACATTAGGTGGTTTGGTACCTGGACTGGGAAAAGATCCAAAGTTCTCTCAGTTTTATATTTATGATACCAAGAATGAAGTTTCAAATCAAAAAAAGTTGTTCAGGTATTCTCAACTGCATTTTCTCTAATATTAAATGCTCGGAGATTGTTCCAACAATTTTTGGTTGATGCATATACAATGATTAAGAGTGAAAGGTTTAATTATATCCGTTTCCAATAGAAACATCTTAGGTCTGAAACATACACAAATCTTCAAAACTTGAAGAATGAAGGAAAAGATGACCTATCTAGTACTGGTATACGGGTACTACTACCATCATCTTTTACCGGTGGTTCTCAATATATGCAGCAAAACTATCTAGATGCTATGGCTATATGTAAATGGTTCCGATATCCGGATTTTTTCATTACCGTTACATGTAATCCTAAGTGGCCAGAGATTAAACGATACCTTCGAAATACTTCAATTAATCCTGAGGACAGACCAGACATTATGTGTCGATTGTTTAAAATAAAACTCGATTCAATTACAAAGGATTTGAAGGACAAAAAAGTGTTTGGTGAACTAAGTGCATGTATACATACACTTTTTATATTATTATTATTATTATTATTATTATTATTATTATTATTATTATAATACTATAAATATTACTAATATTTTTTTTTTACAATTTGCTCAATATCATTATTTTTGTCTCATGCTCACATTTGCATATTTTTGAAACTAGAATCCAAACTTTTGTCTGTTGATCATGTAGACAAATTCATTTCTGCTGAGATACCAGATAAGATGGAAGATCCTAGTCTTTATGCACTTATATCCAAATTTATGATTCATGGTCCATGTGGAAATGCAAATCCCAATTGTCCTTGTATGGTTGATAGTTGATGTTCAAAAAATTATCCAAAAAAATTCAACCCTAAAACAACTACCGATGTTGACGATTTCCCTGTATACAGAAGAAGAGATAATGGAAACACTATTATAAAGTCCAAAGTTTAATTAGACAACAGAAGTGTTGTTCCTTATAGTCCGGTTCTTTTGAAAAGATACCAAGCACACATTAATGTCGAATGGTGCAATCAATTGGGTTCTATCAAATATATTTTTAAGTACATTAATAAAGGTGCAGACAGAGCCTCGCTTGTGGTGTCAAATGGAGACAGTACGGACAACGAACAAACAGGAAAGGATGAGATCAAAGCATACTACGATTGCAGGTATGTTTCCGCCTGTGAAGCTTTGTGGATAAGATTTGCAAATGAAGTTCACTTCAAGTTTCCTCCAGTCATGAGACTTCCTTTTCACCTTGAAGGTCAACAAAATGTTGTATTTGGAGCCAAAGATGATATCGAAGATGTTTTGGAAAAGCCATTAGTGGCTTCTTCCATTTTTCTAAAGTGGATGGAGATGAACAGAAATAATGAAGATGCACAGAAACTTACGTATGTTGAGTTTCCTATGAAATTCTGTTGGAAACTATGAGATAGAGATTGGGCACCACGTAAAACAAAATTGTTACAGATCGAACACATTCATTCTGTTTCCCCTGCTTCGGGTGAACCATATTTTCTTAGAATTCTTTTAAACAAAGTCAAAGGACCAAGATCATTTAAAGAAATTAGAACTGTTGATGGATAGTTGTTTCCAACCTTCAGGGATGCATGTTACGTATGGGTTTGTTAGATGATGTCATGGTATACATTGAAGCTATTAAAAAGCGAGTTTTGCGGGAGATGGTCGTTATATTCATGCATTGTTTGTTACTTCGCTTTTGTCAAACACATTATCAAGACTTGAATATGTATTTGAACAAACGTGGAAATACTTGGGTGATGACATTTTATACAGCAGAAGAAAAGCAACAAAGAACAAAGGTGTGTTTTTTATATATTACGCAGAACATTATTCAGATACATTTTATTCACATTTTTGATATTTAATTACTTTTTTCTGTACAGAACTTGTAATGTCCGATGAGAGATTGAAGAACCAGACACTGGTGGAGATTGAAAAGTACCTCATTCGAAATGGCTTGTCTTTGACACGATGGTCAACCATTCCTTATCCTGATTATGATTCCTTTGCTGTTGAAAACAATCATTTGGTTGACGAAGAACTATCTTTTGATTTTCCTCAGATACAGAGTGAGTTAGTTACTCTAAAATCTTCATTGGCTGAGGAACAACTCTCTGTTTATAATCAAATAATGACAGCAGTTGAAGGTGACAAAGGAGGTGTATTTTTTGTTTACGAATATGGAGGAACATGTAAGACATTTTTTGTGGAAGACGTTAGCCTTATCCGTTAGGTCTAGAGAGAAGATTGTTCTAAATGTTGCTTCTAGTGGTATTGCTTCATTACTAATGTCAAGAGGTAGAACGACCTATTCTAGATTTCACATCCCATAAATTTAGATGAGGGTTCTATGTGTCACATAGCCTGATGGTGATGTAGCTTATTTGCTTAAGCAAACTAGGTTGATTATATGGGATGAAGCACCCATGGTACACAAACATGCGTTCGAAGATTTAGACAGAACATTTAAAGATGTTTTGGTCGATAAAAGCAATCGTCATTCGGATGTTTTGTTTAGAGGTAAAGTAATCGTGTATGGTGGTGATTTTAGACAAATTCTTCTGGTTATTCCAAACGGAAGTAGGCAAGAAATTGTTAACGCTTCGTTGAGTTTATCCTATATATGGTCCCACTGTAAATTACTTACTTTGACCAAAAACATGAGATTGACTATCGGTGCTTTACCATCTAGATTGGAAGAGACTAAGAAATTTGCTGAATGGCTTCTTATTATTGGTGAGGGTAAAGTTGGAGGGGACAATGATGGTTTAGCAACTGTAGAAATACCTTCTGATCTTTTAATCACAGATTCTTTGGATCCCATTGAGAGTTTGATTCAATTTGTATATCCATCTGTTCTAGAAAGATATAAGGATCGAGATTATTTTTCTGAAAAAGGCGATTCTGACACCAAAAAATGAGGTGGTACATGAAATAAATGATCGATTGTTAGAGTTGTTTCCTGGTGAACAAACCGAGTACCTAAGCTCCGATAGTATATGTCTAACGAAACAAGGTATCGATTCCTTCCAACAAGAGTTGTATTCACCTGATGTCCTCAATGGTTTAAAGATATCTAGTTTACCAAATCATCGTATGGTTTTAAAAGTCGGACTTCCAATTATGCTTCTTAGGAACATTGATAAGCAAAATGGTCTATGTAATGGTATAAGGTTACAAGTTACATTTCAGGGAAAGAGGGTTATAGAAGCTGAAATTATATCAACAAGAGTCATGGCCAGTCTTTGTCTAAGGTTGGACTGTTTTTAAAAGAGCCAGTTTTCACATATGGCCAGTTATATGTAGCATTATCAAGTGTTAAATCAAGAGAAGGGGTGAAGATGTTAATTCTCGATAAGGATGGCAAACCTACAAATACAACAACCAATGTTGTTTACAAAGAAGTGTTCACACACCTATGATATGTTTCTGATTTAAACTTTCATTCTAATTAGTTTAATAAAACTTGATTCATTGGTTGATATTATTGTGCATTATTATGCCCCTGCTTTAATTGTTTAATTAGTTTAGTAATCTTCCATATATTAATTTAATTGAAAGTAATAAGTAAATCATTTACTTATATATAGATGTTGACTATAACTACCAATCTCCATGGTAATAGATTATAAAAAATATTTAAGGAGAAAATTGTTTCCAAAAATTTTAACCAATATGTAAGGTAATCGATTTGGGCTTAATTACCGTCATATACATGGCCCGATTACAATTTCCAAATTAGTCATCAGCTAATCATAGAACAATAAGGGTTTTTTTTTTTTTTTTTTTTTTTTTTTTTTTTTTTTTTGTAAAATATCTTATATTTATTTATTTATGATAACTGCTAATATTTATAATAAAAATATGATACACTATTTTTTGTTAAATATTTCCTTAAAATTTTGTTTTCACATGTTCTTTCTCTTATATATATTAAACCTCAAAGCTACAAACATCATACTTGCTGTTATTTCCTTAGTATATCAAGGTTAGTACATTATTTGTTCCAATGGTGTTAGAATTATATAAATCTGATCAGTTTCAAACATTATGGTTCATTCTATTTTATCATATGTTATTATCTTAATATCAACATATAAGATGTTATGATTATATGTGGTAGAGATGTAAAATTTAAATATGTTGAATATGTTTAGATTTTCTATTTTATTGTTTCAGTGTTGTTTTTTAACGTTTTTTATTCAATTGTTTTATGATAACTAACTGGAAGAATGAATATATTGTTATTAAGTTTCATCTACTTACAGTTAGTTTGTTTATATTTTGTAGATAATGTCTTATCTTCATGGTAATCAGTTTATACAACTTCTATCAGATCCACTGTCTTCTCATTTGGTAAATACGTAGTTTTTTTCATTATTAGTTGTTATATTTATTTATACCTATGGCATTTGTTGGATGATTTTTAAATTTAGTTACTTAATTTGTTATTTTTAGGCAATTCAATCAAGCATGAACAAGATGTTATTGTTGAATAATATGTTCAACTCTAAAGTTGTTGTTGCTACAAGTAATGGCAATTTATGGACTGTTGATCTCAAACATTGTTAAAGATTTGGATTTGGATGTTCTTTGTTTTTTGGTATTTGAATATGTCAGAAACAATAAGTTTAACGTATCTTATTACCACCAAAACCCTTCTAAGCAGTATTTACAACCTTCTTTTTGCAACTCAATTGATCAACCATTCTCTACCCATCTTGTAAGTATATCAAAAAGAAGTCTTATTGATAAAATACTTAATTTCCTTTTCTAAGATAGGTAGTATAATGATATTTTTTATTAATTTATTTTATATCATCAGGTGCTACCTTTGGCTTTTGGGATAAAATATTCCCGAACTCTTCATGTTTATACTACTGCTATTCTAAAAGTGTCTAAAGATCACACATGGAAAGTTAACGTTTTGAAAATTGGTCCGAGTTATTGCTTCACAGATGGATGGAGTAAATTTTTCTTTGACCTTCGGTTAGACTTTGGTGATATTATTTGTTT
This sequence comes from Helianthus tuberosus, assembly GCA_030545235.1. NCBI lineage: Eukaryota > Viridiplantae > Streptophyta > Magnoliopsida > Asterales > Asteraceae > Helianthus > Helianthus tuberosus. The sequence goes on along the minus strand of CM060451.1, from coordinate 102,100,014 downwards.
TGAAATGCAAGGCAACATGCTATTTAACATTAACATATTTGATAAGTTGGGACGTCAATGTGTTCTAAAATCTCCCAAACCCGACTTAGTTACTTATGGAAATATCACCAAGCAGTATAAGAAATCCCAACTTGATAATTCACCAATTACACCCTTCTTTGATTGTTTCTTCTAAATTGGTAAGAGTTCAACTAAATAATCTTCGTATAAATAATATTTTATTTACTAATTAATCAAATGAATAACTGATTAAATCTTTTATTTTATTAGATTACTCCTGAAGAAATTACGATCTTAGCTGGTTTTGATGAATCTTTGAGAATTATTATTAAAGTTATAGACGGTCACAAATGTGCTATGGAAATTCAAGCATTAAAAAATGAGCCTACAAAAAGGTATAAACTTTTCTAATTTATTTGTTTATTTAATTTTATAGAAAACCTTTATATATCTTTATACTGCCAATACTTATTATTCGCCTATTATTTTTAACTTTAGGTTTTATGTTATTGGTTGTGACGAGTTGATAAAAGATGAAGGCTTTTCAATCAGAGAAAGGTGCATCTTTAAGTGGTTTGAACGTGCTGGAAAGTTTATACTTGCACCTTTCGAAGAACCACTTAGCAATGACTCAAATTAAGAATTTGTGTTAATTGATATGGATTTTGATTGTTACAGTGTTGAGGTTGTTTTCATTTGCAAGTTGTTATATTTATTTTCTGTCCATTTTGTTGTTCATATTTTTTTTAAATAACATATATATTTTTATAATATATATGCATACATTTAAGTAATCTAAATTAGTTTTCAACTAAATAGGTAGCTATACAAAATGATCATAAACTAAAGGTTGCAGAACACATAATTAAGAAGTTGCAAAATAATTTATCATTAAACTATATGAATGGGTATTGATGTCAAACGCCTTCTCTATCTTGATATCGCCTAAAAGTACGATCTTTTTATGTATTCCAGTAAGTTATCATAAATATTAACCAAAAGTGTAAAATTCTAATCTATATAAGTATCACATTCATCTACTGAAATTATTGTTGAATCATTATTACTATTATTATTATTATTATTATTATTATTATTATTATTATTATTATTATTATTATTATGTAATTTTAAATTAATACTATAGGCTGGGTGATAAAACAATAAATAGAGAAAAAGCAAATAATTAAAAAAACAATTTAATTATTATTATAATAATATAACAATATAATTACTTTAGAATTGACTCAATGAATTCCGTTTTTTTACGATTTTTTATTTATTGTTTCCAAAATATAAAATATCACACAATCAATTCCATATTTGTAGGATTATATCTATGTTTATTACTCTATAAAAATCATATATTTTTAGTATAATATTTTAGTAATATATAATTTGTAAATCATACCAAGTTTATCTATATCTTCAAATGATCTAAAATGTCATCAATTTTAACATCCACATGTCATTCTTTTAAATTTCATTGTTTTCACATTTTAAAAAAAAATCAACCAATATCATATAACTAAAATAACATATATTTTTATTAATCATTGTCAATAGAAAACAATAAATACGTATATTGCTTTTTCATTTATTTTTATATATATATCAATATATAATTTCTTATCAATGATCATAATACAACCTTAAATTTTTGTATTATTTATATTGTCTAAAGATATATATTTGTATTCACATTAACATAACTCAATTAATATCATTTTCTTATATTTAAATGTTAATGAATTTATATAATATTTTATACGTTTTTTCATTATAAACTTGTCCCTTATATAATGATCAGGAAAAACTAATATTTTTTTAGTATTTATAAGTTATTCGTTTAAAAATATGTCAGTTAAAAAAATTGCCAAAGTTTTCGAAAATCAAAAATATATTTAATATCAATTTTCCAAAAATAACCGTAAATATATTCAAGTTTTTCATTTTATTCATTTTATTCATTTTCTCCTAATATATCAATTTAAATCTAACAACTTTTAAATTAAAACTTTATTATAAATATATTTTAAAAGTTGTTCCAAATTCACAGATCATAAGAGAAAGTCTGTCTTTGAGCGTGAAGTTGAGAAGGTGTGAATTTATATTTTTTTACTCTAATCTTCAAGTACTCTATTATTTTATTGCTTCCAATTTGTATTTTGTTCGATTTATATATAACAAAGTTTTGTATTAAATTTTGTAGATGTCAAGGGATGAATTTATCATAAAGACTCCTTTAAGAAACATATATGACCTTTAGCAAATCATGAATGTTTTTACGAATCTATATAATACATATGTACCAAATTATTTTATAGAAATTAATTATGTTCTTATTTTAAAATTTATACAGCCTCAATTCGTTGTGATAGTTGGTACTATTAAGGCTATAGATAAGTATTTTAGTTGGCACTATATGGAGTGTCCTAAATGTTTAATGGAGGCGGATACAAATCTTATAGACTGTGTGGGTATGGAGGAGCATTTGTTTCATGTGTGCAACAATTATGATTGTGATGAAAGAGTTATATATCTAATTGCAATGTGTTATGAGCCTATTTTTATCTATTTTAATAATTATATTTATTAAAATATAAACGATTTGTATATATTTTTTTTATTTAATTTAACTAGATTCAAGATAAAGTTCAAGTGGAAGACATTAGTGATGATGTTCCAATAATATTATTTCATCCTCTAGCTGATGAAATTATTGAAAAAGTTGTTCTCAAGTGTGTCGACCAATTACTTCAAGAAAACACAACACCTGTATGTATAAATAATTTTTACTTCACCTATATATTTTTGTCATTACATTTAAATTTTTGGTTATATTAATTTAATCATAAAATATTATGATTCACAGGATGTTGAAGAAGTTAGCTTTACTGTGAATTTAAACAAGTTGATTGAAAAGATGTTTGCTTTTAAAATTGAGATAACAACTTATAATTTGACTAACTTTTATGAAATGTATGTTGTTACAAACATGACTGATGATGAGTTAATTATGAGCTCAAAGAAAAGATGAAGATTACTGAGGTATTTTTTTATAAAAATAGAGGATTCATATTAATACATTAATATTTACAGTTTATGTAATTCTATTATTAGTAACTTAATTTTGACATTTGTCTCAGGGAAACAATAAAGAATTTATCCAAAGAAAAGTCCTATTCCAAGCATTAAGAATGATGATGCTAATACAGTTCTGATATCAATAAAATCAACAAGCGTAAACTGGTTGACGTCTACAACTCTTCAAATCCAAGTAACGTCAAGGATTCGGAGAAAGTTAGCAAGAAAGAGACTTAGCTCCTATCTCTATGAATTCATAGCAGTTTTTATGATTTTTACGTTTTAAACATTGTTTTTTTTTTTAATATTTTAGTTTGTTTGACGTGGTTGTTTGATCTTTATATGCTTTTTTATATATATAAATAAATTTATCCTTTTTAACCAATATTTTTTTCCTTTTAACTTAATCAACTTATCATTTGTTGTATACGGATTTCATCACAATGATCAGAGTACTAAGTTTGAAATTAATCGATGACTCTTAATAAAAGAAAAAAAAACAAAATACATATAATTTCCTAAAACACGTTATTTATAATATGTTTATGAATTTTATTAGTTGAAAATTCAAGTAAAAGCATAATATAATATAATTTTAAAACAAACAATATAACATTTTGTATGGGTTTACGAAACATTTTTATACTTAGATCTCATTTAAGATTTAAAATGTTATTAGTTTTACACGAAAACTATGAATACAAGTGGAGGCACAATTAAGATACTGATGAAACCGAACAAATAAATTATTGTGGGAAGGCAAAGAAGATTCTATTGAGTTTGAAATGTTGTTTATGTACTTTTTATTATTGAAAACTAAATTTTCCTAGCTCGTGATGTTCTCGGGGTGATAGCCTAGTATAATTTAATGTACACATAAATTTTGTGAAAAGTGTACCTGATCAATTGAAGCAATGAAAGCAGTCAACACAAACTCACCAGCATTAACAAACTCATCTTCAACATTGGATATCACTTGAGAGCATACCTGTTTACTCGAAAATGATTTAGAAAACTCCTTCTCAAGATACCTATAAGAGTAGTAGATATTAAAAAAACACTTATAATTTACATTTAATTATAAAATTAAAAATAAGTACCTGTCTTTGAATTCTGTTATCTCATCAATATCAGAATTTATGAAGACACGACTTGCTTCAAACATAAGGCCAATTTTACCTGCTTATAATGTACATGTTTAACAAATGATATAAAAAACGATGAAACTATATTAACTTAATAATATATAGATCCAAACAGATTGAAGAATAGTATGTTAAAATATTTTATCTATTTAAATTAAATAACTTGATAGATGTTTAATGTGCCAAAATGCACAAGAATAACAACATGAGCGGGGTGATTCTTATCATTCATGTACTTTGACATCTCAATTGCATAGTTTTCCCATAATGTAAGACCAATCTTCTGATCTCTATACAAATAATATTTGAAAAATTAATATCAAACATATAGATTAATAAAGATATATCTATATATAATAATGTATATAAACTCAATACTCGAGATCTTTGAGAGTTATGCTCATTCGTTTGGTTTTAGTGTCATCCTTCCTATTTGCATCTTCAATAGGATAAGAAACAACCACATAACTGAGAAAATCTATAGAATACAACAATCTATTAATATAAAGAAAAAAGAACATTTATTTAACAATTATAACATACTTTCGACAAAGAAATGCATCAATTATTAAAAACTGACAAATAGTCCATACCTATTGGAGTATTAACTTCAACTTTTTTGCTCAACAGAGATTTAAAATCAGTGAAACGAAAAAAGTACTGAGGCCCAGACCAATTATCCGTTTTCAGAACAGAAGTGAATGGATACAAAGATGGCTTCTGATATTTTCCCGTAACCTTAATCTTTGTTGTATCTTGGGCTAGGGATGGTTTGTGAAACAATAAACAGTCATCAACAACCAAATGTTTAAGGAACTGTTTGAAAAGTTTATGCAAACAGCTACATTAAATGAATGAACCCTGAAACAAAAATATATAATGACTTTTAGATCATCAACATGCATAACTATGGTTAAACCGAATTATAAAGAAGACTTAAGAACATTAAAAAATGTTACCTCCTCATCCATCAACAACATGTCAACTGAATAGATCTGCTTATCATCACCATTCATTTTTTTATGCCACAAGGATATGATCTTCGCTTTGATGGTGTAGTTCGTGAATGAGCATTGAGTGACCGAAACATAGTAATCTGGTTGTTCTCTATTTCACTGGTTGTTTATGGCAAATGTCATTAAAAAGAATTTTGAAATGTAATATACAAGACTGAATATAGAGAATTCACAATGGGTGATGTTTCATACCTTAAGATTTTGAGTACCAAAGCAGAAGAATGAGTAAGACTGCTGATGTGAAAACATTGAAGAATAGCATCTATGTGACAACCCGAGACCTCAAGGTTCTTTCTTTACGCATCACTTGTTTCACAACCGTGTTTTCACAATTTGTTTTACCTTTTACCATGTGAACGATATATAAATGATTAAAGTATTGTTATGTCTGGTTATTGTTAGATGAAACTTGGGAATTGTTTAATGTTTAGACATATCATGTTCATGCTTCTTAACTCTGGGCTGCACACCACACTTGAGTCACGAAGGACCTAAGTCGACGAAGAAGGGTTCTTCGTCACAATTACTTCGTGACGAAGAAGGTTCTTCGCCAGGAGTTTCCTTCGCCGGAAAAGCATAGTTAGCACAGTGAGCGGATAACTCAGACACATGCTGACAATGCCAGCACATAGACAGACACAATATTGAGGCCCAGTATGAGCCAGGGACAAGGTACTACACTTGTATAGAGTATAGGTAAGTGAGGACCATTAAACTGCTTCACTAGGTGATAACTTAGGTGCCGGAATGTGCCTAAAACCCACTTAAACTGCAAAATTCTGCATTTACAAACAAAATTCAGCATTTAGACATGCTAGTCACTTGCAAAAATATGGCAAAATGATCCTGTATGCTTTCCTAAGTGCCAGGAATTAATTGTGACACAAAAAGCTATATAAAAGACACTTTACGGAATAATTAAGCACTTTAACGGAACGACACCCAACCGAACAACCGGACATTACCCGGAATACAAAAATATAATTAAAAACATTGTTACACTTTTTCTGAGCTAGTTATGGTCCCCGAGCACTATAACACCTTACATAATACCCGGTACACGCTAAACACTAGACATAACACTAAACTCCCACTAATTAACTTATTTACCCACAAATTTACATCTTACCCCCCCTCATGTTGTGACCGTCCCCATGGGACCCCATTACAAGATTTTTATAAATCTTGCAAACCCCCATGTGTTTACCTAGGAATGTGAAAGTTATGATTGCACTTGCACTCACCATCGACACTTACACTTAGCACCTTTATCTAATCACTTAGTTACCAAATAACTTTCACTTAACCCCCCCCCCATTGCATGTAATCGGTCCTTATGTGGCCCCCCCACCATACGATTTCTTAATCTCAACCACAAGAATGGAATAAGTCTTCATTCCCCATGCAATCTCTAGTGAGATTATGATGTGATAATGTATGTACTATTGTTGACATATTAACCATAGGATAAAAGGGACTTGATTATAAGAAGACCACTTAACCATCATCTTCAACTTATAAAATACAATTCCTTTCCCCCTCTTAAAAGGCTACGGCCGAAACCCCTTTGCCACCACCATCAATTTTCGGTTCTTGTTCAAGTGTTCCAAGCTTACCTCAAGGTGAATCACGAAGTGTGGAGCTCACGGATCGTCAAGGACCTCTCTCGTTTGCCTTTATCCACCCATTTTTCAAGCTTGCTTCTTCCCTAGCTTCAAAGCTAGTAGTAAGCTTCTTTGATCATCTTTTATTTTATATTTATGGTGGTTAATGATTATATTATGATGTAAATACAAGAACACTAAAAAGATCATGAACACAAACTTGAACATAAAGTTAACTTGATGATGAAATATTGTTAAAATGAAGAAGTAATGTTATGTTATGAAGTTGTTTAGTCGTTAGTTGTGATGTTGATGAAATATATTAAATGTACACTTGCTAGAAAATATTTAAAGTCAATGTCTAGCAAGTATATATAAGGATCTTACAAGATCCATGATAAACATGTTGATGAACTTGTTACACATGAAAAATGGACTCGTTAAAGTTGTGAAAAGTGATTTTCTACAAAGTCGCAAATATTAAAACCAATACATTTTTTTTAGATAGATGAACATGTTAAATATAAATTTAAAATACCACAAGTTTTAATAAACTTTCGAGTTCATCAAAACATGACAAATGCATTTTATCGCATATGTTGGTCTAGTAAAATTATTGTGGATGATTTGTTGATGATTTCGAAAAGAAAATTATATGCTAATAAGCATGGACACCTCCATTTACAAAGGAAACTCTGGCAAAATTTTCTAAAATTTCAACACTTAGAAAATATTTTTCTAACAAATGTTACAAGTATATTTTACAACTTGTGTTTCGAATATAAACTTCGCCATGGGTTTGGTCACAAAAATACAAAGTATCGGAGGTAAATTTTTATAAATAAAAATGGGTAAATATATATTTAGAATATATATTTTACACTAATACACTTGTGCGAGTATTTGTATATTTTGTGAACTAGATATATTATTTTAGGGTAAAATAATATAACTTAACAAATGCCATGGAAATTACAACTCCAGAATAATACCAAAAATGTCAAGGAATAAAATACTTAAGTTACACACTTGGTATTGTAAAACCAAACGCGTAAACGTAACTTACAAAATATTACGCAAAATACTCTTACGCATATATTTTTTTGGTAAAATATTATTTTGGAAACTAAAGAAGTAGAAATATATTATTTTTGAGAAAAACACATATATTTTGGGAATGAGATATTCTTGGACACATAAGTTAAATATATCTTTATAAGTGGGACTTAAAATATATTTTTCGAAACTACGAATATACGTGTATAAATACCCCCCATCCTTGGGAAGGAATACGAAAATAAAATACTTGAGAAGTATGGATACGAAATAGTTGCCTAACTATTATTCCTAAAACAAAATTTAAGTTAAAATAATAATTCTTATTTTAACAAATGATTACAACTTGGAATAATGTCACGAATCGTAACTCAAACGTAAATACAAAGGCAAGGCACGGCCCGATCGTCTAATAGACATTAGTACATTGTAGGGAGTCGTGTTTGCTGACGAGACCGAATATTTGAGTACGATACAGGAGACGCAATACTGTGAGTTCATGTCCCCCTTTTCCTTAAACTGTTTTGTTTACTTACTTCGGGGGTGAAATACATGTTACAAAGGGATACTTACAATACTATTGGTATGATTAGCCTAGGAAAGAACCATAGATCATGTGATAGGGTAGGCGGATACTTGGGACCATTAATCCTCGTTGTAGGATCACGGGGCATGAGTGATAGATCTATTTGGGTGTAGCGAGCCCACACCCATGAGGCCGGGGCGGCCCATAGAGGTGAACTATGTCTTCCAGCCGGGAGCCCGGTACAACTTTGCTAGGTTTGAGTCTTCCTACACCGTCACACATATCAGTGGCCTTGCAAACCATTGGTGATCTTTTCCTTGTTTGCAATCATACCGGGACATACATACATACTTTGAATACAAAGGTTTATACATACTCACATACACATGAACCCGCTCAACTTTTGTTGATTTTTCAAACTACATGTATTTCAGGAAATTGATGGATCTGGCAAGTGTTGCATGTGTTACAAGCTGCGTACTGAATAAGATGTCATCCAGGGTAGCAGGTTTAAGAGGTGTGACCCTTACCTGGACGGGTTACATGCCTTAAACCTCGTTTTATTAAGAGTCTTTTGGTTGTATCTCATGATCACGTTTTAAACAAGTTAAGGATTTGTAACTTATTTGGGTTTATGTTTCCAGACAATGATGTTGTAGTACTTTTTAATTTAATGAATGGATGAACATCTCGTATTTTTATCATATAGCATTGTTATGATTGTTGCTATGGTATTGAGAGGTCACACCAAATGAACCCACGCTTCCGCAAAAGCCAGGGTGTGACAGCTTGGTATCAGAGCCTCGATCATAGCGAACTTGGATTCATTCTCGAGTCTAGACTATGATCACTAGGGCTCTCACGAAAATGTTTTCAAACATTTTTACATTGCATACACTAAAAGTCCAGATCCGGGGCACAAACATTTACAAACAAAAAGGCACAAATACACATTTCAAAATTTATAATACTGTCTTAGAGATTGAGGGAGTTAAGTCTTAGAGACTGAGGGAGTTCAGTCTTAGAGACTGAGGGAGTTCAGTCTTAAAGACTAAGGGAGGTTCAGCCTTAGAGGCTGGGGATATGTAGTCTTAGAGACTGGGAGGTTGGTCTTAGAGACCAGGGATTTAGTCTTAGAGACTGGGAGGTTGGTCTTAGAGACCAGGGAATTTAGTCTTAGAGACTGGGAAAGTTGGTCTTAGAGACCAGGGAGTTGGTCTTAGAGACCAGGGAGTTGGTCTTAGAGGCCAGAGAGTTAGTCTGAGAGACTAGGGAATTTAGTCTGAAAGACTGGGTGGGATAGTCTGGGGAAGACTAGGATGATTACTTGCTTACATTGATTGTGACTTACATGCTTATTTGACTACATGTTGATATATGTGCATATGTGTGGTTGTGTTACAGACACCATGCCATCATCTTCAGATACCGGAGTGTCAGACACCCTGGATCCCATGGCGATAGTCTCGGACGACGATATTCTATCTGAGAGTGAGGTATATACGTCAGATACTACGAGCACGGATGAGGATGATTTCTAGCCGTTTGCTCTTCCAGATTTTGGGGATGACATTCCTCTTGCTGATGGTCCATTCAATGGGGATCTACCTCTCATTCAGATCCCTGCTCCACTCCCACTCGTCGCAGTTCCTGTCGAGGATCTGCCACATGACGAGTTTGCTGATGATGACATCGACTTATTCATTGAGGGTCCCCCGGAGGGTGACCAGGATGGTGTGGCCCTTATGGATGACGATGTCCCTCCTGCTGATGTTCCCGTCGATGATCATGTTATTCCTATGGTTGAGGTTCATGCTGATGTTCCCTTTGACGACCCTGTAGTTCCCATTGTTGAGGTTCCTGCCGCTGATGTCGTTGCTTTGCCACCTATTGAGGCCCCTGTCGCAGAGGCCTCATCCGATCTGTTCGGTCCTTACTCGTTCGAGTCTGTAGCGTCCGCTTCACTTCACGCCCAGGGCATGCAGCACTACTCATCCGACTCTGACTCAGACATGGTGATGTCTGTTGCGCCCATCTTTCCCCATGCTGTCGACCCAGATCCTGAGGTCGAGTTCGTACCTGCTGAGCCTGTTCCAGTTAGCCCAGAGCCTGTCATTGCTCATGACCCTATTGATTTCCCAGCTGTTGCACTTTTTCCTGATCCTTTACTAGAGCCTGATCATATTGATATACCAGTCTTGGCACCACCCATTGTTGATGCACCAGCCGTTGTACCACCGGTTTCTGATGTTCCTATTGTTGATGCACCACAGCCTGATCCTGTGCCGGTGTTTGTTGACCGTGCACCTTTTGCCACACATGTCGATCCCAGATACGCCGACACCCGTAACGGGTGGATAGAGGACGACGATTATCCATCTTTTGTTATACCAGTCACACCCGCTGTTGCACCCGTTTTTGCACCACTTGATGTTCCCCAGTATCGTCCGCACGTATCTGATGTCCACCGTATGGACTTACCCATCACCTTTCTACATGAGATCCCTCCTCCCCGTCTAGGGGAAGGACCTTCCACACAACAGCCTGATCATATGCCCCATTCGACAGCAGCTTTTATGCCCTCTTTTACACCTGCCCCACACACTACTTTTCCTGCTTCAGCACCTATGGGTGAGCCATTCTTATGGTCATCACCCAATGTTATGCCGCTATCAGACCCGTATCACCCTTTTCATGTCGGATATACCACAGATGACATACTTAGATCCCTGTAGTTGCAGCAGGATGCTTTGAGTCGTAGAGTTCTAGAGCTGGAGAGGACTTCACGTCCTCCTTGTCACTGTCAATCTCCTTTTGCTGCACCACCGGCTCCTCTTTCACTACCCCCTGACTCTGATATTCGTTTCCTCACCCCTGAGCAGCAGATAGCTTACCTATTACGCATTATCCAGGCACTTCAGGAGGACTGGGTGCGTTTGCGCCGTTTGATTTTCTTCCCTCCTCCTCCTCCCCCATCAGCCTGAGGATATTTTTGGTCTGTTGCAGGTAGTGTTACTTTTGGTGAGAAGACAGCGATTGAGCCGACTACACAGCATTTTGAAGACCGCATTTTGACATGATGACTTTTGATATCTGATTTTTGGTTGTTGTATATGACTAGATAGTTCAGTCAGGGGTGATATGGTCCCTAGTCGCTTTTGATGTACGATACATTTATGAAACTTGTAAACACTGTATTGTGGTCTTGATTTTTATAATAGCTCAATCGTAGTATTCTCATTATATGCGTTGTTGAAATCTTTGTTTTATAATATAACATGGGATGTTATGTGTTATTGTGTGGATCAATGTTATTACATACGCATATCACTTACTTACTATACTTACGATGACCTGACCAATATGATCTTCTTTTGGAAGATACCTCCACGACGAGACACACGTTTGCCTACCACTGAGGCAGAATTGCAGGCAAAAATTTCGCAGGCCATTGCTGATTACGAGGCCTCCCGCGCTGAGACCAGCAGGAATACCTCAAACAACAACAACAACAACCCACCAAATGGTAATGTTAAGTCACTTGAGACACATTACACTACATTTGGACATTTCATGTACAAATGCTAATGTTTTCTATGAATAACATTGCTTGGACAAGCTGCACCTACAAACAATTTGTAGACTGTAAACCGCTTAACTTTGACGGCACTGGAGGTGCTGTTGCGTTTGTCAGATGGGCAGAAAAGACGGATTCTATCTTAAGGATGAGCAAGTGTGCTCCTGAGCAGCAAGTTACATCCATCTCAGGGCTCTTTCTTGATGGTGCTTTATCATGGTGGAATTTGCAAGTACAAACTTTGGGAGAAGCGGCGGCATATGCATTGACATGGGCTGAGCTGAAGGAGCTCATGCGGAAAAAGTACTGTTCACGGGCTGAAATACAAAAGCTGGAAACGGACTTTTGGCACCTAAAAATGGACGGCCCAAAAATCGCCGAGTATGTTCAGAGGTTTCATGATTTGTCCCATGTGGTACCTTACATGGTTACGCCTGAATTCAAACACGTGGAGCGTTTCATCTGGGGGTTGGCTCCCCAGATTATGAGCATGGTAACCTCTTCAAAGCCTGCAACCATTACTGAATCCATCGACCTGAGCGTGTCCTTAACTGAAGAAGCCATCAGGCTAAACAAGTTTTCAAATGCTGATTAGAAAAAGAAGGAAACTCATGTGGAGTCCTCTGGAGAAAACAAACGAAAGTTCTCCAACTTTAAGCAGGGTACCAGCAGTTCGAACAAGAAGGGTGACACTAGCGCACCAGCTAGGGCAAAAGGAAAAGGGTATATGGGCACCTTGCCCAAGTGTAACGCTTGTCAATTGCATCATGAGGGACGATGCAGATCTGGGAAATGTGAATCTTGTGGAAGAGCTGGGCACTCGAAAGAAACTTGCTGGGTTGGTACAGGCCGTGTTGGCCAAAGGGGTTTTGGTAACAACAACCGTGGTGGAAATGGAAACCGCCCATTAGGAGGGAACGGCGGAAATGGTAATCGTGGGAATGTTGGGAACCAAGCTGGGAATTGGGGAGCAAACAATGCTCAAGGTGGTAATGGTAACGGTCGAGGACCGGGATGTTTTAACTGCGGAGACAGCAGGCACTTTAAGAGGGAATGCCCAAAACTCAATCAGGCACATGGAAGAGTCTTCAATATCGGGGCGAGGGAAGCACGCCAGGATCCAAATGTTGTTACTGGTACGTTCCCTATTAATCAACGCTTTGCATTTGTGCTATTTGATACTGGTGCCGACTATAGTTTTGTATCGCTAGAATTTAAGAAAATGCTTGGGTTAACTGCTAGTAAATTAGACATTCCGTACTCAATTGAGCTGGCTAATGGAAATCTAGTTGAAACGAATGAAGTTATCAGAGGTTGCATGATAGAGCTGGGAGAACACGAGTTTACACTGGATCTACTGCCAGTCGAGTTGGGAAGCTTCGACGTGGTAGTAAGGATGGATTGGTTATCAAGCAACAAAGCCGAGATTGTGTGTCATAAGAAGACCATTCACATTCCAATTACGGATGGAGAAACGATTGTGGTTCACGGAGAGAAGCACGATACGCCTCTGAGGATCATTAGTTGCTTGAAGGCTAGAAAATGTTTGAAGAAGGAATGTGTTGCCTTCTTGGCACACATCGTGGATAAAGAAGCAGCCGAGCCGAGGCTAGAAGATATTCCAGTCATAAAGGAGTATCCTGAAGTCTTTCCAGAAGACTTGCCAGGATTGCCACCACAGCGACAAGTCGAGTTTCACATTGACTTGGTTCCAGGTGCCGCCCATGTGGCTAAGGCATCCTATAGACTTGCGCCCTCAGAGATGCAAGAGCTGTCAACGCAACTTCAAGAGCTGTTAGAAAGGGGATTTATCAGACCAAGCTTCTCGCCTTGGGGAGCTCTAGTTTTGTTTGTTAAAAAGAAGGATGGTAGTTTTCGCATGTGTATCGACTACCGGGAGCTGAACAAGTTGACAATCAAGAACAGATATCCTTTGCCAAGGATTGATGACCTATTCGATCAGCTGCAAGGTTCAAGTTTTTACTCAAAGACCGACCTTCGATCGGGATATCACCAGTTGAGGATACAAGAGGAAAGTATTCCCAAGACTGCTTTTAGGACTCGCTATGGACATTACGAGTTCCTGGTCATGCCATTTGGATTGACAAACGCGCCAGCAGTATTCATGGATTTGATGAACAGAGTTTGTAAGCCGTACCTCGATAAGTTTGTGATTGTGTTCATAGATGACATTCTGATCTACTCAAAGACGAAGGACGAGCACGAACAGCACTTAAGAGCTATTCTAGAGCTACTTAAAAAGGAAAACTTATACGCTAAGTTCTCGAAATGCGAGTTCTGGCTGCTCGAAGTTCAGTTTCTTGGTCACGTGGTTAACGGAAATGGAATTCATGTGGATCCCACAAAGATTGAGGCAATCAAGAACTGGGAGACTCCTAAGACACCAACCGAGATTCGACAGTTTCTAGGTTTGGCTGGTTATTATCGCAGGTTCATTGAGGATTTCTAGAAAATCGCTCAACCTTTAACCACTCTCTCACAGAAAGACAAGAAGTTTGATTGGGGAGACAAACAAGAAGAAGCGTTTCAACTGTTGAAAAACAAGCTCTGTGACGCGCCAATCCTATCACTACCCGAAGGCACGAACGACTTCGTGGTATATTGCGACGCCTCGCGTCAGGGTTTAGGCTGTGTGTTAATGCAGCGACAGAAATTCATAGCATATGCTTCTCGCCAGTTGAAAGTTCACGAGAAAAATTACACCATGCATGATTTGGAATTGGGTGCGGTGGTGTTTGCATTGAAAATCTGGCGACATTACTTATACGGCACGCGATGTACAATCTTCACTGATCACAAGAGTCTGTAACATATTTTTGATAAAAAAGAGCTTAACATGAGGCAAAGACGCTGGGTAGAACTACTGAACGATTATGATTGCGAGATCAAGTATCACCCGGGGAAGGCAAATGTGGTCGCCGATGCCCTGAGTCGGAAAGAAAGGATCAAGCCCATAAGGGTTAGGGCTTTAGAAATGATTGTCCAGACAGATCTCTCATTGCGCATTCGTGCCGCGCAGAGAGAAGCTCTTAAAGAAAGGAGTATTGAGGATGAGTATCTCCGTGGGATGGAGAAGCAATTGGTACCAAACGGGGAAGGAACTTTGTGCTTCATGAAACAAATTTGGGTTCCTTTGTTTGGTGATTTGAGAAATGTTATTTTTTATGAAGCTCACAAGTCACGGTACTCGATTCATCCAGGAGCGGATAAGATGTAGCAAGATCTTAAAGATTTCTATTGGTGGCCAAGGATGAAAGGCAACGTTGCGATATATGTTGGCAAATGTTTAACTTGCGCCTAAGTGAAAGCCGAGTATCAGAAGCCTTCAGGTCTTCTGCAGCAACCTGAAATACCCAAGTGGAAATGGGAACAGATTTCCATGGACTTCATAATGAAATTGCTAAGAACGCCCAAGGGCCACGATACGATTTGGGTAATAGTAGACCGTCTAACAAAGTCTGCGCACTTTTTGCCAATCAAGGAAAAAGACAACACGAGTAAACTTGCTGAAATATACATGAGGGAGATTGTTGCACGACATGGAGTGCCTCTCTCAATTATCTCTGATAGAGATGGACGCTTCGTGTCAAGGAATTGGCAATCCTTTCAAGAAGCATTTGGTTCTCAGTTAAATATGAGTACTGCATTTCATCCGCAGACAGACGGACAGAGCGAACGAACTATTCAAACCTTAGAAGACATGTTGCGAGCTTGCGTAATGGATTTAGGTGGGAGTTGGGACACTCACCTACCATTGGTTGAATTTTCATACAATAATAGTTACCATGCAACTATCCAAGCCGCACCGTTCGAAGCTCTCTATGGGCGTAAGTGTCGATCACCCTTATGCTGGGCTGATGCAGGTGATAGGCAACTAGTTGGTCCGGAATTGGTCCAGGAAACGACAGACAAGATTGCACAGATCCGAGTGCGCATCAAAGTGGCTCGTGATCGACAAAAGAGTTATGTGGACCTGAGAAGGAAACCTCTGTAATTTGAGGTTGGTGATATGGTTTTGTTGAAGGTTTAACCCTGGAAGGGTGTGGCACGCTTTGGGAAGCGTGGAAAGTTGAATCCGCGATACATTGGTCCATTCAGAATCCTGGCAAGGATTGGGCTCGTAGCATACAAATTGGACTTACCTGCCGAACTTACTGGCGTTCATGATACATTTCATGTATCCAATCTGAAAAAGAGTCAAACTCAAGAAACAGTCGTCATTCCTGACGACGAAGTTCATATTGACGACACGCTCCACTTTACTGAAGAACCCGTTGAGGTTACGGATTGGAAGGTTAATAAGTCACGCCGGAGTAGTGTCAAACTCGTCAAAGTTCGATGGAATGCACGACGCGGCCCAGAATTCACGTGGGAGTGTGAGGATCGTATGAAAGCCAAGTACCCACATTTATTCCCCAAGACCCCTGCATCTAGTAGCAGAACTAAAATTTCAGGACGAAATTTCTCTAACAGGGGAGAATGTGACAACCCTCACAATTACAGGTATCCGTACAATTAATTAATATTAAATTGGTGCTTAATGACTGTGCTTGATTTCAACTGCTGATTAAACTGCTTTATGATTTTTGCATCATACATACATATGCATCACATTTCATACTGTCACTCCATGTATTACACACAGACTTTAGTGACAAACTTGATGCACAAAGCACAGTTAGCACAGTGAGCGGATAACTCAGACACATGCTAACAATGCCAGCACATAGACAGACACAATATTGAGGCCCAGTATGAGCCAGGGACAAGGTACTACACTTGTATAGAGTATAGGGAAGTGAGGACCATTAAACTGCTTCACTAGGTGATAGCTTAGGTGCCGGAATGTGCCTAAAACCCACTTAACTGCAAAATTCCGCATTTACAAACAAAATTCAGCATTTAGACATGCTAGTCACTTGCAAAAATATGGCAAAATGACCCTGTATGCTTTCCTAACTGCCGGGAATTAATTGTGACACAAAAAGCTATATAAAAGACACTTTACGGAATAATTAAGCACTTTAACGGAACGATACCCAACCGAACAACCGGACATTACGCGGAATACAAAAATATTATTAAAAACATTGTTACACTTTTTCTGAGCTAGTTATGGTCCCCGAGCACTATAACACCTTACATAATACCCGGTACACGCTAAACACTAGACATAACACTAAACTCCAACTAATTAATTTATTTACCCCCAAATTTACATCTTACCCCCCCCCCCTCATGTTGTGACCGTCCCCATGGGACCCCATTACAAGATTTTTATAAATCTTGCAAACCCCCATGTGTTTACCTAGGAATGTGAAAGTTATGATTGCACTTGCACTCACCATTGACACTTACACTTAGCACCTTTATCTAATCACTTAGTTTCCAAATAACTTTCACTTAACCCCCCCCCCCTCCCAATTGCATGTAATTGGTCCTTATGTGGCCCCCCCACCATACGATTTCTTAATCTCAACCACAAGAATGGAATAAGTCTTCATTCCCCATGCAATCTCTAGTGAGATTATGATGTGATAATGTATGTATTATTGTTGACATATTAACCATAGGATAAAAGGGACTTGATTATAAGAAGACCACTTGACCATCATCTTCAACTTATCAAAAACAATTCCTTTCCCCCTCTTAAAAGGCTACGGCCGAAACCCCTTTGCCACCACCATCAATTTTCGGTTCTTGTTCAAGTGTTCCAAACTTACCTCAAGGTGAATCACGAAGTGTGGAGCTCACGGATCGTCAAGGACCTCTCTCGTTTGCCTTTATCCACTCATTTTTCAAGCTAGCTTCTTCCCTAGCTTCAAAGCTAGTAGTAAGCTGCTTTGATCATCTTTTATTTTATATTTATGGTGGTTAATGATTATATTATGATGTAAATACAAGAACACTAAAAAGATCATGAACACAAACTTGAACATAAAGTTAACTTGATGATGAAATATTGTTAAAATGAAGAAGTAATGTTATGTTATGAAGTTGTTTAGTCGTTAGTTGTGATGTTGATGAAATATATTAAATGTACACTTGCTAGAAAATATTTAAAGTCAATGTCTAGCAAGTATATATAAGGATCTTACAAGATCCATGATAAACATGTTGATGAACTTGTTACACATGAAAAATGGACTCGTTAAAGTTGTGAAAAGTGATTTTCTACAAAGTCGCAAATATTAAAATCAATACATTTTTTTAGTTAGATGGACATGTTAAATATAAATTTAAAATACCACAAGTTTTAATAAACTTTCGAGTTCATCAAAACATGACAAATGCATTTTATCGCATATGTTGGTCTAGTAAAATTATTGTGGATGATTTGTTGATGATTTCGAAAAGAAAATGATATGCTAATAAGCATGGACACCTCCATTTACAAAGGAAACTCTGGCGAAATTTTCTAAAATTTCAACACTTAGAAAATATTTTTCTAACAAATGTTACAAGTATATTTTACAACTTGTGTTTCGAATATAAACTTCGCCATGGGTTTGGTCACAAAAATACAAAGTATCGGAGGTAAATTTTTACTAATAAAAATGGGTAAATATATATTTGGAATATATATATTTTACACTAATATACTTGTGCGAGTATTTGTATATTTTGTGAACTAGATATATTATTTTAGGGTAAAATAATATAACTTAACAAATGCCATGGAAATTACAACTCCAGAATAATACCAAAAATGTCAAGGAATAAAATACTTAAGTTACACACTTGGTATTGTAAAACCAAATGCGAAAACATAACTTACAAAATATTACGCAAAATACTCTTACGCATATATTTTTTTGGTAAAATATTATTTTGGAAACTAAAGAAGTAGAAATATATTATTTTTGAGAAAAACACATATATTTTGGGAATGAGATATTCTTGGACACATAAGTTAAATATATCTTTATAAGTGAGATTAAAATATGTTTTTCGAAACTACGAATATACGTGTATAAATACCCCCCCATCCTTGGGAAAGAATACGGAAATAAAATACTTGAGAAGTATGGATACGAAATAGTTGCCTAACTATTATTCCTAAAACAAAATTTAAGTTAAAATAATTATTATTATTTTAACAAATGATTACAACTTGGAATAATGTCACGAATCGTAACTCAAACGTAAATACAAAGGCACGGCACGGCCCGATCGTCTAATAGACATTAGTACATTGTAGGGAGTCGTGTTTGCTGACGAGACCGGAGATTTGAGTACGATACAGGAGACGCAATACTGTGAGTTCATGTCCCCCTTTTCCTTAAACTGTTTTGGTTACTTACTTCGGGGGTGAAATACATGTTACAAAGGGATACTTACAATACTATTGGTATGATTAGCCTAGGAAAGAACCATAGATCATGTGATAGGTTAGGCGGATACTTGGGACCATTAATCCTCGTTGTAGGACCACGGGGCATGAGTGATAGATCTATTTGGGTGTAGCGAGCCCACACCCATGAGGCCGGGGCGGCCCATAGAGGTGAACTATGTCTTCTAGCCGGGAGCTCGGTACAACTTTGCTAGGTTTGAGTCTTCCTACACCGTCACACATATCAGTGGCCTTGCAAACCGTTGGTGATCTTTTCCTTGTTTACAATCATACCGGGACATACATACATACTTTGAATACAAAGGTTTATACATACTCACATACACATGAACTCGCTCAACTTTTGTTGATTTTTCAAACTACATGTATTTCAGGAAATTGATGGATCTGGCAAGTGTTGCATGTGTTACAAGCTGCGTACTGAATAAGATGTCATCCAGGGTAGCAGGTTTAAGAGGTGTGACCCTTACCTGGACGGGTTACATGCCTTAAATCTCGTTTTATTAAGAGTCTTTTGGTTGTATCTCATGATCACGTTTTAAACAAGTTATGGATTTGTAACTTATTTGGGTTTATGTTTCCAGACAATGATGTTGTAGTACTTTTTAATTTAATGAATGGATGAACATCTCGTATTTTTATCATATAGCATTGTTATGATTGTTGCTATGGTATTGAGAAGTCACACCAAATGAACCCACGCTTCCGCAAAAGCCAGGGTGTGACACGACATCCCTTCCCTCACACGAAGCTTCACTCTCGGCTCAAACAATTTCTCCAACACCTCATAATTCGGTTAGTATACATATCTTGTGTTACTCGAGTTCCTTTTGATTATGTGTGATTGTGTTTCTGTTTGTTTTGGTCCGAATGGACCATCATGGAGAGTGTTTATGAATAGGTATTGTTTGATGGTAAGGAGTTAGATAACTGTTGATGATTGTTAGGATATGATCATGCGAATATTTCGAGTATTAATACCTGTTGATATTGATAAATTTGTAATTAAAGGTTTGATGATTAGTGATTATAAATGCTTGCTGAATAACTATGATGCTTAGATTAGTTGGTTAATCATAATCATGTGTTGAGTGACTTGATGATTGATCATTGGGAAGCTTTAGGTTGCTTGATTTGATAAAGATCTGGATAAAACTGTTGAGTGCATAATTAGGATGCATGATCATGATTAAAGGTGTCGTTTGATCTGATTAGAAAATTGTCGAGCTTGTTAGCAACTGTTACGGGAGAAAATAAGGGAATCATAACCATCTGTTGAGATGCAGCGACGAAAGACCCCCTCCCACGAAGAACGTAGTTCGACGAAGAACCTGGTTCTTTGTTGACTGGTTCTTGACGAACCACTAGGGTTCTTCGTCACACTCAATCTCGACGAAGAATAGTTCTTCGCCATTAGGGTTCTTCGCCACGGAGGCATCCCACGAAGGACTCGTCCTTCGTGGAGATCCTGCAGAAGAGCAAATGGACAGAATGAGGATATTTGTGTTTATAAAATTCTATTTGTTGCATGTTAATAATGTTGATTCAGAATGAGGAATCCGATTTGACTTGTGTGAGTAGCAAACTCACCTATTAAGGGTTGTTATGAGACATGCACGTGAGACGAGGACTTGTATGAGATATGGGTACTTGCTATGTGTTATACGGTGATCTTTGCGGTGAATGCAATCTGTGAAAAATACGTGATTTAACTGATTACGAAATTGATCTTATTGGTAACTAATGTTTGGAACGTGAACTTGTGTTATGAACGTGTATGAAATCTAAGTGTTTGCTATGTGTTACGTGACAATGGTGTTACATGTGAATTGCTGAATACGTGATTTGGATATGTGTTTACGAAACTGATCATCTTTGGTAACCTCGGTAGGGTTTGGTTGACCGACTTGGAATGGGTAATGTAACGTAACATAACATACCGAGCAGTCTAAGGTGAGTTCACTTCTCTTGAGCATGCGTCCCGGTGGGTGGGATAATCAATGGGTATTCCTGAGAGGAATAGGTCTTTTCTGGGTAAAACTGGGATGTTGGATAATACACTCATTTCCTATCACCTTAAGTCCCATCTTCTACCGAATAGTTACCTGAGAGGTAACGGGGTACTAGTTGATAGCGCTATTAGGTTTGGCAACCTCACACTGTACCTGAGAGGACGGGCGTGAACTAATGACCTTAATCATGACCAATGCTTAGATATGGGGCATTAGGGACGGGCAAAACAATCTGGAACCATCTTGTACGGTACTCGAGTTCTTATCAACATTACTTTCGGAATTGTTATTAAACTGGATTAAACACTTGGTAACCAAATGTTTTCATAAAACTGTGAACTCACAAGCGTTATCTGATACACTTGTTTGCATGCTTGCAGGTTATAGATATGTGTGGATGTGGAACTTGCTGTCTGGGAGGTTGGAGTGGTCATGGGTCGTGATACATGGAAACACGAGACGAGTTTAATAAATGTCGTACACTGGGTTTATGAAATACGTAACTGACGATTTATGCTTCCGCTGAACACGTTGAGTTATACTTTATGTAACGTAACACTTTGTTTTAATGAATGAAAGTTTCTAATTAAAATCTTGTATGAGTTTAATATGAATGGTGGCTAGATCCTGGTACGTCACACGCCTCGCGGGGGTTTCCGCTTGGTGTATTTCTGGGGGTGTGACAGTTTGGTATCATAGCCACTGGTTATAGTGAACTTGGTTTTAAAACGTTTTTATAAAACTAGACTATAACCGAACAGTACTGAATACGACCATGACACTCAGCTCCAGATTGCAAGGTTCGTCTCTCGTTTACTAATTGCACTACATAACTAGTGAACACTTATGTGTGATATTGAACATGATAGCACATTTAGTACTACAATACGAATTCATGTGTTACTTTCCTGTGTATGTGATTGATAGTGTGGCGTTTCCCTTAGACATTCGTGACCCATGTTTTGTGATGTTCTTTGTTTACTACTCGAGTCTGACGAACTATTTAACACGAGTTAGGAGGAGCTGAGATGAGCATGCAAATCATGTTATTATTGTGGGTGTACACATAATAATAATGTGGGGTGCATGTGAGTCCCAGTGAGGCTTAATAAGTGTGAAAGGTGTTCCATTCCATTATTCGACCTATTGTGAAACACAACGATCCATAGGGGTTTTAGCGATGATTTTCTCCTATTTGAACGTGATCCTTCCACTCTCCTCTGAATCTTTACGAAACTTGATGCTATCGGGTGTTATCCGAACACTCCTCTGAATGTCTAGCGAACCATATAAGAATGTTAGGTGTTAGTGCGAACGTCCCTAAGTTAGTTGTTGAAGCGTCGAATGTTTGGTCTATACTTCCTCACTTTTCTCGTTTACTTGCACTCAATGAGTTGATGCCTTAGATCCAGAAATAGGGTCACCTCTATAATTCTTTAACGACTTACCGTGCATTATACAAACAACACACAAGACCGATGGACAAGAAGTAGAACGTGATACCTTACCAACCTTAGTAATATGACGGCTCTAATTTCGGACAATGAACACCAGTAGATTGATTTCAATCGAGTCCCAAACCCCAATCGGCGACCTTTGGGAGCCAACACTTACGAATCAATCAGGGCATAAACGCTGACAATTAACCGGAGTATGGAACGTGTAGTTATCAGTGACATGGGTAGTACCCTAGGACGTGACAAGATTACAAGAACAGCGAGAAGGTGGACCCTATTGGCAAAGGATCACCGAGAACTGTCTCCAAGCAGCGACATTAGAAGCAATGGCCAGGGTGGCAACAAAGTATTCGTACTCAAAATCTTCAGTATGGGAATGAAGGAGACTTCGACGATAACAACGATGGTGGAAATGGTGCTCGTGGAGGAGTCCTTACGGCTGGCGTGGGTGACGCCAGGAATGATAACATCATAGTGACACGTATGTTTGTGTGAATAACCTTTCTCCCCCTGTTTTGTTGGACACCAGCACTTCTTGAAACCGAACCTATGGTAGAATCGGCCGACGGCCAGCCAATTGAAGCCTCATATGTTCGTTGGGATGCAAACTCGACCTTGTGGATCAAGTGTTCGACATCGACCTTCTTTTTGTTACCCTTGATAGTTTCGATGCAGTAGTTAACATGGACTGGTTTTCCAGATATCGCGCTGATACACTCTGTAAGGAGGAAATTCTGCGTATCCCTCTTCCTAGTGGAGAATCGTTGTTTGTCCTAAGGCGTCTGAGTGGTGCAAGGGTTGGCGTCATTTCAGCTATGAAAGCCCAGAAGTGTCTACGGAGGAATTACCACACTGTGTTAGCACTCGTTACTGACGCAGGATCAAGGATCAACCAACTATTCATGATTACTCCCCATGTGCTACCCGAAGAACTTTCAGGTTTACTTCCACAACTGTTAGATAGAATCTCAGTTTGACTTCACGCCAGGGGCAGCCCTGATTACTCGTACCCCTTATTGTCTTGCACCAGGAGAGTTGTAAGAACTGTTTAATCAACTTTAGGAACTGTTGGACAGGAGTTTTGTCGGTCCTAGTTTTTCACTTTGGGGAGCCCCAGTTCTATCCGGGAATAAGGAAGATAGGCCTTTTCGTATGTGTACTAATTATCGAGAACTCAACAAGGTGACCGTCAAGAACCGTCCGCCTCGACCATGTATTGACAATCTGGTGACCAGTTGCGAGGGTTAAGCTCCCATTCGAGGATTAACTAACGAACGAACTATCATCAGATGGAAGTCCAAGGGAAGAATGTTCCTAAAACGGCATATCGAACGCAGTACAACTATCATGATTTTCTATTCCATGACCTTCGAGTTATTCAATACACCAGAAGCCTTATGGATCACATGAATCAACTGTGTTTATTGAGATGTTTTGAATCATTTTCAAGAGAAGGGAACACCATGAGCGACACTTGTAACTTATCTTAGAGCTCCTGGTGGGAGGAGCGACTCCACGCGAAGTCTTTCTAAGGGTGACTTCTGGATTCGAGAAGTACACTTTCTTGGTCACATAGTCAACGAATTGGGAACACACGTGGATCCCGCTAAGATCCATTCTGCTAGAAATTACTCACTGAAGGGTCCGTCAGAGGTGCGGCAATTTCTTAGTCTCACTAAGTACCGTCGCAGATTCATCAAGGGATTTTCGAAGATCGTACAACTTTTATCGCTTTAACACAACAGGGTACCGTGTATTCACGGAGGACAGCATAGGAGAACGTCTTTTCAGCTTCGAAACTAAACTCTGTAATGCACTGAATATTGTCCCTACCCGATGGTACAGCTGATCTAGTAATTGTACCATCTCGATCAGAGTCTCGATTGCATGCGGGTGCAGCGCGAGAAAGTGATAGCTTACGTTTCTCAACAGTTGCAGATTTAGAAGAAGAATTACACGACTCACAACCTGGGATGGAAGCCATGGCCTTTGGATTTGGAATCTAGAGGCGTTCCTTATACGGTACCAAATGCACTGTTTAGACCTATCACAAGGGCCTTCAGTACATCCTTGATCAAAAAGAGTTAATCATGTGACAACATCGCTGAATGGAACTCTTGAACAATTACGACTATGAAACCTAAACGTGCACGAGCTTTGCAGCTCACCATCGACTCTAACCTGCCTGATCAAATTCGATCTACCCAAACCGAAGCATTCAAGGAAGAGAATCTTCAAGTTGAACCTATGCAGGACATGTGGAAACAACTTCTGGAAAAAGTCGGACGGTATTCGCTACCTTATAGGGTGGATATGAGTCCCACTATACGGCAACCTGGGGAACTTGTGTTGGGCGAAGCACACCAGTCTCGAAATTCCACTCGTCTGGTTCTTTGATAGAATGTATTAGGATCTAAGAATCTTGTACTGGTGACTGGGCATGAAGGCTCACATAACAATTTATGTGAACGATGTTTAACTTGTGCGAAAGTCAAGGTGTAATATCAGAAACCCTCTGGTTTGTGTCAACAACCAGAAACACCCATATGGAAATGGGAACAAACTGCCATGGATTTTGTCACAGAACTACCTAAAACTCGAAACGGAAACGATATCACCTGGGTGATCGCTAGTTGTCTCACGATCAAGAAATTGACAAGTCTTCGCAACCTGCAGACTCTTACTTGAAGGAAGTGGTACCTAGGCACGAGGTGCCAACTTCTATCATCTCTGATCATAATCCGCATTTTGCATCTAATTTGTGGTGAGCGATTCATAAATATTTCAACTCACGTCTAGACATGAGCACTGCTTATCACACTCTCAGAAAGATGGTCAGTGTGAGCGGACCATCCAGACACTCGAAGACATGCTGCGAGCATGGGTGATCGACTTTGGTAAAAATTGAGACATTTACCTTTAGTAGAGTTTCGCTGCAACGGCTACCAATCTAGTATTCAGGCAGCTCCGTTCAAGGCATTGTATGAACGACAATGCTGATCTCTTTGTTGGGCTGAGATGGGTGACAACCTAGTCACAGGTCCAGGACTTGTACTTGAAACTCTTAAGAGGATTGTTTAGATCAGAAATCGTATGGCGGCAGTGCATGACTGATAGAAAAGCCGTTAAGCATAGGAAACCCTTAGAATTCGCAGAAGGCAATCATGTTATGGTTGGAAGCCTCACCCTGGGAGGGTGTGGTGCGCTTTGGGAAGCGCAGCAAACTTAATTCACGATACGTTGGGCCAATCGGAATTCTGAAGAGAATCGGCAAGGTGGCCTACAAACTCGAGTTATCTCACAAACTGGGAAACATTCACGCTGTTGTTCATGTCACAAAACCGAAGAAGTGTTTGTCCGATAAAACACTTGCGGTCTCCTTGCAAGAACCATAGATCGATGATAAGTCGCAGTGCGTTGAGAACCCTATTGAAATCATGGATCGAGATGTTAAGGTTCGTAAGCACAGTCGAATTCCAATCGTGAGAGTTCGTTGGAACTCAAGACGTGGACCGGATTTCACGTGGGAACGCGAAGATCAGATGAAGCTCAAGTATCCACAACTGTTCAAAACGGCGGAACCAAATTCTGATGAGACTGATGAATTTCGGGACGAAATTCCCGTTCAAGTTGGGGATGATGTGGCACCCGAGGAAGATCCACAGTCATCCTGATCTAACACCTTGCTGCTTTGGGTTACTTATCAAATTTCGGGACAAAATTTCTTTCAAGTTGGGGATGATGTGACAACCCGAGATCTCAAGGTTCTTTCTTTACGCATCACTTGTTTCACAACCCTGTTTTCACAATTTGTTTTATGTTTTACCATGTGCACGATATATAAATGATTAAAGTATTGTTATGTCTGGTTATTGTTAGATGAAACTTGGGAATTGTTTAATGTTTAGACATATCTTGTTCATGCTTCTTAACTCTGGGCTGCACACCACACTTGAGTCACGAAGGACCCAAGTCGACGAAGAAGGGTTCTTCGTCACAATTACTTCCTGACGAAGAAGGTTCTTCGCCAGGAGTGTCCTTCGCCGGAAAGGGCCCTCGGCCCAAATCTCTTTAGAAGCCCAAGAGGGGCCCGACTCACTTATTCGATCATATGCATGCTTAGGATTTTTATTATCCCACGAAACTCACTTTGTTGCAAACCCTAATCCCCTCCCTCTCCTCACAACTCGACGGCAGCCCTTCCCTCACACGAAGCTTCACTCTAGGCTCAAACAATTTTTCCAACACCTCATAATTCGGTTAGTATACATATCTTGTGTTACTCGGTTTCTTTTTTATTATGTGTGATTGTGTTTCTGTTTGTTTTGGTCTGAATGGACCATCATGGAGAGTGTATATGAATAGGTATTGTTTGATGGTAAGGAGTTAGATAGCTGTTGATGATTGTTATGATACGATCATGCGAATATTTCGAGTATTAATACATGTTGATATTGATAAATTTGTAATTAAAGGTTTGATGATTAGTGATGATAAATTCTTGCTGAATAACTATGATGCTTGGATTAGTTGGTTAATCATAATCATGTGTTGAGTGACTTGATGATTGATTATTGGAAAGCTTTAGGTTGCTTGATTTGATAAAGATCTGGATGAAACTGTTAAGTGCATATTTAGGGTGCATGATCATGATTAAAGTTGTCGTTTGATCTGATTAGAAAACTGTCAAGCATGTTAGCAACTGTTACGGCAGAAAATAAGGGAATCATAACCATCTGTTGAGATGCAGCGACGAAAGACCCCCTCCCACGAAGAACGTGTGACAACTGGCACTTTTCCATGCTTTCTGTACAATAATTAAACAGTAATCTGTGCTTTAATGACTATGCATGATTTAGTTTACAAGACGAATGAATTTCTGATTTCTGTTATATACATACAATGGCATTTCATGTTGCAAGATTTTATCATTACTACATGCAACATGATATAGTTATATTAATGCACAGAACAGAATTGGCACAGTTATCAGACAAACTAGAAGCACTGACGGGAGTTCAGTACTTAGACAGACATGATGTTAAGACACAAAATAAGCCCCAGGACCAAGTGTACACTAGTATAGTGGGTAGGAAAGTAGGGATTACAAAACTGTCTTCCTAGTGATGACATAGGTACCGGAAAGTGCCAGAAACACACTAAAACTACAAAATTCTGCATATAATAAACAAATTCAGCAAAAATTCAGCTTTTAACATCTAATTATAAAGCAGAATTGTGATATAATGGTCCAGAATACTTTCCTAAGTGTCGGGAATCGAAACTGTCATGAAAGACAACATAAAGCACACTAAACTGCACAATTTAGCACTTTAACGAACAGTAACGAAACGAACAACCGGACACTACCCGAAACATCAAATTCTTACTAGAAGTATTGTTTTAGTGTTATAAAGCTAGTTATGGTCACCGAACATCATAACACATCTCATAAACATTAAATACATAAAATACCTAACTAGTACCATTACCTTCCAACTAAATAAACTAACTAAGGTTAGAACCTAACTAACACCCCCCCCCCCCCTCATTTACGGTTGGGACATGGGGCCCACACCAAGATTTTATTTAAATTGTTTAATGGATTTGTTGGTAACTTTAGAGACATGTTAACCTAAAGATAATTAAAAGTTGGTGGATCCATTTATAAAAACCACTAGATTAATATACTTATCATTCATCATCTTCCACCCACAAAACAACTTCTCTCCTTCCCCCATAACTCACGGCCCAAGCTTCCCCATAAATGCCATCCAGTTTTCAATCCAATCAATGCATTCTAAGGTGATCCTAAGGTGCAAGAAGCATAGTAAAGAAGCTTGGAAGCATTGAAAGTGGAAGGACCTTCTCTATTTGCTTTTATCCACCTCTTTTCTTCTCTTGATCATCCCTAGCCTTGAGCTAGTAGTAAGAACACTAATCTCTTCATTTTACATCTATTTTAAGTGGTTAAAAGAAGATACATGATGTTAATCTTGAAGATCACTAAGAATCAAGAGAATGAAACATGAACATAAGCTTAAATCTTAAAGAAATCTTGATGTTTATGTGTTGTTATACTTGTTGATTATTGTTTACTTATGTAAATGATGTAGATCATCGTATGATCTTGCTAGATCATGATTAAAAACATAATCTTGCAAGATGAGAGGATGAAAGTGTTAAAGATCCATGGATCATCCTTACATAAATCATGAACTTGAAAGAGTATATTGTTTTCTTGTAAAATAATGCTTAAAGTGAGTTGTAAGTCTTGTAAATCTAAGATTTCAAGAATGATTTTTCAAGAAACCAAGTTAAAAATACAAGTTTTACTTCATCTTGGTTCTTAAATAAATAACCCTCATTTTTGGTGGTTAATAAAGTGTAGAAGCACATATGTGACAAGAAAAATCCATGAAGAAACATTACTAGAAAATGCGATTATAAGTTGTGAAGAACTAACTTCTTTAAAAATGATGTTTTTAAAGAATCAACCACACTTTAAAGGGCAACAAGACTTACTAAACACCCTAGTAAGTTACTACAAATTTTTATAAATTTTCAAGTTTATGAAGTAGTAGTTTATGCTTGTTTTGGCAAAATTGGTAAGTGTAGATTGTTTATTGTTGATTGTTGAATGATTGTGTTGATTTACAAAAGAAAATGATATGCTTTGAAAGCATGGAAACCTCCATTTTTAAGGGAAACTATGGCAAAATTTTTCTAAAAATTTAACACTTAGAAAAATATTTCTAAACAAATATTTACAAGAATATTTCAAACCGTGGATTTTCACATAAGGTTTGCCATAGATTTTTGTTCAAAAATTATAAATATTGGAGGTTGGTTTTTATAATTAAAAGTGACTAAATATGTATTTAGGGAAATATATATTTAGAAGTCACCATGTGTGTGATTATTTGTATATTATGTGTATTAGTTATATTATTTTAGGACTTGAAATAATATAACTCATCAAAATACCAAAAATTACAATCCAAAATATTACCAAAATTCCAAGGAATAAATATACAAAGAATACACAAAATATTGGTGAAACCAAACAAAGGAATATAACTCACAAAAATATTCTGGAAAACTTATTCACAAGTATATTTTTGGTAAATAATACTTTGGACACCAAGGAAACAAAAATATGATTTTTACAATTATTACAAGATTATATCATATTTTTACAAGGAGAAAATATATTATTTTTGGTAAGTAAAAATATATATTTTCTTGGAATTATTAGATGTATTATTTTTGAAAGAAATATATCTTTTCTCAAACAAACATGAAATACATTATTTTTGGGAGAAAATGTATTTTCTTATGTAAACTTGAAATATATTGTTTTTGGAAGAAAAATGGATTTATATATATTTTCTAAGTTAGACTTGGAAATATATTATTTTTGAGATTTACAAATATTTTTGCCAAGGGAAAAATTATGAATAATTTTTTTAAGTAATATTTCTTAAAAATATTTATTTTGGAAATATATATTAATGTATTTTTACTAGAGATATAATTCTGGAAAAATTAATACAAAATTAAGTATATGAATACTTAACAATTACAAGAAAATACGTATTCTCGTACGTATAAATACACTCTAGAATACGAACCCAATACATGGCAAAAATATACAAGTATGAGAATACGAATACAAATACACCCATCCTTGGGAAGTATATACATGTATAAGTACTTGGAAAGTAACAAGTTAAAATATATTGTTTTAACTATTATTCCAAAAATTTAATGAATATAATTTAAGTTAAAATATTTATTATTTTAACAAATAATTATATAACTTGGAATAATATTGAAGACACAAAGAAACGTAACTCAAAGACACTAATTAATACTAAGTCAAGGCACGACCCGCTCGTCTAATAGACCGTAGTACGTTGTAGGTAGTCGTGCACACTAGTAGCAGCTTGAGTTACGTCGGATTAAAGAACGCAAAACCGTGAGTTCATAACTGAAGTGCGTAGTGCGTGGTATAATTTTATGTATATTTTTAGCCCTTTTTACACTTTAGTCAAGTTTTAAATTTATAAAACACGATATTTGACAAACACTAAACACACATATGGGCAAGTGCACCCATCGTGAGCGTAGTATAGCGTTGGTAAGATACCGAGGTCGTCCAAGGACACAAGAGATTTTAGTACCGGTTTATCCTCAATGTCTAATCAAATCAAAATTTTAGAAAAAGGTTTTTAAACAAGAAAATAAAACTAACTAAAAATGCTGAAAATAAAAATAAAAAGAAAACAGATAGACAAGATGAATCACTTGGATCCGACTCGCCTTTAGTATAACCTTTTATTATTTCCGCACTTTTGCACTTTTTAAGAGATTATCTTAGTTATAGTAGTAGGCCCCTCTTTTGAAGGTGACGTTAGCCTCAACCTAGTAGTTTGAGTCAGCAAAGGATACAATCCTAAAGGGTCGGATTATTGAAAGATAATTAATTAAGTTATTAATGCATAATGTGGTAGGCCCCTCTTTTGAAGGTGACGTTACCCTCGGCTAAGTAGTTTGAGTCAGCAGGGATACAATCC
Source organism: Helianthus tuberosus (assembly GCA_030545235.1). Classification (NCBI taxonomy): domain Eukaryota; kingdom Viridiplantae; phylum Streptophyta; class Magnoliopsida; order Asterales; family Asteraceae; genus Helianthus; species Helianthus tuberosus. The sequence goes on along the minus strand of CM060451.1, from coordinate 102,068,580 downwards.
TAAATAGCCGGGTTAAAGTTTTAATAGTAGTTTACATATGAGGGGATCAAGGAGTTCGGACCCCTGCCATCCAATACCAGTGGGTATTAAAGGAGGTCCTACTAAACTTGACCCAGGTCCTTGCAGGATCTATACACTGAACAAGGCAAGATGCTTACCAAACCATTCCCTTAACCCCCGACCAGGTAGCCAACATATCTCCATATAGACCGTGGAGATATGAATGGTGTAAATCTTTTATTTTATATAGACAGTAAAATAATGCCAAGACACCACGGACAAATGATAAGGAAGTTTCACCTTCAACATAAGAAACTAGTTATTAAACTCATTAATACATAACCAAATAAAAAGTGCGAAAAGATTAAAAATAAAAAGTATTACACTAAATGCTTGTCTTCACCAAGTGATGTAAGAGACTTAGGCAAACATGGCCTTTGATTGTCAAGAACTCTTACGATCAATCTTGGATCCCGAGACTACTCACACACTCTATGATGGATGATGGATGATGGTGGTGGATGTGGGTTGTGATGGTGGTGGTGGGTGGGTGAAGTGTGAGAGAGGTGGTTTGCCAAGTGATGATTTGCAAGTGAGCCAAGCACCCCTATTTATAGCCTGCACAGAAGCCCGGACACGGCCCCGTGTCTACCCATCTTCTCTTCTTCATTAATTGCAGTTTGTCTGCATTAGTTAACCACGCCCTCGTGTCCGCTGGGCACGACCCCGTGTGCAGAAGCGTATCTGTACTATCAAGATTTGCCTAGATTATGTGAATCTTAGCGTTGACCACGGCCCCGTGTCCGCTGGCCACGCCCCCGTGTTGGGAAATAGAAGCTTCTACAGCTTTGTCTTTTCTGCAGACACTTGGGCACGCTCCCGTGTTCATTGAGCACGGGGCGTGTTCAGCCTTCTGATGTCTTGTTTTTGCTTGGGAAGATGCCGTCGAGGGGTCGGGCATGCCACGTTTATTCATTTTCTTATATTATTCTTAGATTTGGCTGCATTTTTGCTTCTTTTGTTCATTTAAGCTCATTTAACCCTGAAAATACAAAAGAAAGACAAAAGCACACTTTTTCCAACATTAGTACTAAAAAAGGGTTAGTTTTATGCCTCATTTGATGTAATTTATATGTTGCATTTTGCACACATCAATAACCCCCACTTTTTACGGTTTTATATTTTTATAAATGTTTTCGGGGGTGGAACGACATGCAAGTTTTGCAAAAGTAAACAATTTTTTCGATAAACGAAAACTCACTTCTAAACCATGTTACGAATGGATTTCAAGGAACTCAAATGGTTTACGAACGATTTATACTAAATATACCGGTCTTACAAAACATATGCGTATTTTCGAAACGTGCATGATTTTCAAGATTAGGGACGGGAATGTCCTAGTTATAACAACGGGACTGGGTTTGTCTGCGTACGCAAAACAAGACCACCCAGTGAGTTCATGTCCCCCTTTTCTCTTAACTATTTTCAGTTTTATAACTCTCGGGGGTGGAATACATGTTACGAATGTTTCAACGGTATGAATTCACTATGAAATGAACTATTAGATCATGTGAGCATAGATTAAATTTGAAATGCCATTAACTCTTAATTAGGGACGAAGGTTAGATCTAACGGGTACGGTCGAGCCCCACTCGTGGTCCTTATGTGACCACTTGAGTGCTTCGGTGTCCCAATCGAGGTAAATTGACAACGGACAAGGGTAAATTGACACTGTCAAGGTAAATTGACATAGTCAAGGTAAATTAACTCACTCGAAGGGGAAAATTTGACACAGTCGAGGAAATCGACGAGGGTATAAGCCTACTCATTTGAGTGCTCCCTATGTCTTCACATGCTTTAATGTCCTTGTAAAACATTAATTTGATCTATTCATAAATACTTTGCATACCTGTTTTCAAAGGAGTCTCTCAAAAGTTTACAAGTTTGTCAGTACTCATATAAAACGCATGAACTCGCTCAACTTTTGTTGATGTTTTCCAAAATTACATGTATTTCAGGTAACAAGTTGGATCCTGAGCACTGGTGTAGTTTCTAGAAGTAAATTCCAAGTTTAGATGTCATCCACTTTTGTTGATCTGTAATTTAGTCGAAGGTTGTGCTGTTTGGAACTTAAATAAATGGTGTTTGTAACACTTTAAACTTAATGAATGGATGAACATCGTTTTGATCATATAGTTGTTTATTATGATTGAATACAATGGTATTAAACAAGTCACACATCATACGCTTCCGTAAAAGTCAGGGTGTGACAGAACGTAGTTCGACGAAGAACCTGGTTCTTCGTTGACTGGTTCTTGACGAACTACTAGGGTTCTTCGTCACACTCAATCTCGACGAACAATAGTTCTTCGCCACGGAGGCATCCCACGAAGGACTCGTCCTTCGTGGAGATGCTGCAGAAGAGCAAATGGGCAGAACTGTTAAACAATTTATGATGTATATGATGATGGATATTTGTGTTTATAAAGTTCTATTTGTTGCTTGTTAATAATGTTGATTAGGAATGAGGAATCTGATTTGACTTGTGTGTGTAGCAAACTCACCTGTTAAAGGTTGTTATGAGACATGCACGTGATACGAGGACTTGTATGAGATATGGGTACTTGCTATGTGTTATACGGTGATCTTTGCGGTGAATGCAATCTGTGAAAAGTACGTGATTTAACTGATTATGAAATTGATCTTATTGGTAACTAATGTTTGGAACGTGAACTTGTGTTATGAACGTGTATGAAATCTAAGCGCTTGCTATGTGTTACGTGACAATGGTGTTACATGTGAATTGCTGAATACGTGATTTGGATATGTGTTTACGAAACTGATCATCTTTGGTAACCTCGGTAGGGTTTGGTTGGCCAACTTGGAACGGGTAATGTAACATAACATAACATACCGAGCAGTCTAAGGTGAGTTAACTTCTCTTGAGCATGCGTCCCGGTGGGTGGGACAATCAATGGGTATTCCTGAGAGGAATAGGTCTTTTCTGGGTAAAACTGGGATGTTGGATAATATACTCATTTCATATCACCTTAAGTCCCATCTTCTACCGAAGAGTTACCTGAGAGGTAACGGGGTATTAGTTGATAGCGCTATTAGGCTTGGAAACCTCACACTGTACCTGAGAGGACGGGCGTGAACTAATGAGCTTAATCATGACCAATGCTTAGATAGGGGGCAGTGGGGACGGGCAAACCAATCTGGAGCCATCTTGAACGGTACTCGAGTTATTATCAACATTACTTTCGAAATTGTTATTAAACTGGATTAAACACTTGGTAACCAAACGTTTTCATAAAATTGTGAACTCACCAGCGTTGTCTGATACACTTGTTTGCATGCTCGCAGGTTATAGATATGTGTGGATGTGGAACTTTCTGTCTGGGAGGCTGGAGTGGTCATGGGTCGTGATACATGGAAACACGAGATGAGTTTAATAAATGTCATACACTGGGTTTACGAAATACGTAACTGACGATTTATGCTTCCGCTGAACACGTTGAGTTATACTTTATGTAACGTAACACTTTGTTTTAATGAATAAAAGTTTCTAATTAAAATCTTGTATGAGTTCAATATGAATGGTGGCTAGATCCTGGTACGTCACACGCCTCACAGGGGTTTCCGCTTGGGGTATTTCTGGGGGTGTGACAATCTAATTTATAAAGTAGATTATGATGATGTTTCGGAATGATTGGAAACTAATTTTGGAAATTTTAAAACACAATCAATCAAGTTTATTCAGAGAAACTATTGTCGGTTACCTTTTGACTTAGTAAAAATAATTATTGATTGAAAATTTGGAAATTTTTGAATAAGATTCCCATTATTATAAGATTTCGAAATTAAAATACAAAATACAATTTAGCATCATTTACAATCTAATACAATGAAATAATATGCGTTAATATGAACACATACCGATCAAATAAAACACACAAAAAATGTCTATGTAACACATCTAACAAAACAGGGGAATGCATCAATGATATCCATATCGTCATGGTAACACATAATTCTGCTTAACAACGTATTTTTAACAACATTTATCAGACAATAAGACCAAAACTTAATTTTATGCTTATTCGTAATGAATGAATGTATATGAACATAAGACACAAATCATGTATGTGTAAAATATTAAGCCACACAATTGAAATAATCAATAATATCCATGTCATCATGTTCATACATCAATCAACTTTACTAATGATTTCCATGATATATTTGCAAACCAGCACTACAAAATTATCCTAACAAAACAATATTCAAGAATTTTCAATGACAACATGACATAATATTGATGATTCATTAACGCAGATGTTCAATCAGAAGAATATAACTGAGATTAGGTTACATATCTGGGTTTCTAAACAACATGATACATTCAAATGAAAACATAAAATAGATCCCGCAAAATACTAAAAAAATCGACGGGTTCAATTAACGGATTTAACCCTAACTATATTCAATAGAACAATGGATGTTGGACGATTTATCACTACTGTCAGATGAAAAACAACAAATTGAGTTTAAATTAACATAAAACATAACTAAGCAAAGATAAAAAATACAAAATCTAGAATCGATAACACATAACTAAGCAAAGATAAAAACTACGAACCTTGAATTGATTAAGATGTTCATGAATTCAAAATGAAAACCAAAAACACATGCCGGAAAGAACTCCAATAATATTCGGAATCAATCAAGGGATATAACCCTAACTATATTGAATACCACAATGGATGATAGACGATTCATTTATGTTATGTGAATCAAATTATTGAAGATAAGAATGAATAATCTAGACAACAAAAAATGATTTTGGGGATGGCGGTGTGAGAAATGCTTGATTAGAAGATTTAGGGTTGTTTCATTGATTATATATCCGGGTAAAAAAACAGGTATGGATTGGGATGCTGGATCCGAATAGAAAACCATAACTTTTTCCCACATTTTCCTGCCAAAATACCAAAATGGTTGCACCATGTGTGGACATGTGTCCCAAACCTTATTCATTTATTATATATATAGATGCATACATTTGTGGAACTTTTTTTTAAAATATAAAATAATAAATGTATATATAATATGTATGTATTTGTTAAATAGTAAATATTTATATACAATAAAAGGAATTTAAGAAACCTAATTTCTTTGGCTTATAAAATAAACCCAATATGCTCGTCAATCTACACTTCGATAAATTCCTAAAACATTCAAAATGGTGCTATGTCGGGAAAACACCTAACCTTCCAAGAGGTGTAGTATCATCGGATCTCACCCGGATCCATCAGATCTAGGATACCATGGTGACACAAGAGGTACCACCAAGACAAACAAACACAAATAATTAATATATAATTAGTTGTGTTTTGGTATATATTTTTAGTGCTCCGTGTTTAATTTTTTAGGATAATTCTTATCGTTTGAAGTTTTCCCTCTTTTCATTCGTGCGCTTATTCCAAGGAATCGCAAGGACGTAAACTGTGAGTGAATCCTAAAACTCCCCTTTTTATTTTATTTATGCATTTTGGGGTGTATCATGTGTCGCTTATTTTTATCGCATTTTACAAGTTCAAATACGTGCAATTACCATTATGTGAAGTATCTATGTTATGTGTAGTTTGGTTGTTTATCATTTGGTGCATTTTCATTCATTTTTTATATCACATCATCATAGGCTCGTCTGTTCCCCATTACCTATTACCGGAACTTGACGTTGCCAACCATATGAGGTCAGCTCCGTTTGATTAAGCTTAGATCTTGCAGCACACCATAATACCGTGCAACATACATTCATTTATTAGCACACCATAATATCGTGCAACATGCATACATTTATTGAATCATTTCAGTTGGTTTGTTTATTGTTTGAGGTTGTGTTATGAGTTTGATATATAACATACAACATGTTTACTTACATTGGTTAACGCACGTTTTCTCAATAAATCAAATTTAAACATAATGATTTTTCAAATAACAATAAGGTTCACTCACCAACCTTTGTTGACCCAAAAACCATTTTTACACATGATACAGGTAAACATGTATGAAGAGAAGATTGGACATAATATGGGCCTAGTTAACAAGAAACAGATTAGCGTAGTTAATTATTATGTACAATGTCTTGTGTTTGTAATTGTTTATTTGGATTATTTGTTTTTTTAAACATTTGTTATGAATTAATGATTATTTAAAACACGCAATAGCAAGTCATAAGCTCTCGAGTCAACCCAATCATGCCCCGATCACCTATTCCGCTATGGGTAGGGGTGTGACAATTAGCTCAACAGTTACAATATACAATTACAATTGCAATGGGATCAAAATCGTTCTCAGGCAAACCAAGGAACACTTTTTGGTGTGAACTTATTCAAACTGTTCTAAGCGATTGCCGATATGTTTGTCCACTTAAACTTTAACGCTCAACTTTCAATTTTTTCAACTTCGTGATACGCTTAAGGTAATATTATACTATAATACACGTGTGTCTCATTCCATGACATACCCCCGTGATCTAGGTAAGCACAACAATTCATCGTAGCAGGTGAGTATACTTAGTTCATCCATTTGATTTACAACATCAGACTATTGGTGAACAGGTCAGTACTTTCGTACAGCAAAGTGACCAGTATTTGTGTCCAACAAGGGTTAGGAAAATACCTTTTGGTACGAATATAGCTTTTTAGCTCAATGAAATTTCCTCAATTTCAGTTATCTTCCTTTAAGGTTTTGGTCTCTTTGGCTCTTTTAAGATATCCCGTGTAATATACAAACTTTCAAAACCCTAATGAAATAAATGTCATAAGTAGTGCGACATATTACTATGTCGGATATTCAATGTCTAGAACGTTGGTCAACTTTAACCTCAAATTAATTAAGCTATAATAATAATAATAACGGTAACGGTAACTATAACAATAACAATAATTAGTAGTTAAGATTGTTGTGTGTATTATATGTTCCTATGAAGAAAGGAAATAATGTATTTATATGAACTATTAAAACATTTTGTAAACACAATTGTAGCAGAATTGGTAGAACCTACGAAAGAAGAAATAAATAATAAATAATAAAATACTAAAGTTAAATAAAATATATAATAACCAAATAAGAATGAATTGATAAGGAATTAAGTTGTATAGTTGTCATCATCCAATCCTTTCTTAATCTCCCGGTTTGACCAGGATCCGTTCTCAACGTTTTCACACTTCCAACCATTTTCTCCTGATCCCGTTATATATATATATATATATAGGATCAGAAGAAAACACCAAAAAGTGTGAAAACGGTTAGAACGATTTTGGCGTTGACATGTGGCGTTGATGCTAACTTACACTAAGGGTAATATTGTCAAAAAACTCATCCACATGCCACTCACATGCCAAAGATCATGCAAATGGAAGTCAGATGCATATTCCACCTTCTTTTTTAAACTCTCGTAACTTTTCTATACGTGATTATATTTTTTTAAATATTACACCATAAAATCGAGTGTTTTATTATATTTCCAACGAGTATACTATTGCTATACTTTTAAATTAAAAAAACTGATATGAACCGGGTGTTCAATAAAAACGCCATAAAACACCATGTTCAGAAAAACACCATGAAAAATAACCTGTTGAAAACGCCATAAAAAAACCAAGTTCAAAAAAAACAACATGAAAATAACCAGTTGAAAACGCTATAAAACACCAAGTTCAGAAAAAGCCATGAAAAATACTCATTTGAAAACACCATAAAACACCCAGTTCAGAAAAACACCATGAAAAATTTAGTTGAAAACGCCATAAAACACCCAGTTCAGAAAAACACCATGAAAAAATTAGTTGAAAACAACATAAAAAAACTCAGTTTAGAAAAACGTTATAAAAACACACAGTTCAGAAAAACGCCATAAAAAACTCAGTTCATATTTTTCGAAAAGTATATCAATAGTATACTCGTTGGAAAGATAAAAAATGGTGGATTTTATGGAGTAATTTGTTTAATAAATAATCATGTATAAAAAAGTTATAGATGTTTTAAATATGATGTGGGAAATGACATGTGATTAGCATGTACATCCCTGTTTGAATCTTCCCAATTTACCCCTCCGACTAGTTGTAAGGTTCCCAATATTTACAAAAACGTCACCGCATAAATCTTAGCCACAAATCACAAAGATTTTGTGACTGAAAATTGTTCTCACCGTTTTCACACTTTCAGTCATTTTCTCCTAAACCTGTTTCTATATATATATATATATAGGGAAAGGTTCATTTGAGAACCACCCTTATTGCGAGAACCAATGTGAACACAAAAAAATACCTAAAATATCCAAAAGACACACAAATTTTTTTTAATATTTTTCTAACAAAAAGCGCTATATTTCGTTACCCAATTTTTTTTTCGAGTAACAGTTATGGATGCACATGTGCATATGTATCATTTCTTGGACAAATTCTGTAATATATTACCAGTAGTAGAAAAATGCACTTTCATTTACATTACAATCCGCAATACACTAATTTTTACATTACCAATATTAAGAATGCACATGTGCATCATTATGTATAACCATCATATAACGTGTTTTGGTACAAAAAATTGTGATTTTTAAATGATGAAGTAGGCCCATATACATGTGTTTTGGTTAGTTATATTTAGTGGTTGATGGTTTGATATATTTGTCACTTTATGATGTACTATGTTGTTTAGATGGTATAAAGGGTGTTGATGTACATGTAATAAAGTGAAATATTGGTAATAGTATTGTATTATAGATGGTAGGAGGCAATGGTATAGTATTACGGATGGTAGGAGGTAATGGTAGTGTATTATGGATGGTATGATAGATGAAAGGGAAGGTGTATTCAAAGTGGTGTACCAAAACACGTTATAACATGTTCATACATATAGATGCACATGTGTATTTCTAGTGTTATTAATGATATAACAAGTTCATACATATAGATGCACATGTGCATTTCTAATATTGTTAATGTAAAGAGTAGTGTATTATGAATGGTAGTGTAAATGAAAGTGCAATTGTCTGATATTAGTAATGTATTACGGAATTTGTCAAAGAAATGGCACATATGCACAAGTGCATGGATAATTGTTACTCGAATTTTTTTTATGGTGACGAAATATGGCGACTTTTTTATAAAAAATAGTAAAAAAAAATTGAGTTTTTTTGATTTTTTAAGGTATTTTTTGGTTGTGTTCACAATTGGTTCTCGCGGTTCTCGCAATAAAGGGTGGTTCCTAACGAATCATTCTCCTATATATATATATATATATATATATATATATATATATAAATATATATATATATATATAAGGTTAGAACCTCGTGTATTACACGGGTTGCATAAATATAATTTTATCTAATAAATAATGAAAAAGATATATCTTTTAAAAACTCATATCTTGGACGTGTTGAATAAAATATAATTTCACTAGGTTAGAACCCCGTGTAATACACGGGTTGAATAAATGTAATTTTATATACCAAATAATAGAAAAAATCTATCTTTAAAAACCTCGTTTATTACACGAGTTGAATAAATGTAATTTTATATAACAAATAATAAAAATATATATCTTTTAAAATCTCGTTAATTACATGGGTTGAATAAATGTAATTTTATATATTAAATAATAAAAAAATTATATCTTTAAAAACCCCGTGTATTGTATGGGTTGAGTAAATTTTTATTTATATATTAATTAATGAAAAAAGTTACATTTTTAAGAAGCTCGTGTATTGTATGGGTTGGTCACATGTAATTTTATATAACAATCAACAAAAAAGTTATATCTTGTTATATTGTTATAAACCATGTGTATTATAAAACCTTTGTACTAAACTGACAAAATGACCCAAACCACATGGACTAAAATGACATTTAACTCTTTACATTACATTATTTTATATTTAGTGTACGTCTTTTGTTAGTTTCAAGATAAATAATTTTGAAATCTAATAAATATTTCAAAAGAGTATATTATCTCCTATAAGAATTGTTTAAATTTATATTAAATTTTATTTTATAATTATCTTTTAATTATAATTAAGTAGGAGATAGATATAAGAAAACCAAAAATAGATGGCTCCAATGAATGTTTAAATTTATATTAAATTTTATTTTATAATTATCTTTTAATTAATATTAATTATAATTAAGTAAGAAATAGAGATAAGAAAACTAAAAAATAGATGGCTCCAATGAGTGTTTAAATTTATATTAAATTTTATTTTATAATTATCTTTTAATTAATATTAATTATAATTACGTAGGAGATAGAGATGAGAACACTAAAAAATAAATGACTCCAATGTATGACATGTGTCCGCTCATTGGTTTCTTTTATTATATAGTACTAGTAGTAAAACTCGTGTGCAAACACGGATGGTTTTAGAAAACCATGCATACCACATTTTATTAGTCGATGAATGATTAAACAGTTTTTAAGGTTTAATTAAAAATGTATTATAAAGAAAGGGAACATCATTTAATAACAAACATGTTTAATAATTTTAACACAATAAAGCAAAGATTAAATACAATCGAGCACTAATGCTTTATAGAAATTTTACATAACCCATTTTATTAAACAACGAATCACTATACAACTTTAATAGTAGTTAATCCAGTTACAAGTAACTTTTTGTAATCATTGTTGGATTTACTTATCAATATCAGAAAAATCGATGATTACAAAGGTTTCGGATACACCGCCTGTTCCGTTAGTCACTCGACCCTGCCTAGAAAATTTCTTGGCTCTGGCCATGATACAAACCAACCATGTCCCTACAAAATATTATGTACACAAACTTGTTAAATTATAACTCGTTTGTTAAATAACTGGTTTGGATTTGTAAGCGAACTGAGCTCGAGTCAAGGTAAGTTTGTCTTGTTGACTCGCTTGTTAGGCTCGTTTTCACATATAGAAATTATAACTCAAAAGTATAACACATGTAATAGACTTAATATATATATACGGAGGGGCTCATGCGAGAACTCCATTTATTGCGAGAACCGCGAGAACCAATGTGAACACAACCTAAAATAGCTAAAAAAACCTAACCCCCACCCCCCCCCCCCCCCAAAAAAAAAAAACCTAACCCCCCCCCCAAGCTAAATGCTAAAAACTAAAACCCCCAAAAAACCTAAAAAAAAAACCTAACCCCCCCACACCCCCCCCCCCCCAAGCTAAAATGCTAAAAACTAAACCCCCAAAAAACCTAAAAAAATCTAAATTTTTTTTAATATTTTTTATGCTCAAATCGCTACTTTTAGTGGTCAAAATTTTTTTTTTTAAAAGAAAAAAAAAATTTAATTTTTTTTTGGCTTTGAAAAGTAGCGATTTTTATATAAAAAATATTAAAAAAAAAAATTTGTCTGATTTTTAGCTATTTTTAAGCATTTTTGGTTGTGTTCACATTGGTTCTCGCGGTTCTCACAATAAGAGGTGGTTCTCGCATGATCTTCTCCCTATATATATATATATATATATATATATATCAATTATCTCTAAATATATGTTAAGTCTATTAACATGCTATAAGATGTAGAAAATATAAATTCTTTTGTTAATAATATTAATATTTTATGTATGTTAGAAAAATTATTTTCTTTTTTCTTAAATATCAATATATGTAAAATAATAGAATTATTTCTACCGATAGACAACAGTGGTTAGGATAAACAGAGGTTATGAGAACAGATGATACCTTTCAGCAGTAGATGAATTTTTAGCCAAGTAGAGGTTTTAAAAACAGTGGTTTAAAAACAAAGGTTTCCTAACATAAATGAGGTTTCCAACAGAGGTTTCCTATTAGTATAAACCAAAAAAACATTCAAAAAACAAATCTAAGAATTCGAAATACAGATCTAAGAATTTTCGGATCAAACCAGAATTCGATATTATCAAACCTTTAACCGTCAATCACCGGATCAAACCAGAATTCGATCAAATCAGACCGATTTCACCGAAAAAATTCCGATCGCCGCTAACACCAGCACTATCTCCGCCACTTTCTTCAATTACGGAATCAGCAAAATACAACAAATCATCTTATCAAATTAAGAACGATTATGGCTCAATTTATCACATCACAAATAAAACAACAAATCATCTTAGCAATAAGAACGAACTGGCAAAATGCCGATCATATCCGCTGATACGGTTTCTACACCAGTTTAACACTATAGGAATCAAAATTACCAGTTACGACTTCGACGATTGATACGAACAGTTCCATTTTCAGTTATATTGAATCAAAACAGAAGATTCATTGACATGAATGTGGAAAATAAGGGACTGTGGATAGAAATATAGAATGATCAAGTATAATGATTACGAAAATCTATGTGTGAATTATATTTAATACAAATCATAAACAAATACAATTACACAAAAATGCCCTCAGACTAATCATATCTAAAGATTTCATGCTGATGTCTTACTTAAATATAGCATATATGCAATTACACTAAATCAGTCAATCAGAATATACTGCAAAACTATACAGTTAGATTTCATGCTGATGCGTTTCTTAAATATTGAATAAATAACCTATACGATATGATTAGAAGCCAAAGAGTTGAATGGTAGAGAGTAAAACAGACCTAGATATCCCAGACTCGTATATCTCATTTGAGGTTTTGATTTTATTCTTGGACTCCAGGTGATTAGCATACGATATGTAAAACAGAGAATGTGTCTGGCCGATTTTATTTGTGTCAAGAAAATTGTAAACAACTTCTGCATCATCACAATTTTTAGCTTGCAATGCAAATTTGAGTGATTACCATACATACACAACACAATGGTTGGTTTGAATATCAACATGATACTGGTCCACGCTGCACGTTATTCGCTCATTAAAGCACATAATTTGGTATACCAAACATATAAAGACACAAAGCATATTATAAGATACCTAAATGCATTCACAAGAGATAATAACTAAAGAAAAAACTATTACCAAAGTAATTGTGGCAGTTGCGTGAAGGTTATTGCCTTCTCTCCTAAACCTGTCATGTGGTGCAGTGCGAATGCGGAATTGTACAAAAAAAATCAAATCAACGATCACCAATGTATTTGACTTCAATCGCACTCAATTTTTTTATTCTAATTTCGTACTTTACTTTGTGTTCACTTGTTTTTTGACATTCGTTGCTTAATTTGTGGTTTAAAGGTGTAATTGCTGGATGAATTCATGTTCATATCATAACATGTAATTTCAAATCATCAATTTCATCAGTTCTTCATTAATTGTTCGAATTCATGAGTGATTGAGTTTAATTGCTTTACGCTTTACATTTTCTGTGAATTTGACTTCAATCGCACTCAATTTTGATTCTAATTTCATACTATACTTTGTGTTCACTTGTTGTTTGACATTCGTTGCTTAATTTGTTGTTTAAAGGTGTAATTGCTGGATGAATTAATGTTCATATCATAACAGGTAATTTCAAATGATCAATTTCATCAGTTCTTCATTAATTGTTCGAATTCATGAGTGATTGAGTTCAATCGCACTTAATTTTGATTCTAATTTCATACTTTACTTTGTGTTCACTTGTTGTTTGACATTCGTTGCTTAATAAAACTAATCTATTATTAAAAGTAAAAATAAACAGACCTTCAAATCTCCAGGTTCACAGACAAACGGATCATCTGGAACTCAGGAGAAATCAAACTGAAACTCATACCTGCTATACAACAACCGGCAAACAAATATATATATATATATATATATATATGATTGTAATGAAATTGTTAGAAGGATTGGGGAAACGATGCAGAGAGCAATGACGATGAAAAGCCCCAGGTTACAGAGATGAAAAAGCTCCGGCAACGTTTTCGCCGTGAACAACCATCGTGGGTGACCGGAAACCCTAATTTTGACAGATTGTTTGGTTTTTGTGATCTCACTGCCGATATTTGTGGGTTTGTTTGATTTTCCTCCAAGAAGCAAGTATAACGGAAACGATGACTTCTGTTTCGATTTTTTTAGTTTCTTGCTCTTATATACTTCTCGAAACTATAATTTCTTATGCCATGATCAAAGGTGAGGGTTTAGAGAGGCGTGGAAGAATCTGGATTTGAGAGAGAGAGGGGGGATTAAAAATCACTAGAGAGAAGAGAGAGAGAAGAGGAAATGTGGAGTAATGGATTGAAGAAATGTAAGTTATATATGTATATTGTTTGAATTTTGAATCTAGAGCCAAAATTTTGAATTTTGAATGCGAGCAGAGGTTTTTTGAATTTTGAATAAACATCAGTGGTTTCAATTACGAATGAGGTCAGAGCTTTGAAATTTGAGGGAGGGCCAGAGCTTTCAATTATGAATGAGGGCAGAGCTTTGCCCATTTGTATGTGGGCAGACCTTTGAAACCTAATTGTGTGCTAGAGCTTTGAATTTTAAAGTGTTTTTGTCACACCCCCAAAAATACCACAAGCAGAAACCCCCGCGAGGCATGTGACGTACCAGGATCTAGCCACTAATCACATTGAACCATAGATAAAATAGAACTTACCCATTAAATAAAATAGTATAACTCAAACACCAGTTTAGAAAATCAAACATGTTCAGCGGAAGCATAATAGTTTGTTAACTAAGTTTAATGAAAGTGTTTAAAACAATGCAACATCAAGGAGCGTTCCAATTTCCACGACCCATGACCACTCCAGCTTCCAAGACAGCAAGTTCCATGACCGTGTACCTAAGGACCTGCAAGCATGCAGAAAAGTGTATCAGCGAAAGCTAGCGAGTTCACAGTTTGTTTAACCGTTTGTTACCAAGCATTGACTTATGTTATGTTGATAATAACTCGATACCGCAGACGGCTCCTTTTTGCCCTTCTCCAGTGCTCTATCAAACATTGGTCATGATTTTAAAATTATTAGTTCAGGCCCTTCCTATCCAGGTACGTCGTGAGGGTGCCAAACCTAATAGCGCTATCAACTAATAACCTCGTTGCCCTACAAGCAACTTGTTCGGTAGTATGATGGGACTTAAGTGATAGAAAGTGAGTGTATTATCCAACATCAACATTTACATGAAAACCGCCTCATATCCCCTACAAGGATATGGGTTTGTGAAAGTCTGTTTGTTACTGAAAACCGCCTCATATCCCCTACAAGGACATGGGTTTGCGAAAACTGTTTATTTGTTTTGCATGTTTGATTGTCCCCACCGGACGCATGCTTGTATTGAGAGGAGTGAACTCACCTTAGTTTTGCTCGGTATGTTAAGTTACCAGTTCCAAGTTAGTCAA
The DNA here is from genome assembly GCA_030545235.1 of Helianthus tuberosus. Classification (NCBI taxonomy): domain Eukaryota; kingdom Viridiplantae; phylum Streptophyta; class Magnoliopsida; order Asterales; family Asteraceae; genus Helianthus; species Helianthus tuberosus. The sequence goes on along the minus strand of CM060451.1, from coordinate 102,053,275 downwards.
CCAAACCCTACCGTGGTTACAAATGAAATCAGTTTCATAGTCAATTAAGTCACGTACATTCACAGTTTGCATTCATAGCAAAGATCACCGTATATCACAGAGCAATTATTCAATCTCATACAAGTCATAACCATTTGAGACCTTACTATTTAAAAGGTTCTGTTTATTTACTCTATTGAAGCATCCTCACGAAGAACCAGTTCTTCATGGGATACTCTCATGGTGAAGAACCCTCCAGGTGAAGAACCATGTTTCGTCGAGGAATGATGGTGACGAAGAACCTTAGTTGTTTGTCGAATGCCAGTCTACGAAGAATCAGTTCTTCGTCAACCTGGGTTCTTCGTTGGGGAGTCCTTCGTCGCTGCACCTCAACAGTTACATGATTTCTTTCATAACAACTATCCCGTGATTACAGCAAACACTTTGCCACAAACCAAAACGGATCACACATTATGATTTAACAGTTATGATTCATGTTCATACAAATTTCATAAATTTCATAATTGTAACAGTTTCCTTAATTCCCATAACACCAATCATAAGCAACCCTAATCATTATACTCATCATATCACAACTCAGATTATCCAATAACCATACACAATCAGATTTGTGTGTCTATCGTAATATAAATTCAACAAGCAGATTTATCAAACCGCGTGATGAACATGAACGAATACAAGCCATCGAACCCTCATCATGCATGTTCTAATTTCGTCAAGAGTGGTGATGGCGAAGAACCTTCTTCATCATGAAACGTTTGTGACTAAGGACCTTGTTCGTCAAGAAGTGAAGTTGGCGAAGAACTCTAGTAGTTCGTCAAAGGCCAGCAAACGAAGAACTAGGTTCTTCATCGACTTGAGTGTGGTGTGCAGCCCAAAGTTAAGAAACATGATCATATTATAACTAAGCATTAAACAACTCCTAAGTTTTCATGAAACACCCAAACATTGCAATACTTTAATCATTCAAACATCGTGCACATGATACAATGTAAAACGAATTGTGAAAACAGGATTTGTGTAGAGGAAAGACCTTGAAATCTCGGGATGTCACATCATCCCCAACTTGAAATAAATTTTGTCCTGAAATTTGATAAGTAATCCAAAGCGACAGAGAGTGAGATCAGGATGACTGTGGATTTTCATCAGGTGCCACATCATCTCCAACTTGAAAGGGAATTTCGTCCCGAAATTCACCAGTTGCATTAGGATTAGATTGGTCAGTTGGGAAAAGTTGAGGGTACTTGAGCTTCATCTGATCCTCGCGTTCCCATGTGAATTCCGGTCCACGCCTTGAGTTCCAACGGACTCTCACTATCGGGATTCGGCTATGCTTACGGACCTTGACTTCCCGATCCATAATTTCGGTGGGGTCTTCGATAAACTGCAATTTGTCATCGATTTTCAGTTCTTGAAGTGGTACCACAAGTGTTTCATCGGACAAACACTTCTTTAATTCCGAAACATGGAAGACCTCATGAACGTTACCTAACTCAGCAGGTAACTCGAGCTTGAAGGCCACTTTACCAATTCGTTCCAGAATTTTGAATGGCCCGACCTAATGCGGATTAAGCTTGTCGCGTTTCCCAAAATGTACCACACCCTTCCAGGGCGAGACTTTCAACATAACGCGATCCCCTACAGCGAACTCCAAGGTTTCCTACGCTTATCAGCGTAGCTTTTCTGGTGATCACGCGCTGCCGCCATACGGTTTCTGATTTGGACAATCTTTTCGGAGGTTTCGAGCACAAGTTCTGGACCTGTGATTTGGCTGTCACCCACTTCAGCCCAACAGAGGGGAGATCGACATTTCCGTCCGTATAAAGCTTCGAACGGAGCTGCCTGGATACTAGTATGGTAGCTGTTGTTATAAGAAAACTCTACCAAAGGTAAGTGTCTTTCCCAACCTTTACCAAAATCGATAACACATGCCCGCAACATGTCTTCTAAGGTATGGATGGTTCGCTCACTCTGACCATCCGTTTGAGGGTGATAGGCAGTGCTCATGTCAAGACGTGAGCCAAACGATTTGTGCATTGCTTGCCACAAATCGGATATGAAACGCGGATCACGATCAGAGATATTGGAGGTTGGCACTCCGTGCCTGGAAACCACCTCCTTCAGATAGATACCAGCCAGTTGTGAAAACTTATCGGTTTCTTGATCGCGAGGAAGTGTGTTGATTTCGTAAGACGGTCGACGATCACCCAAATGGTATCGTTCCCATTTTGATTTCTAGGTAAACCAGTGATGAAATCCATAGTAATTTGCTCCCATTTCCACTTGGGTATCTCTGGTTGCTGAATTAGACCAGAGGGTTTTTGATACTCACCTTGACTTTCGCACAAGTCAAACATTTACTCACATAGGTCGCGATGTGTGCTTTCATTTTCGGCCACCAATATAAGACTTTTAGATCCTGATACATCTTATCAGAACCTGGGTGAACAGAATAGCGGGACTTGTGTGCTTCGCCCATCACAAGTTCTCTAAGATTTCCATACAACAGAACCCATATTCGTTCCATGAAGTAACAAATGTCGTCATATCTCTCTACTATTCGTTTCTCCATACCCCGCAAATATTCAGCTTCCAGGTTTTCTGCCTTCAACGCTTTAGTCTGAGCAGAACGGATCTGATCAGGTAAATTAGAGTGGATAGTTAGCTGCAGAGCGCGGACACGCTTGAGTTTCGTTTCCTTTCGACTCAGGGCATTAGCTACAACATTAGCTTTACCTGAATGGTACTTGATTGCACAATCATAGTCATTTAAGAGTTCTACCCATCAACGCTGTCGCATATTCAATTCCTTATGATCAAAGATATGCTGAAGGCTCTTGTGGTCGGTATAAATAGTGCATTTAGTACCGTATAAGTAATGCCTCCAGATTTTTAACGCAAAGACCACATCCCCCAACCCTAAATCATGAGTCGTGTAATTCTTTTCATGGACCTTCAACTGTCGAGAAGCGTAAGCTATCACTTTCTCGCGTTGCATCAGCACGCAACCAAGACCCTGAATAGAGGCATCGCATTATACCACAAAATCTTCGGTACCCTCAGGTAAAGACAGAATCGGTGCACTGCAGAGTTTTTGCTTCAGAAGCTGGAAGGCGTCTTCCTGTTTCATCCCCCAGGAATACACTACACCTTTCTGTGTCAGAGCGGTGAGAGGTTGAGTGATCTTTGAAAATCCCTCAATGAATCTACGATAATACCCAGCTAGACCCAGGAATTGTGGCACCTCCGAAGGATTTTTTGGCGCTGCCTAATTCCTGATAGAGTCGATTTTAGCGGGATCCACGTGTATTCCCAGCTTGTTGACTATGTGACCAAGGAAGTGTACTTCTGGAATCCAGAAGTCACACTTAGAAAATTTCGCGTAAAGCTGCTCCTTCTTTAGGAGCTCTAAGATAAGACGCAAGTGCCGTTCGTGGTCCTCCTTGTTCTTAGAATAGATCAGAATGTCATCGATAAACACGATGACAAAATCGTCAAGGTATGGTTTACATACGCGATTCATGAGATCCATGAATACCGCTGGTGAGTTAGTTAACCCGAATGGCATGACCAGAAACTCGTAATGGCCATACCGTGTTCTGAAGGTTGTTTTGGGAACTTCCTCTTCTCGGACTCTCATCTGATGATAGCCCGACCTTAGATCAATCTTTGATTAGAAGCTCTACCCTTGCAACTGGTCAAACAGGTTGTCAATGCGAGGTAAAGGATAACGATTCTTGACTGTCACCTTGTTGAGTTCACGGTAGTCGATACACATACGAAAATATCCGTCCTTCTTCTTTACAAACAAAACTGGGGCTCCCCAAGGCGAAGAACTGAGTCGGATAAAGCCTCTATCCAACAGTTCTTGGAGTTGATTAGACAATTCTTGCAATTCTCCAGGTGCAAGACGATAAGGTGCACGAGCAATCGGAGCTGCTCCTGGTGTAAGATCAATTTGGAATTCCACCTGACGGTGTGGAGGTAAGCCTGGAAGTTCCTCGGGAAACTCACGAACAACAGGTAGATCCTCAATTCTTTTCTTTTCAGGCTGAGTATCAGTAACAAGCACAAGAATAGCTGGATAGCCCTTCCGCAAATACTTCTGGACTTTCATGGTTGAAATGAGGCTGACGGTTGCACCACTTCAATGACCCTGGACAGACAATGATTCCCCACTAGGGAGAGGTATACGTATGATTTTCTTATTGCAAAGTATATCGGCTCGGCGTTTTGACAACCAATCCATACCAACAACTATATCAAAGCTACCAAGTGTGACGGGAAGGAGGTCAATGTCAAACACTTGACCCAAGAGATCAAGTTTGCACCCAAAGAGAACATGTGAGGCTTCAATTGACTTCCCGTCAGCCAATTCTACCACGTGTTTGACCTTGAGAGGTGTTGGAGTTAACCCTAACTCACGATTGAACCCCAAAGAAACATAACTCCAGTCGGCACCAGAGTCGAATAATACAGAAGCGAAAATACCATTGACAGAGAACATACCAGTCACGACATTGCCATCGTTCCTTGCATCGCCCGCTCCAATTGTAAACACTCTCCCACGAGCACCATTTCCACCGTTGTTCCCATTGTTGTTACTTCCCGCATTGTTTTTATTCTGGCGATTATTGTTCCCACCATTATTGTTGTTAGCGTTCTGATTCAGTTGTGGGCAATCCTTCTTGAAATTCCCTCCGTTGCCACATTGATAACATCCCCTGTGATTATGTCGCAACCCCCGATCCCTTATTTGTCCCGGGAACGGGCGGACGCGAACTCAGAATTCTGGTGGTATCAGTTTGTTAATTTGGCAACGGAAATTACATCAGGACCGTAGTTAGGAAATTTTTATCAGAGTAAAACCACCATATTTGATATTAATAATCACATGGGTAAAAACCCAAGTTTCTTATTACAACATGTTTATAGGGATAAACCCTATTTTATTGAATTTAAAACATCGTCTTTTAGGTAACTTTTATAGCCACATTTTTCCCAAGCCGTCAGTGCTCTCCAGCTGGCTTTTTACTAATTGGCTGTCACATTGTGTTACCTGAAACGCGTTTTAAAAAAAATTGTCAGTGGGAAATACTGGTGAGTGAATCCCAGTTTAATCAAGAAATATATTATTAATTAACACAATATTGAGAGCGATCACATTGTTTATTTCTACACAATCACTCATTCAGTACTGTCAATCCTGACTAGTGGGTCATATTACACATTGGCTAACTCGTCGTCCAATGGTAACGTGTTCCACATTTTGTATACAAAACCCCAACATACCGGCAGTAATTGAAGAACTACAAAGACTCAATCACCGCTTAATCACATTGTAAAACATTTAATGTTTTGTAAAATATTACAAAAAGTTTAACAAAAATCGGATAAACTCACATTGCTATCTTAGACTTCGCGTAAGGGTTTCCTGGGATTAATCAATAATTTACACAAATGTACATAGGTTAGTATAATAACCCTTTGATTATATTAATGATACCCTCCCCGAGACGGTATTCCAACAACTACGTCGGGTAGAACCACGACATATGTTACGGAACCCTAAATCAATCGGGCAACGTATCTAATACGAAACTGGGGTTATAATACTTACAACGGAGCAGAACCTCGCTAATTAGGGGGTATAATACTTGGGAATTATGCCTATAATGTGAGAATTCGAGATACAGAAAGTGAAATGAACGAATTGAGTTGAAGCCCGAGGCCTCCTTTATATAGTGCCTGATTTTGGTTCTCACGCGGCCCGCGTAAGATGTAACCCGAAGGTTACGCGGCCCGCGTACTAACCCGGGTAGGGTTTAGGGTGTCCGGGTCATGGGGTAGGTCCAACACGCGTTCAGACACGTGGCAACACCGGAGCTAGCCTGATCATTAAGTTGACGCGACCCGCGTAGGGTTTGAGCTTAGGCTTACGCGACCCGCCTCAAACCCAAAAACCTTATTTTTAATTATTTTTGATAATATTTAGGGTATTCGGGGCCCGTTTTCACGTATGGGATGTATTTTGGGACATATTGGGGTATTTTAAAATATATTAGGGTGTCGGAAAAATTATGAAGGTGTCGGTTTTCTTTAAGGTTGTTATATCCTCCCCACCTTGTTTTAGAGCTCGTCCTCGAGATCTACTGAAATAAGTGTGGATATTTCCTTTGCGTTTCTGATTCAAGCTCCCATGTGTACTCAGGTCCTCTTTTGGAGTCCCACTTCACTTTGACCAGAACTAGTCTCTTGTGCTTGATATTTTTGACTTTCCTGTCTTCAATTTGTAGAGGCCTTTCTACAAACTTGAGTTGTTCATTTACCTCTATATCCTTAAGAGGTACCATCAGCGATTCATTGGTTAAGCATTTCTTGAGATTTGATACATGAAATACATCATGTATTCCTGCCATTTCCTCTGGCAGTTGTAGCTGATAGGCTACAGGTCCTATTTTTCTAATAATCTCAAAAGGTCCAACATACATGGGACTTAGCTTTCCCCATTTGATGAATCTTACCACTCCTTTCCAAGGAGAGACCTTTAACAATATTTTATCTCCTATTTGAAATTCCAAGGGTTTGCGTCGGTTATCAGCATAGCTCTTCTGTTGATCACGTGCTGCTTTCAGTCGTTCTTTGACTTGAATAATCTTGTTGGTTGTCTCTTGCACTATCTCAGGTCCAGATAGTTGCTTTTCCCCAATTTATGCCCAACAGACTGGGGTTCGGCACTTTCGTCCATAAAGTGCTTCGAATGGTGCAACATTGATACTTGTGTGATAACTATTATTATAAGAAAATTCTATTAAAGGTAAGTGATCGTCCCAATTACCTCCAAAATCAATTACACAAGCTCTAAGCATGTCTTCCATTGTCTGAATCGTCCTTTCGCTTTGTCCGTCTGTTTGAGGATGATAAGTTGTGCTTAGATTTAACTTGGTTCCCATTGCTTTTTGGAAACTTGACCAAAAATGAGAGGTAAAGAGGCTATCCCTATCAGAAACAATTGATAAAGGTATTCCATGTAAAGAAACGATTTCATTTACATACAATTTAGCTAACTGTTCCATACTGAAAGTTTCTTTCATTGGTAGGAAATGAGCTGACTTGGTTAGCCTATCTACAATCACCCAGATTGTATCATTGCCTTTCTTTGTTTTGGGTAATTTAGTAACAAAATCCATTGTTATCAATTCCCATTTCCAAACAGGCATTTCTAACTGTTGCAATAAACCTGAAGGTTTCTGATGTTCAGCTTTAACTTGTGAACAGGTTAAACATTTAGAAACATAGGCTGCTATGTCTTTTTTCATTCCTATCCACCAGAAATTCTTTCTTAAATCCTGGTACATTTTATCACTTCCTGGATGCATCGTATACTTAGACTTATGGGCTTCTTCTAATATACGATGACGTAGGTTTCCTAATTTAGGTATCCACATTCTCTTCTTATGGAATCTCCAAATTCCATCTGTTCGTTGTTCTAATTCCTTAATCATACCTTTCAATTTTTCAGTATCATCCTTGATTACTGATTCTTGTGCTTTTCTGATTTGATCATTTAAATCTACTTATAGATTTAATTTAAGAGAACGTACCCTTTTAGGCTGTTCGTGATATTTTTCGACTTAAAGCATCTGCCATTACATTTGCTTTTCCTTCATGATACTGGATATCACAATCATAATCACTAAGCATCTCCATCCAGCGTCTTTGTCTCATATTCAACTCCTTTTGCTTGAAAACATACCTTAAACTCTTATGATCAGTGAATATGGTGTTGGTGCACTACATCTGTCGACTTCGTCTTGGATCGAGTCTTAGATTGCATTGTATAGATTAGGGCACGATTTACGAGAAAATAGGATAGCATATATGTCTTAGATGATGATTTCGCTTGTATGGACCTAAGGGGTTTCGCTTATAGAGACATGGTAGGGTTTCGCTTATGTGGTCATGACTGATTTCGCTCATGTGTCATGTACCTTGGAGCGAAATCATCAACCCTATATATAGGGGTTCAATGAGCGAAATCATCATTCAGTCCCTTGTATACCATACTGAAGTGCTGCCGGTGTGAAGAACTGCATGTAATCGTGTGTTAATCAATACAATCAGCAGTTATATTGAAGAATCAGCTATTTCTAACTTCGTTTCTTGTTATTCCGCACCAGAAACAGAGAAGAACACCTCTGAACGACTCGTTCGGGTCGAGACACGATCCTACAAGTGGTATCAGAGCTTCAGGAGGAGGAGTTCTGCAGAGAATAGCTGGAATTCATCGAGATTTCTTACTTCTACACCTTCTTTTTTCAGTTCAGAAAGTTTTACCGGTCAAAACTCGCTCAAAATTTCACAGACTGTGTGTTATTGGACATAGACAATTCCCTGAAAGTTTGACACTGAAATTCGGTTTAAAAATGGACTAAAATTGGATCCGATTAGGTTTCGCTTATTCGTACAGTTTGTAATTTCGCTTATTTGAACACCCTGATTTCGCTCATAGTGACACTTAATCTGCTATTTCGCTCCAAAGGTCCATCTAATTTCGCTCATAGTGACATATCATTCTTGGGATTTCGCTCTTGTGTCATGATATTAGTGATTTCGCTCATTTGAACATAGTGATTTCGCTGATAAGGTCATTAACTACATAATTTCGCTCTTGTGAACATATTGGTTTCGCTTTTATGATCTCTGGGATTTCGCTTTTAAGGTCAACCAACAACCAGATTTCGCTTTTGTGAACTTTGCTATTTCGCTCGAAAGGACTGTTGTGGAAATTTGTGAAATCTGAAACATGGACGAAGATTTTTTCAACGCATTCGCTACACCGGTTAATTCGATGAGTATTGCACATAACACAATGTTAGAGAACGAATCAGGAACGATGCAAAAACCTCCGAAACTCATGAACATCGAGGAATACAAGAGTTGGGAAGAAAAGTTTGAAAACTGGGTACAGGCAAATTATCTAGATGCATGGGAGAATGTCGAAACAAAATACGGTAGACCAATGAATGACGATGAAGAGAAGATTCCAATTAAAGATCTGAGTACTGAAAACCGGAAGAAATACAAAGATGAGAAGATGATGTTAAGTCTGATTCAACAAGCAGTTAAAGAAGACATCCTGGTTCTATTACAACATAATGGAACATCTTATTCAATATGGAAAGCATTAAAGTCAAAGTTTCAAGGCAGTGAGGAAATGATCAAGAACAAGAAGTCATTACTGAAAAAAGAGTTTGATTTGTTCCGAAGATTGAAAAATGAGGACACTAAGCAAATCATTGAAAGATATTGCAATCTGCTTGCTAACATGAAAAGGTTGAAGATCAATAAAGACAATGAGGAATTGATTGAAAAATTATCAGATGCGTTACCGTATGAAACGTGGGGTACTTATCTCATGATGCTCAGAAACAAGAAAGGTTTTAAAGATTTGACACTGAGCAAGTTTATTGAAAAGATTGAAGCTCAGGAGATGGAGCAGAGAAAGGTTATAAGGATGAAAGATTTCGATGGTGAACACGACATTGGGTTGTACTACAAAGCAGGGGTGAATGAGAAATCTACAAATTTATCTCCAAAAATAGAAACTGCTTACAATGCTAAGAATTCATCTGGAAGTTCATCATCAGGATCAAACAGCAAAACAAGTTTCACATCATTTCCGTCTTTTGATCCGAACATTTCAACAACAAAGAATGGCAAGAAGCTTCAGTGCAACATTGTACTAAATTTGGAGAATGATGAAGACTATTCAGCAGAAATTGCTAAGAGTCATATGTCTTTGTTGGGAACTGTTCTTGAATCTTATGGTAGTTTTGTTGCAGGTCGAATCGGGAATCCAATGCTGACAAAGGAAGATTACGACCAGATCGATGCTGAAGAGATGGAGCTGATGGACATAAAATGGTGCTTGGCCAGCGTCTTGAGGAGAGCTGAGAAATTTAAGCAAATCACTGGAAGAGATGATCTTCGTGAGGCTGGTGTTTCTACTTTAGATTTTGACAAATCTAAAGTCACTTGTTTTCGTTGCAGGGAGAAAGGACACTTCAAGAGGGAGTGCAAAAACCGCGAAGCAAGTGGAGCTCAAAATCCGTTCAACAACAACAATGATTACTATCGAAAGGCAATCTACCATCAAGTTGCTCAGCAACCATCTCAACAACATCAACATCAAGCACAAACTGCACATGGAAGGAATGTGATTGAAGACTCTGGAAAGAGAGCTTGTGCGGTTAATCAAGATTCTTCAAAGAGAGCTGATGGTAGTGCCTTGATAATAGATCAAGAAGATGAAAAGCTACCAGAAGGATTTAGCTGGGCATATTTTAATTGGGATGATTATATTCCAGACAAAGATTCAAATCACAAAGCGTATGTTGCTCGAATTGAAGAGGACAGTGATGATGATACTGAGTATTGGGCGAGAAAATTCGATGCTGATATGAAACTGATTGCAGAAAGTGATTGTGAAGATGAAAAGGTTAAAAAGAAGAAGAAAAAGGTAAAAAACACCAATGAGTAGTGATGACGAAGAAGTTCCAGTGATTAAAAGGAAAGTAAAGGTTGAAGTTCCAAAGTTCAAAGTTGATGAAGAAGTTGATGCAAAGAAGATTCCAGTGAAGTGTGAAAACTGTGAAGCTGTGAAGAAGCAGAATAGTACACTGATATATAACTTGAATAGTTTGAAGGAATCTTATGATGTGTTGAACAAAGCTATAAGCCAGTATAATCAAACAAGTGAAGAACAAGCAACGGCAATGAAAACACTTCAAGGAGCTTTTATGACGAAGCAAAAAGTGGTGAACAATTATATTGAGAAGTGTGCTGCTCTTGAACAGAAGCTGGAACTGCAAAGAATCGAAACTGAAAGAGTAAATCGTTTGTTAAAAAGTTACTCATGTACTTCTTATGTTATTGACAGGATCTATCCGACTGTTGAAGGCATGAAAGCATTTGAAGAGGATGAAGTAACTGAAGAAAAGAATGATGATGGAAAAGTGACTGAAGAAAAGACTCCAGAAAAGAAGAACAAGAAGAAGAGTGACACAAAGAAAAAGATTGACAAGAAGGATTGTGGTAAGAAACAAGATGTCGGCTACAATAAGTGTCCACCCCCACTAGAAAATGGATATTTGCCCAGAAATCCAAATCAGGAAAGAGTCGAAAAAACAACAAATTTACAGTGGGAGTCTGAGTCCTCAGTCAATTTGCCAGAAAATATTGATGTGACGTTTACATCATCTGACACTGATCATGAGTCCGAGTTAATAAAGAAAGTCGTCGATCAGGTGTTGGATAAAGATGAAAATGAGGAGTCAAAGTTGGAGTCAAACTCAGAGTCAAAATCAGAGTCAGAGTCAAAGTCTGGTTCTGAAAATTTGAGTTCGACAGTCAATAGTCCAAAATTTTCAGTTAAAAGGGTTTATAACAAAGAATTCCTGTTATCAAAGTCTAATTTGAATGACGAAACGTTTAAAGTTGCATATACTTTGAATGATTCTGACAAATTATATTTTGATGAGGAATTTCCAATAAGAGGTGTCAAAACTGAATTGATCAAAAAGGTTTTCAAACTAATAGAAATTAATATTTCTGAAATAAAAGATTTCAATCTTAATGGTAAATCTAAACCTTACACCTCAAGAGTTCAACAAAGATTAAACAAGAAAAAAGGTTACAGTTCTGGTTCTGGTTTTCACAAGAAACCAAACTCTAACCGTAATTTCAAAAAGAAAGGTCTTGGTTTTATTCCAACAGAAACACAAAAAAATGAAAAATATGTTCGTGATTTTAAAGCAAAGATGACATTTGTTTCAGGTACATCAGCAGAAGAAGAAGAAAAGAAAGAATTCTGGAGGCAGTCGAACAGTGAGTTCCTTGCAAAGAAGCAAGATGACATGAAGAAGATGGCTGAACAGAGGAAAGATACGAGAACCTGTTTCCAATGCAACACTATTGGACATATTGCCAGAGATTGTTCTAAGGCAATATCATTAAAACAGGAAGTATCTCGTAAAGTCAAAGAGAAAGTAGTTGAGTTTGAACCACCAATTGATAGAACAAAATTGTTTAAAAATTCTACATTTGAAATTGGTGAATGTTCAAACAAGTTTTACAAGAAAAGAGCTAAAAATGACAAACAAAAATGGGCGGTTAAGAAGTCTGGAGGTAGTTCTAGCGATGATTCTGATAGGTCAAAATCAGAGGAGCTATCTTCTGGCGATGAATCTGATTCCACAAAATCAGAGGAGCCACAGGTTGATGTAAAAGGAGAAAAATCAGTTCCGACTGTGGATGATGATAATTTTCCACCACTTCGAGCTGAAAATTATAAAAAGAAAATTGGTAAAGTTGAGATTTCAAACCAATTTTATGATGACAAAAAGGTTTTTGATGTTGAAATAGCTTTTAACCCTACTGTAAAACATATTTTTGGAAAAATGATTGATCGAAAAGTCAAAGGGGTTAAAGAGTTTTACGAGAAGAAGACGAAGAAAGATAAAGTTGAACCATCCCTGGTTTGTGACTGGGATGGCTCATACTATGAACAGTAAGTCTGTGGACTTGCCGGAGATCCCAAGTGTGTAATTGCGGATCAGGAATTGGCATCTTTCTTAGTAATTGATTGTGTGATTGAATCTTAAAATAGTTGAATTTTACAGGTTAAGTGTGACTTGCCGGAACTCCCAGGTTGGTAAGTGTGGAGTAGGTATCGGCATTTATCTTGAAATTTACTTTGATAAGTTCATCGTTCAAGAGATACAGAGGTTTGTTTTGGCATAGTGATTACTCAAGGTCATTAATTTGAACTTGATGTAATCTTCATACAAGTGGTTGAAAGAAAATATGATGAACTATGCCCTATAAGTGGTAAAAACAAACTTATGTTCCGGAAAAATCATTTTGATTAAAACAAACTTAAGTGTTTTGAAATCTAAATGAGAAAATAGTTTGTTGATAGGGGGAGTTCTGATTGTTTATGCCAAGTGGATGGCGATTTGAAGCAATTTGATATCAGTTATCAACGTTATTGTACAGTTTATTTTCAAATTCCTAAAATGTGTTTGCATTTTAGGGGGAGTAAAATTTTTAGAAAATCAAAAAACATTTGAAAATTTGAAAAAGACAAAAACATGATAAAATTCAAAAATGAGTTTTGTGTCAAAGAAGAGGAAATGATAGTACATCAGTGGACGATCACAGCATTCTAAAGAAATGGAAAGTTAAAAAAGGTGATAAACGATCTCACTGATGATGTGCCAGTAGGTTTTTGCACATTTAGTAGATTGTAACGAGATATAAACCTAAAATTCAAACTTGCTTATATCGTGGGGAAACATCTCTCGGATATATGGGTAACCCCCGAAATCTTGTTTGAAAGATTCCTTTTTCTGATATACTAGGTCTTTATACTCAGTGATATCTGGGGTATTATTCCGGGACTTCTGCTGAATGGAAGTTCTGACCTAGTCCTCGAATAATACTTTCCGCAATGCTTGAAACATAGCATCACCCTCAGCATATATGATAAGACAATAAAATTGCTTAGCAATTCTGTTGTAAAAAAGATCCTCTAAAGAGGACACACCCAAAAGTTGAGTCATGATCTCTCTGCTGAACGGTAGTTCTGACCTGAGCTCTCATGATTCTTCATAATTTATTAACCCCTACAGATATCATTTGTGTCATAATTACCTGTAAGACTGAATATTGGGATCTGGATACGGGAGTATATTCTGAGGTGGGACACGCGATTGAGTTTAAGTGCTTAAGAGATTAATATCATATCTCGAAACAGTTGAACTTTGTGTGAAAATTTAAATGGACCAGTATACTGACAATCTAAGTGAATCGTTTAGAACTTAAAATAAAATGAAGCTTAACGGTGTTAGTGATTTGTCTCATAAACTGATATGATCCTCTTACGCAAAATCACAAAAATATTGTATGTAAATATTTCTTTACTGTTTTTTTTAGTCTATTCAAAAATCCAAAAAGATTTTCAGTGTGTTTTAGCATAAATTGTGTAAAATTCAAAAAGATTTTCGACGACTGATATTGAAAAGCTGATTTTCAAAATTTCAAGTGCTAAACATGATGAACAGATGGTTTGGGAGAGTGTGTTATTTTGATAAGAAAAATGATATTGTTTCAAGTGGTTCATCAGAAATGAATTGTTATAATTGTTTGAAATAGTTTTAAATGGTGTTTATATGCTTAAATGTTTATCATAAAACTTATGTTTGTGGTAGAGTTTTATGCAGAATGAATCAACATTTGATGGGGAGTGCATGTTGATGATGATGAATTTAAAGATGTCAACATCTAAGAAAAGAAGTTTGTTGGTGATTTAAGAGAAAGAGATGAAGATAGAGAGAGAGAAGCCCAGAGACTGATCAAGACTGAAGAAGTGAAAACACAGCATTGTCGTGACTTGATAGTCGACTCGTCAACATCTGAGGGGGAGTCTGTTGGTGCACTACATCTATCGACTTCGTCTTGGATCGAGTCTTAGATTGCATTGTTTAGATTAGGGCACGATTTACGAGAAAATAGGATAGCATATATGTCTTAGATGATGATTTCGCTTGTATGGACCTAAGGGGTTTCGCTTATAGAGACATGGTAGGGTTTCGCTTATGTGGTCATGACTGATTTCGCTCATGTGTCATGTACCTTGGAGCGAAATCATCAACCCTATATATAGGGGTTCAATGAGCGAAATCATCATTCAGTCCCTTGTATACCATACCGAAGTGCTGCCGGTGTGAAGAACTGCATGTAATCGTGTGTTAATCAATACAATCAGCAGTTATATTGAAGAATCAGCTATTTCTAACTCCATTTCTTGTTATTCCGTACCTGAAACAGAGAAGAACACCTCTGAATGACTCGTTCGGGTCGAGACACGATCCTACATATGGTAAACTTACTACCGTAAACGTAATCTCTCCAAATCTTAAGGGCAAAAATAATAGCTCCAAATTCTAAATCATGAGTTGAATAATTTTCTTCATGTTTCTTAAGTTGTCTGGATGCATAGGCTATAATCTTTTGTCGTTGCATTAATATACATCCATAACCTAGTTTGGAAGCGTCACAATATACTACAAAATCTTCAGCTCCTTCTGGTAACGCTAGTATGGGTGCATGGGTTAATCTTTGCTTAAAGATTCTAAAGGCTTCTTCTTGTTTTAATCCCCATTTAAACTTAACAGATTTACATGGTAGCTTAGTTAAGGGAATGGCTATTCTAGAAAAATCTTGAATAAATCTTCTATAATAACCAGCTAATCCTAAGAAACTTCTAACCTCATTTGGTGACTCAGGGATTTTCCATTTGGTAATTGCCTCGATTTTTGTTGGACCCACATGAATTCCTTCATGATTGACTAGGTGTCCGAGAAACTGTACCTGTTCTAACCAAAACTCGCACTTTGAAAATTTAGCGTAAAGCTTTTCTTTTCTTAATAAACTTAAAAGTGTGTGCAAATGCCTTGCATGTTCCTTTTTATTCTTAGAGTAAATGAGAATATCATCTATAAAGACAATTATGAATATATCCAAATATGGCTTACATATTCGGTTCATCATGTCCATGAATGCAGCTGGGGCATTGGTTAGACCAAATGGCATGACAGTAAATTCATAATGACCATATCTTGTTTGAAAAGCGGTTTTAGGAATGTCCTCTTCCTGTACCTTTAATTGATGATATCCTGACCTTAAATCGATTTTAGAGAAAAATCAAGCTCCTTGCAATTGATCGAACAGATCATCGATTCTTGGTAATAGGTACCGGTTCTTAATCGTGACCTTGTTTAATTCACGGTAGTCAATGCACATACGCATCGATCCGTCCTTCTTTTTAACAAATAAAATCGGTGCTCCCCACGGCGACGAACTTGGCTGTATAAATCCTTTTTCTAGCAATTCGTCTAATTGTTTCTTCAGTTCTTGCATTTCTGCGGGTGACAAACGGTATGGTGCTTTGGCAATCGGTGCTGTTCCTGGTTATAGATGGATTCTAAATTCGACTTCTCTGTCCGGCGGTAGTCCTGGTAATTCTTCCGGAAATACATCTGAAAACTAAGACACTACTGGAATGTCTTTTAGTACTTTTCCTTTAGTGTTAGTGATTATAGAAATCAAATACACTAATGATCCTTTTCTTATGTAACTTGCTGTTTTCATCACAGAGATGAATTTAGTAGATTTGGAAGTTTTATATCCTTTAATCGTGATCTTTTCACCTTTTGGTGAATTTACTTGTATCGACTTTTGATCACATAAAATACTGGCTTTATTGGCTATTAACCAATCCATTTCTAAAACAACATCGAATCCTGCCAGATTCATGGGGTAAAGGTTTGCAATAAATTTCTGATTTAAAATTTCTATTTTTGCTCCCTGCAAGATTTCAGAAATCTTAATGGTTTCCCCATTTGCTGTCTCTACTAGACATTCTTGTGGAAGTTTAGTTAATGATTGATTAAGTAATTTGCAAAATGAAGTATTAATAAAACTTTGGTTTGCACCAGAGTCAAATAATACTTTAGCAAAAATATCATTAACTAAAAACGTACTAGTGATTACATCCGGGATTATCTTTGCTTCTTCTGCCGTTAGAACAAATGCTCTAGCATTTTTGGTATTCTTGTTGTTTGTAGCCGGGGCTAATTTTGGGCAGTTAGGCTTGATATGACCTTGTTCTCCACAGTTGTAACATGTCCTGTTATTAGCTTTCTTCCTGCAGTCTTCTTCCTTGTGTCCCGATATTTTGCAAAAGTTACAGTATATGGAGCATCTTCCTGAATGCTTCCTTTTGCAATTCTTACAGTAAGGTGTAGAGGTAGAATCTATATTTTTCCCACGATTAAAATTTCTAGAACGAAATTCTTGTGTGAGCTTCTGGGTTAGGTTCCTTCTTTGATCCTCTTCTCGGGTACGGACTAATTCATATGTCAAGGTATTTGCTAGTTCTACAGCTTCTTCTATGGTTTGAGGTCTAGCTGCCTTGACTACATGTCTTATCTCTCCAATTAATCCCCAGATATAACGGGAGATTAACACTGGTTCAGGTGAAGCAAGGGTGGGCACTATTCGAGCATATTCAAAAAAATAACTTAGTGTATCCCTTACTATCCACACCAGTCATCCTAAGGTTTAGGAATTTGTTTGCTATATGTTCCTTCTCATTGGGTGGGCAGAATTTCCTTTCTACCATGTTTTTAAACTCCTCCCATTCCATATTGTAAGTTCTATCACTTCCTCTTGATTGGAGGATAGTGTTCCACCATTCTAGTGCTGAATTCTTAAACAGATTAGACGCAAACATTATCTTATCTTCTTCAGCACACTTGCTTATTCTTAAGACTGCCTCAGTCTTCTCTATCCAGCGTAGGGTTGCAATGGCCCCTTCGTTGCCCGAGAATTCCATTGGTTTACAAGACCAGGATTCTTTATAAGAACAACCGTAAGACACGGTTCTTCTCCTTTTGGGAATGGGCATTTGAAGTACAGGTCCATTGTTTACACTGTTTTCAGGTTCAGAGGGTCGCTTGCTATCATGTTTACTCTTGTTATCGGCTTCCCTAACCGTTTGAATAATATATGGCATTGCATCTATTATTCCTTGTGCGACTATGTGTTGGATAGCACTATTATCCACTTGATTTCCATTGTTATTGGTGCTTGGATTCTCATTAACCAAGTTAATGTTACCCTGGTTATCATTATTCAGATTTCCTTGATTTACTTCGTCGGCCATCAGAATTTTAAACATTTACCAATCATTAATAGAATAATTAAATAGTTTAAGTAACAATCCACATAATACACATATTGGTCAAAAACGTCGTGCATTGCGACTTTACTCTTTTCGATATAGTATGCATCAAATACACACTAAAACAGAAATTAAAAATTACAATACTACTATGCCTCGTTAACCACAAAGTGGTCTATACTACGATAGATTTATTATTATTACACATATTTTATTTATTTTATTATTATTTTCAACTTCACTATCACCTTCATGGATATGGATTTCCCCCGAAATCCATCTGACGCTCATCGTATTTCCATACGAGTTGCTCTCCTACATACCTCATCCTCTCGCTACTTTCTATGATTTCTTCTCCGAAATTTCAGAGTTCTTGCAAGTTCTCTGCACTCATTGGGGGTGCAGGTACTGGTATTGGCTCTGGGTACTGAGGTACTGGATTCTCCTGAGGGTATGGATTCTCCAAAATCTCCCTAATGTATTCATCATTGTCATAATAGGTATCTAGAGGGTCTAAACCTGGATATGCTGCTAAGTTCGCAAGGTTTCTTCGTTTAAGTGATAGCGTGGCACATAATCCCTAAGATCATCAAACCATGGATCATAATTTGGATCTAAAGGATTAGGGGCTGGTATCCTAGGTATCTCCTCAGGGTTAAAATCATGCATTTCTACCTCCATCGGTTGTGTGGGAATCAAAGGTAAGGGTTGTGGGGCTACTAGTTGTTCCAGACTTGGGTCAGCAGCAGTTGTAGCTAGGATATGGAAATTGGCTAGGCTTCTATTAAGCATATCCTGTGTATGGGCATTTGACTCTCGCTTAGCAGCCGCTAGAACTCTTTGTTGTTGCAACTTTCGCATTCTTTTCCTACGCGCAAATGCTTCCTTACTGAACCATCCTCTCTTTTTATGAGGGAACGGCTCATCCGACTGAGCTTTAAAGGCAAACATCCCTTCTTCCTGATCAGCAGAATACCCACAGAGGGTAGGCTGGGAAGAGGTACCTTCACTCCTAGGTGAATCAGACAACTGACGATACATGTCTGAGGGTCCTTGATTACTCATACTGTAAACTAACAAATAGTCAAACAACACACAACACATAATCACATAAATTATTTCCTAACACAAAATCTAAAATTAAGTGTCAGTAGAACACTTCTTTGGCTTAGACCAGTGGCTAGGCTCTGATACCAACTTCTGTCGCAACCCCCGATCCCTTATCTGTCCCGGGAACGGGCAGATATGAACTCAGAATTTTGGTGGTATCAGTTTGTTAATTTGGCAGCGGAAATTACATCAGGACCGTAGTTAGGAAATGTTTATCAGAGTAAAACCACCATATTTGATATTAATAATCACATGGGTAAAAACCCAAGTTTCTTATTACAACATGTTTATAGGGATAAACCTTATTTTATTGAATTTAAAACATTGTCTTTTAGGTAACTTTTATAGCCACATTTTTCCCAAGCCGTCAGTGCTCTCCAGCTGGCTTTTTACTAATTGGTTGTCACATTGTGTTACCTGAAACGCTTTTTAAAAAAAATTGTCAGTGGGAAATACTGGTGAGTGAATCACAGTTTAATCAAGAAATATTTTATTAATTAACACAGTATTGAGAGCGATCACATTGTTTATTTCTACACAATTACTCATTCAGTACTGTCAATCCTGACTGGTGGGTCATATTACACATTGGCTAACTCGTCGTCCAATGGTAACGTGTTCCACATTTTGTATAAAAAACCCCAACATACCGGCAGTAATTGAAGAACTATAAAGACTCAATCACCGCTTAATCACATTGTAAAACATTTAAGGTTTTGTAAAATATTACAAAAAAGTTTAACAAAAATCGGATAAACTCACATTGCTATCTTAGACTTCGCGTAAGGGTTTCCTGGGATTAATCAATAATTTACACAAATGTACATAGGTTAGTATAATAACCCTTTGATTATATTAATGATACCTGACGGGTGGTCCGTAGGACAACCCTTAAAAGGTTTAATACAATGCACATTCTACACTTTATTCGGTTAATTGTTTGAACATGATAATCACTAGATGATGTGATGTGCAGATGTTATAATGCTCAAGATACATGTTTTAGAAGGTTGGATGAATGTTGGGACTTGATGGAAACTTAAAATGAAGGAATTGGCTATGCATGAAGAAACAAAGGAAGAAAATGTCACTGACTGCCGTAACCTACGGCCCTTAGCCGTAGGTTACGGCTCTTATGTTGTTGATTGAATGCATGCCGTAAGACAGGAAGTTCCAGCCGTAAAGAATGATGATAGCCGTAAGTTACGGCACATTGCCGTAGCTTACGGCTCGGTGTTGACTTCCGGGGATCATTGACTGCCGTAAGCTACGGCAAGGAGCCGTAGCTTACGGCTCCGACTGATGTTGTTATGTAACATCCACATTAAAAGCTGATTTGAAGAGGGATTTATGGGACTTATCATTGCCATTTTCGGTTACCATCATCTTGTTCACGAAATTGAGAGCATTTTGGGAGACTTTGGCAAGGAAGAACACTTGTTAATCTTTAGTTTTATGTGTGTGATTCACTTAAACATCAAAACTATATTTGCTACGATGTTTGTCCAAGCCATGAGTGGCTAGTTTTCTTATGGTCATCCTAGGTTGGAGGTTTGTATGAGACAATTGTGTTTTGGATTCCATATTTCTAGAATGGTAAACTTTATCTTTGTTTTGTTTATCATGGTGTGTGATTACTTATTTGTAAATTGTTGATTCTCATGATATCCTAGTTTGAAACCATACGTTCTTGGTGCCGTTGGCAATCGAGATATCATGGGTAGAATTAGGATTGGGTAAGGGTTGATTGGTCATCGGGTAACAACCTCACGTTCTAGGAATCTGAGTACTTCGTTCCCTTTTATCACAATAAGTAATTGCACATGAACTATGTCTATGTAGTTCTTTCTAGTGGATGATAGCACAATTGTTGAAGCAAACCGAAAACTTAGGATGGTCATTTGTCCCTAAAATTGTTTACAAAACCAATTCTCAATTCGCAATTTAATTAGTAATCTTAGTTTTAAAACAAACAATCCAACTCTTTGAATTTACTTTTATTGCAATTAGTTTAATCTTAGTTAACTTAGATACACTTCTAAATAACACACATTCCACAAACTCCCTGTGTTCGATACCCTATTACCGCTATCTATATAGTTGTTATTGGGATTAAATTTGCGTGACCACGACATCACGTCAAATTTTGGCGCCGTTGCCGGGGAGTAGTGCGCAACGTGTGTTATTTTATTTCTTTTTAAGTTTGTTATTTTTCTGGTTTACGCGGGGTGTATTAGTGTGCAGGTATTGACAGGTGCATGCGTACTAGGAGCTCTCACAAGCTATCACCTTTGGCATTTGATCCGGAAATTGAGCGAACGTTAAGAGGAAACAGAATTTTGCTAAGAGAGAATAGAATCAGTGGTTCACCAACAACACCAAATACACCAATTACACCAATTCGATACATGGATCCACCACAACCACCACCCACTACGGGTGAACCTACTTCACCATTCATACCAACATCCACTCAACCTTCACCAAATACCACCATGCCCGGTTCTACTACCGCATTTACTTCACCATTTGATATCCCATCACCCAACACTACATTACCTACCAATACTCAAACTGAACCTACCATTACCTTTAGCCCTGCTTCTACAATTCCACCACTTACCCATTTCTTTCCAGCTTCAGGTCAATCATCATCCACCTATACATTACCACAAGGCTCAACTGTTGTTCATGCTACTTCATCATTTGGAGTACCAAACCAATCAGGTTTTCAATACTCATCTATTCCATTTGGGCAATCATCGGGGGGTATAGAAGGAGATGGATATGAAGAAGGATATGAAGATTTCGAGGGTTATGAGGAAGAGGGTTATGCTTATGTGGGTAGTGGAGATCAAGGGGAGTTGACTTATGTACCTGGTCAAACGCAAAGAATGTCAAGTGTTGGTGGGATTCCACAACAACAACTCATACCACAACACATTAGACCAAGGCCACAAGGGGTACAAGTGCAACGTCCTATTCCTTTGCAACAAATTCGGCCACAAAACATACAACCTCAATTGCAAAGGCCGATTCAATATCCACCGATGCCCCAGCAACAATTTCAACAACCAATAGCACCACAAGGGTATATACCAAGACCTATGGGTCCTATTCGCCCAAGGGGTCGAGTGGGTGTTCCAAGAAGGCATCTTAGGGAACAAGCACGGGGGATAGAAGCACATTTCAGGCCAATCATTACTCAAAATCCTTCACCGGTGGTTATCCCTCACAACAACCAAGGGAGAACTTTTGAAGTAAGAACAAATTCATTGCAAAGTCTACCGAAGTACAAAGGGCTAGCAACGGAAGAGCCGTATTTTCATCTAGAGGCCTATGACTCAATTTGCAACACTTTTGGGAGTCAAGGTTTTTCGACCGATGATGTCAAGTTGGTCTTATTTCAGTTCTCTTTGGAGGATAAGGCAAAGAAGTGGTTTTACACTTTGCCTTCAGCATCTATTTACACATGGGGAGAGATGCAACAAACTTTCCTCGATGAATTTTATACCGCCCAAAAGACAAACGATGCTAGAAAGGGATTGAGAAGCTTCCAACAACAACATGGTGAGATGTTCCATGAGGTATTTGAACGTTTCAACATGATGATTAAAAATTGCCCTCACCATGGAATTGAATTGTGGGAATTAATGAATGCTTTTCACGAGGGGTTGAGTGCTGAAGATGCTCGTGATCTCATGTCTATTACCGGTGGGACTTTCGGTACAAACTACGAAAATGATGATTGGGAGTTTTTGGAGAATATGGCCACTACATCAAAAAGGAAAGCTCAAGCATCGAGGAGAGCTCGACCGGCCATTGCCCGACCGCAAGTGCATGCGATAGATGACGGTAATGTACAAACTTCTAATCAAATTTATGATGTTTGTGCCTTATGCAATGAAATAGGTCATGCGGCTGAAAATTGCCAAGGGTTGATGGAAGGGCAATATGAAGAAGTCAATGCAGTACAAGGTCAATGAGGGGGTGGTAGAAATTACAACAATATGAATTCTAACACTTACCACCCCGGGTTGAGGAATCATCCGAATTTTCGTTATGGGAACCCTTCGAATCAATCAAACCCGAACTTTCAAGGTAGCCAAGGAAACTATGGTTCGCGCCAACCTTATAACAATCAAGGTGGATATAGAAGTGGGAACAACCAAGGGTACCAAAGGCAAACGGGTCAAGAACAAGGGGGGTCTTCGGGTGGAAATGAGATGATGGATATGTTGAAGAGCATGCAAGCGGAGATGCAAAAGAGAAACCAACTGGATGATGCTCGTATACAAAAAGATGAGGCTCGAGATAAGGCAATTCAAACTTTGACCACTCAAACGGGTCAAATCAAAATTAGCTCTTATATATACGTTCTACCATTTTCCTACCTTTGCACCTAGCCCCGTTACAACCCGTAAGTTTCCCTTGATTCATAAGCATGCTAGATATTTGTTAGGAGGAAACTTGATTCTTATACAAGCTTATTGTCGCACACACACATACACGCATTGAGTGGTTTTGCATTACATACTAGTAATTCTTGTCACCGAGAGTTTGGTGAGGGGTGTGTCTTATGGTATGGTCGAAGGTTAGTAAAAGGATGGCATGTTTAGCTTGGTTTGCATAATTGATTGCTAGTGGTTTTGAATAATTTCTGAATGGGTTGCTTGGGACAAGCAACGGGTAAGTGTGGGGATGTGACGGGTGGTCCGTAGGACAACCCTTAAAAGGTTTAATACAATGCACATTCTACACTTTATTCGGTTAATTGTTTGAACATGATAATCACTAGATGATGTGATGTGCAGATGTTATAATGCTCAAGATACATGTTTTAGAAGGTTGGATGAATGTTGGGACTTGATGGAAACTTAAAATGAAGGAATTGGCTATGCATGAAGAAACAAAGGAAGAAAATGTCACTGACTGCCGTAACCTACGGCCCTTAGCCGTAGGTTACGGCTCTTATGTTGTTGATTGAATGCATGCCGTAAGACAGGAAGTTCCAGCCGTAAAGAATGATGATAGCCGTAAGTTACGGCACATTGCCGTAGCTTACGGCTCGGTGTTGACTTCCGGGGATCATTGACTGCCGTAAGCTACGGCAAGGTGCCGTAAGCTACGGCAAGGAGCCGTAGCTTACGGCTCCGACTGATGTTGTTATGTAACATCCACATTAAAAGCTGATTTGAAGAGGGATTTATGGGACTTATCATTGCCATTTTCGGTTACCATCATCTTGTTCACGAAATTGAGAGCATTTTGGGAGACTTTGGCAAGGAAGAACACTTGTTAATCTTTAGTTTTATGTGTGTGATTCACTTGAACATCAAAACTATATTTGCTACAATGTTTGTCCAAGCCATGAGTGGCTAGTTTTCTTATGGTCATCCTAGGTTGGAGGTTTGTATGAGACAATTGTGTTTTGGATTCCATATTTCTAGAATGGTAAACTTTATCTTTGTTTTGTTTATCATGGTGTGTGATTACTTATTTGTAAATTGTTGATTCTCATGATATCCTAGTTTGAAACCATACGTTCTTGGTGCCGTTGGCAATCGAGATATCATGGGTAGAATTAGAATTGGGTAAGGGTTGATTGGTCATCGGGTAACAACCTCACGTTCTAGGAATCTGAGTACTTCGTTCCCTTTTATCACAATAAGTAATTGCACATGAACTATGTCTATGTAGTTCTTTCTAGTGGATGATAGCACAATTGTTGAAGCAAACCGAAAACTTAGGATGGTCATTTGTCCCTAAAATTGTTTACAAAACCAATTCTCAATTCGCAATTTAATTAGTAATCTTAGTTTTAAAACAAACAATCCAACTCTTTGAATTTACTTTTATTGCAATTAGTTTAATCTTAGTTAACTTAGATACACTTCTAAATAACACACATTCCACAAACTCCCTGTGTTCGATACCCTATTACCTCTATCTATATAGTTGTTATTGGGATTAAATTTGCGTGACCACGACATCACGTCAATACCCTCCCCGAGACGGTATTCCAACAACTACGTCGGGTAGAACCACGACATATGTTACGGAACCCTAAATCAATCGGGCAACGTATCTAATACGAAACTGGGGTTATAATACTTACAACGGGGCAGAACCTCGCTAATTAGGGGGTATAATACTTGGGAATTATGCCTGTAATGTGAGAATTCGAGATACAGAAAGTGAAATGAACGAATTGAGTTGAAGCCCGAGGCCTCCTTTATATAGTGCCTGATTCTGGTTCTCACGCGGCCCGCGTAAGATGTAACCCGAAGGTTACGCGGCACGCGTACTAACCCGGGTAGGGTTTAGGGTGTCCGGGTCATGGGGTAGGTCCAACACGCGTTCAGACACGTGGCAACACCGGAGCTAGCCTGATCATTAAGTTGACGCGACCCGCGTAGGGTTTGAGCTTAGGCTTACGCGGCCCGCCTCAAACCCAAAAACCTTATTTTTTATTATTTTTGATAATATTTAGGGTATTCGGGGCCCGTTTTCACGTATGGGATGTATTTTGGGACATATTGGGGTATTTTAAAATATATTAGGGTGTCGGAAAAATTATGAAGGTGTCGGTTTTCTTTAAGGTTGTTATAAATTACCCCGATTCTGCTGGGGTTACTGCCTTTGTTGTTGTTGTTGGAGCTGTTGCTGTTGTTTCTTGGGATGTGGAGCTCTACAGTCTTTCACCATATGACCCACCTTATCACACCTTTGACATGCTCAGTTACACGAGCCATAATGGTGAAAACCGCACTTGTTTCACTTCGGTTGTTTCCCCGCATAAGAACCTAACGTTTGACTGTTGTTCTGATTCTGGTTGACTGAAGATGACTGGCTGTACCTCGACTGTTGTTGTTGTTGTCAGGCTTCTTTTGCGACTGATTTGAGTTAGTCGCCTTATCTACGTCATTCCACTTACGCTTGTTGTCAGTGGTGGGGGTAGCAGTAGCAGCAGTAGTAGTAGCAGCAACACGTGGTGGCAGCGAGCCACGCTCCACCTCCTGATCAGTGATCTTATGAGCCAGTCTAATAATCCGTGGTAGGTTGTCAAGATTTGCTACAGTGACTAATCCCTTAACTTGTGGTGCCAATCCTTTAATGTAGAGTTCGATCCTACGGGGCGGTGGTTGGGATAGGTTAGGACACATGTTTGCCAGTTCGTGACACCGTTTCGTATAAGCCTCGATCTCAGATCACTCCATCTTCAAGTTATAGTACTCGTTTTCCAACTTTTGAATTTCATCCCGAGGGCAGTACTCTTCCCGAATCAACTCCTTGAAATCATCCCAAGTGGTCGCGTTTGCCATTTCAATGCCCAGCATCTGCACCTGAGCATTCCACCAAGTCAAGGCACCATCCTCCAAGGTGCCAGAAGCAAACTTTACCCTGTCCCCAGCTGGACAGTTACACATAGCAAAGACGGATTCGGCTTTCTCGAACCAACAGAGCAGTCCCACGGGACCTTCAGCTCTACTGAAAGTTTGAGGCTTGCAATCCATGAACGTTTTGAACGTACACACGGGTGGATTGTTCTGGTTTTGGTTCACAGCTTGACCTAAAACAAGAGAAAATACGCTCAAATGAGAATCGAGTAAACTAACTAAGGATTATGCTTGGTCCGGTATGTATTGTACCGGCTTGCTGAGCTTCCAATGCCTCAGCCACACGTGTGTTAATCAGATCCGTCAATTCTGCCCGAGCATCACGATGTTGCCACGTCCACCGCCGCGGCCGCCTCCACGTCCACCGTTACGACCGCCACGTCCGCTCATGATTCTATATAAGAAAAGAGTGGAAAAGATGAGGATTGCAATTGAGTTGAAGTCAACCATCACCATGACTTCCATAGATTTGAGAAACTCTAACATTATACGGATAGTGGAACAGAACCCCTTTCACACTTATTAAGCCTCACTGGGATTCACATGCACCTCACATTATTATTATGTATGCACCCATAATAATAAGGCAATTTGCATGCTTATCTCAGTGCCTCTTAACTCGCACTAAAAGGTTCCCCACACTCGAATAACAAAACGAAGGACATTACAAAACTAGGAATCACAAAAGTCGAAGGGTAGTGCCACACTATCAAGCATTACTTAAACATGCAGCACATGCAATCATATCATAGTATCTAGTATATAGTTTCATGCAAGTCGTGAGCGTGTGTATACTAGGTAAGTAATGCATAAAGTAAAAAGAGGACGAACCTTGGAATCTAGAGCTGAGTGTCATGGTCGTTTTCGATACTGTTTGGTTATAGTCTGGTTTTATGAAAACGTTTTAAAACCTAGTTCACTATAACCAGTGGCTCTGATACCAAACTGTCACACCCCCAAAAATACCACAAGCGGAAACCCTCGCAAGGCATGTGACATACCAGGATCTAGCCACTAATCACATTGAACCATAGACAAAATAGAAATTTCCCATTAAATAAAATAGTATAACTTAAACACCAGTTTAGAAAATCAAACATGTTCAGCGGAAGCATAATAGTTTGTTAAATAAGGTTAATGAAAGTGTTCCAAACAATGCAACATCAAGGAGCGTTCCAATTTCCACGACCCATGACCACTTCAGCTTCCCAGACAGCAAGTTCCATGACTGTGTACCTAAGGACCTGCAAGCATGCAGAAAAGTGTATCAGCGAAAGCTGGCGAGTTCACAGTTTGTTTAACCGTTTGTTACCAAGTATTGACTTATGTTATGTTGATAATAACTCGATACCGCAGACGGCTCCTTTTTTGCCCTTCTCCAATGCTCTATCAAACATTGGTCATGATTTTAAAGTTATTAGTTCACGCCCATCCTATCCAGGTACGTCGTGAGGGTGCCAAACCTAATAGCGCTATCAACTAATAACCCCGTTGCCCTACAAGCAACTTGTTTGGTAGTATGATGGGACTTAAGTGATAGAAAATGAGTGTATTATCCAACATCAACATTTACACGAAAACCGCCTCATATCCCCTACAAGGATATGGGTTTGTGAAATTCTGTTTGTTACTGAAAACCGCCTCATATCCCCTACAAGGACATGGGTTTGCGAAAACTGTTTATTTGTTTTGCCTGTTTGATAATCCCCACTGGACGCATGCTTGTATTGAGAGGAGTGAACGCACCTTAGTTTTGCTCGGTATGTTAAGTTACCCATTCCAAGTTAGTCAAACAAACCATACCGTGGTTACCAATGAAATCAGTTTCATAGTCAATTAAGTCACGTACATTCACAATTTGAATTCATAGCAAAGATCACCGTATATCACATAGCAATTATTCAATCTCATACAAGTCATAACCATTTGAGACCTTACTGTTTAAAAGGTTTTGTTTGTTTACTCTGTTGAAGCATCCTCACGAAGAACCAGTTCTTCGTGGGATACTCTCATGGCTAAGAACCCTCTAGGCGAAGAACCATGTTGCGTCGAGGAATGATGGTGACGAAGAACCTTAGTTGTTCGTCGAATTCCAGTCAACGAAGAAACAGTTCTTCGTCAACCTGGGTTCTTCGTTGGGGAGTCCTTCGTCGCTGCACCTCAACAGTTACATGATTTCTTTCATAACAACTATCTCGTGATTACAGTAAACACTTTGCCACAAACCAAAACGGATCACACATTATGCTTTAACAATTATCATTCATGTTCATACAAATTTCATAAATTTCATAATTGTAACAGTTTCCTTAATTCCCATAACACCAATCATAAGCAACCCTAATCATCATACTCATCATATCACAACTCAGATTATCCAATAACCATACACAATCAGATTTGTGTGTCTATCATAATATAAATTCAACAAGCAGATTTATCAAACCGCGTGATGAACATGAACGAATACAAGCCATCGAACTCTCATCATGCATGTTCTAATTTATTTGATTTAATATTGAAACATCAAAACCCTAATTAACACAATATGTGAGCATGGTTTCTAGCAAAATCCTATATGCACAGCAGATCTCAAGCATCCCATAATAATCATCAAACAACGTGAAGTGTGGTGAGATACTAACCGAATGGTGAGATGGTCACGAAAGTGCAAGAGGGCTTCGAGGGAAAAGAAAGGTGCTGCTGGTGTTCACAAATGAGCAGGAGAGTTTAGGGTTTGACAGATTTGTGTTTATATGGTGCGAACAGGGCCGAGCAACAACTGGGTTTCACTTGGGCCGAAAGCCCTTTCGGCGAAGGATCTTCGTCCTCTTGACGAAGAACTATACTTCGTCAAGAGTGGTGATGGCGAAGAACCTTCTTCGTCATGAAACGTTTGTAACGAAGGACCTTGTTCGTCAAGAAGTGAAGTTGGCGAAGAACTCTAGTAGTTCGTCAAAGGCCAGCCAACGAAGAACTAGGTTCTTCGTCGACTTGAGTGTGGTGTGCAGCCCAAAGTTAAGAAACATGATCATATTATAACTAAGCATTAAACAACTCCTAAGTTTTCATGAAACACCCAAACATAGCAATACTTTAATCATTCAAACATCGTGCACATGATACAATGTAAAACGAATTGTGAAAACAAGAATTGCGTAGAGGAAAGACCTTGAAATCTCGGGTTGTCACAGTTTTAATATTAAGCTTTATGATGCAATAATAACATAAGAAAAACTTTGTTGGACAGTCTCTCTAGCTGCCATATCAGCTTTTCTTATGTCATCGAGTTTTCTCCTTTTATAGAAAATATATATAGATATGTTAACACAAATAGTCATCAAGATTTATCTTTTAAAAATGAACATTGATGTACTATTTATTATTATAACATTTTACTTTGTTTTTTATTTGTATAAATTTTATATAATAAATAATAAAAAAGATTTATCTTTAAAAAATTTGTTATTTACTATGATCATAATAAAAACAAACGTTTATATTCTTATCTAATTTTTTTGTTTATTATTATTATTAAGAGTTAAATTCTATTTTAGTCCATGTGGTTTGGGTCATTTTACCAGTTTAGTCCAAAGGTTTAAAACGCTGCAATTTTAGTCCAAATAGTTTCAAACGTTGCCATTTTAGTCCACTGGGTTAACTCCATCTCTTTAATCTGTTAACTGGAAGGATATTCCGGTCATTTTATATGTGTGTTAACTAGAAGGGCAATTCGACCATATAAAATGATTGAATTACCCTTCTAGCTAACAGAAAAAATGGACAAAGTTAGCCCAGTGGACTAAAATGACAACGCTTGAAACTATTTTGACTAAAATGGCAACGTTTCAAACCTTTGAACTAAACTGACATAATGACCCGAACCACATGGACTAAAATGTCATTTAACTCTATTATTAAAAACAAATGTTTATCTTTATCTAAATATTTATTCTTATCTAATATTTTGTTTAAAATAATCATGAATGATAAATAACAAAATAAGGTGAGAATATTAAATGATAAATAAGAAAATAAGGTGAGAAAGTGACATGTGTCCTAAAAATATTTTCATCTATTAATATAGGAAGATATGTATGGATGTATTAGCAATCTTACTAACATAACAAATTATTACTATATATTATTATACATATTATTTGAAACTCTCCATGAATAGTGGTTTAATTTTTTTTTAATATTGTTTTTTCTAAGTTTTTATATATTATATTGTTTTTTATTAAGATTTTAAACATATTTTTTTTCTTATAAAATAAATGCATACGGTATCAATATTGTATGGTTTAGTTCGGTATTGTTTTTTTCTAGGCTTTCATTATTATATTGTTTTCTTATTAACTTAAGTTTTCATTATTATATTGTTTTCTTATCGATACGTTATCAGTGTATCGAAAGCATAATCAATAAAAATAAATAGGGTATTGATACAAATGTTGTTCAATCGGTTTCAATTCGATTTGTTACGATAGCAGCACGATATGTCTTTTAGAAATAAAAATCACAATGTTGAAATAAAATAACCATAAAATGCAAACGAACTAAATCGATATCAACTAAACAATATCAGTTCCAGTATTGATATATGTTTTTATTGTTTTTTAATGGATGTGATGTTTTCTTTTTCGACTATTATAGAGAGTGCCGGTAACGTAACGAACCAAATTGATATCGACTGAAATCTCGCCGCGAAGCACGGGGGAGTCTCACTAGTTAATAAAGGAAATGAAATGAATAGTGATTTTAATATTATAATAATAGTTATTTTCGTTACTTTTTAACTTTATTCTTTTATTTTTCATATTAGGGGTTGGGATAAGCTTGGTGTCAACCGGTATCGAACCAGTATTGGTATCGAAAATACCGGGACGGTCCTGTTCGGTATCAGTACATGAAGTTAAAATTCCGCACTAATACAGAAAACATCAAAAGTTGGTGTCGAATTGGTATTGGAAATCTTTTGGTTCGGGAAATTCAGTGTTGCTACCCGATACCATTTGCTCATCCCTGATCACGGTTACCGTACGAACAACGGTATCGTACAACTTTTTTTTGTTGATTTTCTTCAACTTTTAATATTTTTTTTTAGTTTCAGGGGTAGGGATGAGCTCGGTGCCAACCGATACAGAATCGGTATTGATACCGAAAATACCAGTTACGGTACCGGTATATGAAGGTAAAAAACGGTAGTGAACCCGTACCAGGAATGCCAAAAGTCGGTACCGAATTGGTACTTAAGATCTTTCGGTTCGGCAAATTTGGTACCGGTACCCAGAACAATTTGCTCATCTCTGACCACGAGTTTCATACGAACAACATCGTTACCATACAACTTTTTTAGTTGATTTTCTTTCGGTCATCTTTTAGTGTTTTTTTCTACATTTTCTTTTTATTTTTGTCAGCAGTTCCGTTCGCAACACGCTTGTAATGATTTCAAAACACATGTAAACACAGACTTCTTTAAATGATAAAAGAAATTCACCGCAACGCGGCGAACTTCTTTAAACCTAGTTTATAAATCATTTATGAAACAAAGAAACTTAGTTATTTTAATCTATAATTGCAAGTAAACACGAAATTTTGAATAATTAAACGATAAATTCATCCCCAAAATAATAGTAATTCCATCCTGGCGAGAAAAGCGCATACATTAAGCTGGATTATAAATCAAAAGACAATCTTATAGCATCTTAGATGAAGTTTCTAAAGTACATTTTAAAGAAAATTGCTGGAATTTCAAAGATTTATAGCATCGTAGATGAAGTATCGAAAGTACATATTAAAGAAAATTGCTGGAAGTTCAAAGATAACAACTTAGAATTGCAAACGAGTACTACAATATCTGAACTGAGAAAAGCAAATTAACAACAAATACCATTACAGACTGAAACATTAGAATTGATCAGAAAGCATGCTCTCTAATTCGTTTTTGTATATGGTTATAAAAGCATCCATTTGTTTACCAGGAAGACACAAACCAATTTCAAGATCATCTGATGCTTCTTCGCTTGCGTTAACAGATATCGCATCACTGAAATCTAACGATACAGTCTCATACTTTTTGGGCCTCCCCCACCCAAAATCAACCTCATAAACATTGAGTTTTGGTGTTCCTGCAACACCAATCGTTGGAGCTTGCGAAAGTCCCTTCTCCAACGATGTCTCCATATCTTCAAAGAACCCTTCCTTGTTGTTTACGGCCTGCATTATAGCGGTTCCTAGTACATCAACCGCGGTTGGAAACCCATTGCTTGATGTTATTAAAGTGGTTTTTGTTATAGCCATACATAACCCGGTACAGTTGCCAAAATAAGTTGGGGGAACCGGGGGTTCCAAACGACTCCTCCAATCAGCCATACAAGCAAACCGTTCGACCTCATACTCACCCTTCTTTCCTTCTATAAGAATACGCGATTTGGCTATACAACTCCATACAAAACCACATCCTACAACAAACGAAGACACATATTTTAGTGTTGGAAGTTGAACCAACAGCCATTTCTTTAGCCAAATGATTTGTGATCGGGTCAAGACAATTGTTGATCGAACTTTATCGGGCTGGGAAACAAGCTGCTGCACCTTGTAGTTTTCATCAATATTTCGAATGGGTGGTAAACTTAAAAGCATTTTGTCTAACGAATCAGGGTAGCTGATCACTCTATCGTAAAATGGCAACGATCCAGTAGCTAAGAATAGCTCACCACTGCCGTGTTTAGCAATCGATGTCCACCCCATCAAGAAATTATATCGTGTTCTTGCATCACAAAGTGAGTGATGATTTGAGAGCCCGATGGTAATTCCGGAATTTCGGAATATCGTTACTTGAATCGAAAACACTGGGATTTTCACAATGTCGGATACTTTAAATGCGCTTTCAAGTTGAGGTACCAAAGGGTGAAACTTGTTACAATCTCTAGGATGATTTCCTTTGAGATCATGGAAATCAAGACTACACTCAGCAAACGTAAGCGCGACTGCATCGCCATCGACATGAAGGATTTCGGGTTTTCTAATGACACCCGAATGATTTTCGCTAGGAAACATGATCATGTTGCCTGCAAATGGAAAGAAGTGTTGAAGAGTTATGGACAACGAGTGTTTGAGTTTTGGAACAATTGTATCGATGAAATGGGATTTGGAATGTGGGAAGTCATAAAAGAAAAGCTGGTGAACAGCTGCATGGAACAGTAACCATGGCAAATCGAAGGAAGTGAGTGGCAGTGATCTTTCGCCTACGGTGTGAGGCGGTGGTGAAATTCGGCATTTTTCAAGAATGGTCAAGACCCCCTCGGTAGACATTTGTATTTTGTTTCTGGAGAACACAAATTGTTGGGTTTACTTATAAACAACCTCCCCACATATTATATTATTTTATTTATAATAATAATAATAATAATAATAATAATAATAATAATAATAATAATAATAAAAATAATAATAATAATAAGAGTAAAATGCACGGATAGTCCCTGTGGTTTTGCAAAGTTTCAGCTATAGTCCCCAGATTTTGGAAATTACACTCATAGTCCCTGTGGTTTGACAGTTTGTTACGCGAATAGTCCCTGGAGTGGATGGGGGTTAGTTTTCTCAGTTAAATTGGTGTGAAATTACAAAATTGCCCTTATTAAAAAAAGATAATAAAATCAATAAAAGAAATAAAAAAAAAGGTAGGCCCCACCTTCCACTTCTTTTCCTCCTAAAACCACCACCGCCTACCACCTATTGAAACCGTCACTTGCCACCACCTCCTAAAACCACCAATTTCCACCACCACGGAAAACCACCACCCTCCATCATCACCTTTTCTCCACCAACACGACCCTAAAATCAACTACCACCTCCTTAAAAAAACCGAAATCTGTACTAGAGCCATGGATATCATCAAGTCACCCACAAAGATTTAATCTTTTCATAGCAAAACCAAAACCCAGCTAATGTGCAAACAAAATCAGACCAAATCAAACCTGGATTGGAGCAAAATCGGGCCAAAACAAAACTGAAACCTGCAAAATCAGGCCAAATGAACAAATCATAACAAGTATAAAACAACGCCACACCGGTTGCCGCCGGTAACTCCTCCGTCCCCTTCATTGGAATCGCGATCCACCACAAGGCAATAAGAGTATGACGTGGCGTTGATTTGTGACGGAAATGATATCCGTCCGCTGCCTAATCCGATTAATCCAGCAGCTCCGACGAATAATCCTTCATTATTGTGTCCACATCCGATGGCGATATTCTCAAAGGTTGTAGATCCTTGAAGCATTAGCGTCTCCGTCACAAAATCTCCGACGGTGTAGGATCTGTCGCCGTACGATACTTTGTACAGGAACGTGCCAACGGTAGAGATGGTGATTGTCGGATTTGATGGTGGTTGTGTGGGGGTTGTGGCAGGTGTTGGTGGTGGGTGGGGGTTTGCCTGAGAAAGAGAGAGAGTAGAGAGAGAGTCAGTGTGTGACTTTTAGTGAGTGTGTGTGTTTATATGTATATATATGTGGGTGTGAATTATTTCTTATATTTTAATAAAAGGAAGGGGTAGTTTTGTAATTTCATATGGACTTAACGGAGAAAACTAACCCCCATCAACTTCAGGGACTATCCGCGTAACAAACTGTCAAACCACAGGGACTATGAGTGTAATTTCCAAAATCTGGGACTATAGCTGAAACTTTGCAAAACCACAGGGACTATCCGTGCATTTTACTCTAATAATAATAATAATAATAATAATAATAATAATAATAATAATAATAATAATAATAATAATAATAATAATAATAATAATAATAATCTGATACCAATTTTTTTTTAAGTTTTTGTATTGAATTTTTTAACTTTTAATTTCACCCCTTATTTTTAAATAACTTATACATTTAACCCATTTAGTTTAATTAAATTTGATTTTCCTATGATAACTAATGTTCATTATTTTTTTTAAGTTGAATACGCTATTGTGTTTAATATTTTTTTTCTCGGTGTAAACTTTGTTGAAAAAGAGTTTTATTTAAAATAGTAATGTGGCGAACAGAATCGATGCCGACATCACTACCAGTATTGTTATAACTAGAAACAGTAGCGGCATTCGTTTTTATTATTGATACCATTGTTATTGTTAGAACCGATATCGATATTTACTTTTATAGTTTTAATCTAAAATACATTTTTTGTGCATTTCATTACTTTAAATAAGTGACGGTACCATGCCGAGCTGATATATTAAAAAATGGGGACTTACAAATCATAAGTATAAATTTTAAACTTCAATTATATTATTATTATAATGACATTATTATGACTTTAAAGCTATTTTGTTTTTCTGTTATAACTTTTAAAGTTCGTTGTTTAATAAAATTCCGGCTATGCGTTTGCGACATACTTAGTTTTATCTACGTTTTGATATAAGTTTTACTCAAAATCAAGTTGTGAATGATAGGGTACAAATAATAGAAGCCTAAACGTACATGTCTTCAAATCTAATTCATGGATTAGTTGTTTTTAAACAAAGTAACGACGTTTACCCTTACGTTAATGTAATAATATAATCCAACATGCGTATATTTATCAACGTGAGGATAACATATTTATTTAAAAGCGAACGGGTCAAATATAACTTATTATTTTGATCTTTACCGTGACGAATCGAGTCGATATCGTTCGAACAATAGCGGGACCGACACTTGTTTTCGTTTTATGGTTTTCTCGACCTTCCTACTGGTGATGTGACAAAACGAATTCATTCTAACCAAATAAAATTGGCACTGACATTTGTTGTTATATCTAGTGTCGGTATCATACCGGTGTTGTAGTGAATCGAACCGATATCAACTGTCGCAATGCCCGGATAATCCTACTACTCATATCTCAAAACTTTGTATTAGTTGGATCTCAATCGTTAGAGCACTCACATCGAAACCCCTCCCCCCCCAGCGAGTCTCTCGTGTGGGGCAGTATGGTTTCCGGGCGGAAGTCAGCTTGCGCAACGGCCGGGGCCCGATCGAACATCGCGTCCGTAAGAGCGGGGCTGACGGGGGAATGTCTTTGACATGACCCCGGAGACCAATTCGGTCTTGTACAGAGAAAGTCTCCTTCCAAAAAAAAAGATAAAAGTAAATCTAGGTGTATATTAATCATGTAAGTTATGTAAATAAAAAACTAAAACTAAGTATATATAGTAAAATACACTGTTAGTACATGTTATAAGCTAAAATTCCATATTTATAAACTACTGATTGAATTAAAGGTTAAACGAACAAGAACCGAGATCGTGTAATAAAAAAAAAAACAATTACCAATAAATAATACAATTCTGATTAGACCCCACATGAAATTCACTTGCAACCAATTTTTAACCGCAAGCTCTGATACTTGTACGGAAATATATACATAAGCTCTGATGGCACTTGTGAGCACAGTTGTCGTTGACGTTATGTTCAGGCAATATCTATGTAACCTAATCAATATGCGCGGAATTCATTTGATTAGGTGACAAACGTTTACAGCTCCTGGAAACAAATGGACAGGGTTCGCCGTCCAGTTCACAAATTCGATACTGAGCTCACAATCTGCACGGCTACTTTTAGACATGCATACCTTCGTGCGGATGAGGCTATCTACTCTCGTACGGATGAACATCCTCATTCGTACAGACTAACTATGTTCACATTATTGCGAACTGTCTTACATCCGTGCGAATGGACTTCTTTGCACGGACTAAGTACATTCGTGCGAAAGTGTTATAGATGACAAAATCCGTATAATCTAACATTCAACTTATAATGTCACACCCCCAAAAATACCACAACCGGAAGCCCCCGCGAGGCGTGTGACGTATCAGGATCTAGCCACCAATCACATTGAACTCTTAATAGAATTTCAAATAAAAGTTTTCATTTATTTAAATAAAGTATTACAAAACCATAAATATAACTAAGCGTATTCAGCGGAAGCATAAATCATTAGTTGAACATTTTATAATCCAAGTGTATGAAAAACCAATAGACTTGTCTCGTGATTCCATGTATCTCGACCCATGACCACTCCAGCATCCCAGACAGCAAGTTCCAAATAGATGTACCTATAGGCCTGCAAGCATGCAGAAAAGTGTATCAGCATAACGCTGGCGAATTCACAGTTTTGTTTACTG
Source organism: Helianthus tuberosus (assembly GCA_030545235.1). Classification (NCBI taxonomy): domain Eukaryota; kingdom Viridiplantae; phylum Streptophyta; class Magnoliopsida; order Asterales; family Asteraceae; genus Helianthus; species Helianthus tuberosus. The sequence goes on along the minus strand of CM060451.1, from coordinate 102,015,795 downwards.
AAAATCATGTTATATGTTTTGCTGCCAACAGTTTAGTTCAGTTCAAAAGCAATTCCAACAAAAAAACAATGTTGATAATAACTCGATACCGCAAGATGGCTCCAGTTTGTTTGCCCTTCCCCAATGCTCTATCAGACATTGGTCGAGTGGTTAAGGTAATTAGTTCACGCCCGTCCTCTCCGGTACGGTGTGAGGGTGCCAAACCTAATAGCGCTATCAACTAAATACCCAGCTGCCTCCCCGGCAACTATTTCGGTAGTAGATGGGACTTAAGTGATAGAAAATGAGTTTATTATCCAACATCCCAGTTTAACATTCCAGTTAAACCCATTTACCCAATATTCCTCCCCGGAATATTTACCAGATGTCCCTCCCCGGGACGCATGCTTGAAAAAGAGCAGTGAACTCATCTTTGGTTTGCTCGGTAATACTAGTTACTTGTTTTACAGTTGGTCAACCAAATCCTAACATGGTTATCAATGATAATCAGATTCACATTCATTCAAATCACGTATTTAACAGGTTGCATACACAAGTTGGGTTATCGTGCAACACATCGCGGATATTCGGATCACGTATAGGTTCACACCACAAGTTCGTGTTTCAACTAACCATCTAACTGTTCCTTGTCATTCATCATCCAACCCATATAATTACTCATACATCATGTCAATTTATTATCACCGTATAACTTAGACAAATATGTATTTCAAACAATTGTGCGACCGAGCTTTTAATGTGCGACTTATTAGCAATCGGGCCACCCAGTGTGCAGCCCAAATCAATTTGAGCCCATGTGTCAGGTGTGCGGCCCCAAGTTGTGGCCCAATAACCTTCGGCTCGCCATACCAATGTGCGATTGATCACTAATGTTTGGGCCCAACTGTATCTATGTTCATCTAAGATTTGTGCAGCCCGGTTACTAGGTAAGGCCCATTTAAGTGTGTGACTAAATTATTTGAATGGCCCGTTACACACGTGTGCGACCTCGGTAGAGGTGTGCGGCATGTTGTTGTGCGACGGGGGTGGTGTGCGACTGGGTTATACGTGTGTGATTATGCCTTACCGACTATGCAATCATGTCAATCCAAGTGTGTATGCTAGACTAGTGTGTGACCAGATTGTTTACAATAATACCTCATACATTACGGTGGGGTACGAGGTGTGTGCTGGGTGCTACCCACCCTTGTGCGGTTCCGTAATTACTCCCCCTACCATAGACTATCAAGCAGTTACAACCGAAGCCCACGAAAACCCTAATTACCTTTTGAACAATAATAGATTATTCCTATCACCTAGTCAGATCAATCCATACCTGATTATTTCTTGATCGTGCACCCTAGTTCCTCAATGTTGACATTGATTACGAACAATAGCACCATTAAATCTAATCATCGCAAGGAACCATCCACAACTAAACATCATATAATCATACATGTATACAATTTTAAATCACTGATTCACTAGTATGCAAATCCTCTATATTAACCAGCCATTCAATCATCGATCAAATCCATTTATTCATATTCAGTTAGTGCTCATATCTCATACAATTCAAACATGGTTTTTAATTTCTCTAAATCATAAGAACTTACATGATCATAATCACCAACCATACATCTCAAATCACATAGATTCGCACATAGCAAGAAACAATCAATCAGAATTAAAACAAATACGATTATACTAACCGAGGGGTCAAGGAGGACATGCTAGGACGATGATGATGTTTTCGAGAAGGAGGGCTTGCCGAAGACATTGCCGTCGTGGGTCTTGGGAGCGACTAGGGTTTGCAGTTTGTGAAGGAATTGTATACTCCTTCTCATAATCACGCGTATACAAAGTCACGTGGGATGGGATGGGCTCCTATCGGTTTGGGCCTGATAGTGAGTGTGTGTGTGGGCCGAGAGGTATGCAAACGAGATGGGAGTGTGCGATCCGAAGTTCGTGTGCGGTTATCAACGTGTGTCACAACCACTTGACGTCCAACGACCTTTGTTAATTCAAATATACAATAACATGTTTACATAACAAACACAAGTTCACAACGTACAACCAAATCATGAATAGAAACAATGTGTGCATAAAGAGCCTTGGGATTCCGAGTTGTCACATCATCCCCAACTTGAAAGAATTTCCGTCTCAAAATTTGATAAGCAATCTCGAAGGAAAAAAGAAGCGATAGCTCAGGATGACTAGGAATTTTCCTCGGGTACCACATATAACAAACATGACACGACTCGACGACGTAAACATCAGACATTATGTATTAACAGTTATTTATTCTGCATTGTGTTTTATTAATTTTATTTTCTTACTGGTCATGTTCTTTTAGCTTGTTTTCCAAGCAGAAGTGTTCTTATAATAAATGAGGGGATCCCTGATCCACTCCAAGTGAGTAGTAGTGTTGATTAGATTGTAATTTATTTATATTGTTCTTTCGGTGTAAATGAGGATAAGCAGAAAATTCATTCAAGTTATCTTTCTAAAATTCTATCTAGTGTTCTCCCTTGTTTCTTTTTCTAACACTCCGCATTTTCTGTACTTTCCATATTTAGAAAGTTGTATTCGCATTTTTATTTTTAGAAACTTGTATTCTTACATTATTTCAATCCTTGTAATCTTGAGACATTGATCATAATGGAAATCATATTTTTATATCAACCTTGTTTAATCATACATGCATAATACAAGTGCAAAAAGTTCAAGAACCAAAATTAGTAACTTCGGTGTTCTAACAACTCAAGACTCGTTAAACTCACTAAGTGGAAATTTCTTTGCAAACCATGAGTATACATGACCCTTTTTACTTTTTACTTTTTACACTTTTGGGTGCAATACGTTTATACTATCAAACACACGCCATCACTTATACTTTATGCTTAAATCACAAACAAACAATCCAACATACATGCTTAATACATTATGCTTGAGTTCGTATACATTGGAACATTCTTATGTGATAAACTTGTCATTAACTTCGTACGAGCCTCCCATTAACATGTATAGCGCTATAGGAGTAACGCACCGCCCGTAGTCTTATGGTCATGTTATGTCTTTTAAACTTGCGGTAATCAGAGGATTGACTTGTATAATCGCATGCCAGTTATATGTTAATTCTTGATAACAATTTGGTCACATGGATTGTTCAAACTTTTATATACATATGCTAGTATTCAAACTTATATACTCGCCAATACTTTTGTATTGAACTATACTTTAATACGTATTGCAGGATTTTGATGATGATGATGATGATGATGCACAGAATGTAGTAGCATGCCTAGAAACACACCTTAAACTTTAATACTTGTTGTATTTTAACTTGTTTCAAACTTGTTGTAATTCTATTTCAAACAGTGTACTTGATGTTAGCAGTGAAATGAAATTTGTTTATTAAATACTTGTCACATTTAGCGTTATGAAGTCTTGAGCAATCTTGTTTTTGTCTGACTCCGATGTTTCCGCCCTCGCTTGGGGTGTGACAGATTGGTATCAGAGCCATAACTATAGGGAATTAGGAAAAATTTCCATGTTGACCTAGTCTATAGTTAAACACCATACTTGACCATTCATGATTTATATGCTAAATTCTTAAAAAGTCTTTTATGTGCTCAGATTTACTTTCTTATTTCAAAACATATGCCTTCCCTAAGGCAACCTTACTCGACCATGTGAAAACATGAAAACACTCATATTATACAAACGAAACGACTTCACCAAAATAAGCGTGAAACCCACACTTTGGTGAAAGACTCTCAATCCTTACTCTTGATTTTCACGAAATTATACATCAAGCTAGGAGTGACATCCTTATCTTGATGGAAAATTTCACCATAATCATTCTAGTGGACCCTTGCCAATGAGTCGGATTTAGTTCCTTATCTCGTTTGGCAAGTACCAACCACACTTAGGGAACGATGCTATCAAGTTATGGGTGAAACCCGCATCTTGATAACTAGTCCCACTCCTCGATTTTCAATCCCACCAAAGTCTCGAACGTTTGATTGACCAAGGACAGGTAGTAACCGGAAGGGTGAATACCGTTAACCAAAATTTCAGCGAGAGTATTCTACCAATTAGGCCAAAGCATGCTTCCCAAACTCAAAAGCACTTTCGACCATTTTGGTTTAGTCAAAGTTCCGTTTCAGAAAAATCCAAGTTTTAGTCAAACAACGTCATACTAGAATCGATTTTGTGTAGAACACGAATCAAACTTCTCCTTTTCGAAATTCAAAATTTATTTCACAACGATTATACATACATATAATACTTATCCTTTTTCATATGTCTTGCAACTATTTATATATACGATCTCAAAATGACACCGCAAGATGAACACTACTCATATTCCCAAAAATGGGATCATATCATCAAGATATGAGTGATTCCCTTACCTTGACGATTAGCTCCGCTCCTTTCCTTTTTACAACGACTTCACCAAAGAGTTAGGAGTGATTTCCTTACCTCGGTGATCGTTACCAATTCCCATTTCTCAAAGAAATCTTTTCACACCCCTAAAATCCACAAGCGGAGTATCACCACAGGGCGTGACTTACCAGGATCAAGCCACCAATCATATTGAACAATATAAGTAAGTAAATAAAACCCAACACAAACAATATAATTGGTGTCAAACAATTTAGCAAAGTCTAAGTTAACAGCGGAAGCATTAAGTTCAAAACCAAAATATAAGTTTAAAGTTTCATAAAGTTTCTCATGAACACCCAGCGGTTCATGTGCCACAACGACTCCTTCTCCAATGCAAGCTCCAACAAATAGCCTAACGACCTGCAAAGCATGTAGTAACGTATCAACAAAAATGTTGGCGAGTTCATAGTTGGTTATCTGTTTTAATGTTGTTCCAAAAACCATTAGTTGTTAAGTTGTTTCGAAAACCAAAAGTTATCCAGTTCCATGTTCCCATAACCATATACCGTGGGGGCTACTCCATGTTGTAAACCACTAGACCCGTTACCATATCGACTACTGACTTAAGTCATGTTTGAGTGCCCTGCGTCAATGTCTATCATCATTGACTAAGTGCCCAAGTACATTAGTCCACTCTCGTCCTCTGTTGCACGGTGTGAGGCTTGTCAGACCTAATAGCGCTATTTAACTAATGACCCGTTCGCCAATGGCCCGACGATTAAGTCAATATGAAAATGAGGGACTTTATGATAGAGTTGTTGTCTAGTAAGTTTAAGGTTGTCCTACCCAAGGAGGACCGAGGTACGTATTCTACCCAAGGAGAATACGCAGGTTGCATCCCACCCAAAGGGGATAGTTGTTGTTCCTCAACCCATTCCCAAACCACCGGGAATCCCATGCTTTGTAGAAAAGTGTGAACTCACCTTTGGTTTCTCGGTTTGACTCTTAAAAATAGCTAACAGTCAAGGTCGGTCAATCACGTCCTAGTTTGATTACCAGTTAGTCCATTAGTGGTTTCAAATAGGGCACAATGTTCTTACACGCATCTACCACATAACATGCATTCACTTTGACAGTTCATGCCCATATATACATTCCACCTATAACTACTCAAGAGCAAGCACACGATACTTCACATAACACTTTCGTTGACATATAACAAGTTGGATCATTATCAGATAATATAACCGACATTTAGACACGCAAATCACTACTTATATTGTTTCAGCTTTAACATCCAAAACTGGGCTGTTTTCGGGTATTTTAATAAAATAGTTAACTTGTTCCAAAAATTCCCAAAATTTGACAAAATGTTCTAAACGGTCCACGTCACATTATGTAAAAATCTCAGCACTCAATTTATTACCAATTATTTTATAAAAATCATTTACCGGGCTGCAGTCAGATTCGTCACTTTTTGACTGCAGTCCACGGAAAAATTTATTTAAAATTCATCGTAAGTCCGATTAACGAAATTCCAGTTGAAGATTTGCGTCGACACCCGTGGCCATCTACTGTACGAGTTTCATGACCTAACTCTATCCACATTTCAAGTTATGACAAATAACATAACACACATTTTCTGCAGAAAAAACACAGCTTTTCCTGCAGTACAAAACAGACCTTTAAAAATAGCAAACGACCTCAGAAAAATATGATTCCAGCACCATTTGAAGCGTTCTTCGAAAACATATAATTTAGACTTCAGAAAATTAATTTTTCAATTTATAATGGTCTGTTTACAGCCAACTGAAGTTGGCAGTTTTCATCAATCAGCATTCTGTTTTACAATCAAACGACACCAAAACGCGTGTAAACGATCCTAACCCTTCCTAATAACAACCAACAGCAGGTTATTCATCAATTACCATCTAACCATGTCAACAATCACAAATCCTAGATGTAACACATCATGATTTTTCACAAAAATGCAGCCAAAGATCTTTTATGCATACATATCATCGATTAATTCAACAAATCGCATACCCAATCGAAATTAATCATGCAACAACAAAACCCTAGCATGTCAACTAAAAATCACAGCCATGTTTCTACAAAAATCACACCATGAATCACAATCCAAACAAGAATACTAACCTTAGATCGGAGAGAAGGATTAACGAGGAATAGAGAGGCGACAAGAAGCTGATTGCGAACATGGGGGGGGGGGGGCTGCTACTGCCGTCGCACGACCAAAGGGGAGGGTAGGGTTTCAATATATCCTTTTTTAACTCATGCATATACGTACATAAAAATAGAAGGGTGTTTGGGTCTTGTGGGCCGAAAAGGGAAGGAGTGGGTTGGGCTCATGTTTCACGCAAGGGGGTATGGGTGGCGGGTTGGGTCGGTTATAGGGAAAAGGGGAAGGGGTCGGTTTGGGTTGGGTTTACTAAGTGGTGGTCTTGCGAGTTACACAAAATAATTAATTAAAATGTTTCGTTTCGCAAAGTACATACTAAAATGTTTCATTTCGCAGAAAGACGCGTAACACAATACTTCGGTTTCAGATTTCGGTTTCACGTAATTCACATCACACATTACCATGTTCGTAATCATTCAAGAAAATAATCAAGCAACACATTCAATTCATATATGTACGTTTAATTACAAAGTAAAGCGAAACGTAACAAGAATTTATACGAGTTGTCACAAATCTCATCCTTGAGTTAGGGGTGACATCCACACTTCAAAGATAGATCGAATCGCAACTCGAACACTTTCATGTGAACCACTCGATTTGAATCTTATGCTTAAACCTTTCACTATTATGCCAAATTGTCTCATTTATGCATAAATCTCGAACTTTATTATTTTTTCCAAACATGTTACTTACCCTACAAACTACTTACATAAATTACATACGCAAAATCCCCCAAGTTATGCTTTACATATTTTCTTAATCGATTTTCAAAATGTTAAGAAATGCTACCAAACAACCTATTCGGTCTAATGAATCTCTTGCTCATGATTCCCATATTTCGTCCAATCACTAAAACACGCTCACATTATACTATTATGCTAAAGACATTTTGTTCCCAATAGGGAACCAAATAAAAATTTCTCTCACATACGTATAAAATCTTATAGATGTTGCTTCATTAACGTCGCTTAGTTGGTAAAACATGATTAGTTCATAGAAAACCTAACCGACAAACACAAATGACCAACCATACACCCTCAAGACTTTGACTTTCAACAACATATCCTAAGTTAGTACTAGCTCTCCTACCAGAAAATCCATCGATACCTTAGCACAAGAATCTTACCACCCTCACTTATACCCACAACACAAGAAAGCCGATACAAACCACACCTAGAGAACCTTCCAATACCCATGACCGGTAATCCACTCGTACCGTTAAACACCAAGCATCATACATATAGGTATTTAGTCGGAACCCGACACTTTACCATCAACCTACCGTTAGATCAACCTACCACAATCATCTTACCAGCCAAACTAACTCCTAAAATATACGCTAGATATAGTAACCCTACACCTACACAACCATACCAACAAAGTTCGACTATTTATAAGTTCATTTTGCTAAAATTCTTTTCAAAGACCAAAATTTTCACAAGAATTTCCGAAATACAGCTTTTCGTATTTTTATACAAAATACTTTAAATGAAGCGAACTCAGTGTTTTAAAAATCTTTTTTTCAAGCATCGCTAATACCAAATTCTAAATCCAAACACGTGGGCAAGGAGACTTTATAGGAGCAGACAATTTACGACATAAGTAAATCCCACTTTTTGAAACAAAAGTTGCATTTTCTGCTTACAAAACACATCTAGCATAACAAATTGATACTTTACATTCTCTCAAAATTCACTCTCGCAAAACTCAATCTATTTTGAATCCAATAAACTCAATGTTTTGCTCAAACAACTACACATGCGTATCATCACACACTTTTAATCGATATTTCATGACAATCTCACACATATTATCATTACACTTCGTTTTTACACACTCAAAATTTCATGATCATTTTATATGCTTAAACTCATTATGCTTCAACTTATACACTCAATACTATATACGCAATTGTCATCAATCATACTCATACTCATACATTCGCACTACTTGGTAGTCATACTTGAAACCTATATGTGGGCATAACCCGAGTGGTTCTCCTACGTTAGTCACAAGTATACTTAAATACAATCAGGCTTATACGCTAAATTTTTATATGCTATCACACATGCATATTATCATTTATAATGATAAAACGTACCCTGACTCATGCACTACTAGTACAAACTATGCGGATCATGCAAGGACCAATATAATCGAGGGTGCACACGGGATTATAGGGGTAGGCGCATGAAAACCATAGGGTGTTCTACCGTGTATTGTAAGACACAGAATGTAACATGACACCGAATAGCTAAACGGTAGTAATATGGTTAGAACATGGTGGATACGCCGTTGGTACTTCCTATATATAAGTGTTCCAACCATATTACCAAACTTTCGTAAAACGTGCCATGCAAAATTCGGTGTTTTCCCCAGACCTTTTTAGACGTGATTAAACAAACTTTAGTAACTCACAAACGCATTGCTAAACGCGCAATACCCGATTATCCATGACGATACCTCATCCTCAAAAAATAATCGTTAGCCACAACGGCTACAACTATCACTAGCATTTCTCAACGCTTCATATTCTCATTATATCCGATGATCATACCCTTCCTACCATTGTATTCATCTACCGAATCGTTCGTTCACTCTCATATCATGATTATTCCCAATCTTTCCCTTGACTTTTTATCCAAACCTTATTTACAATAAATCGACCTAAACGTTCAATCCCTTAAACAAATATCCTCACCGGTTCAGTTATGTCAAAATACCTCTTTACTTTTAAAAACTATCTTCCATTCTTTATTACGCACAAACTTTACTTAGTCGGCCCTTTAACACCAAAACCTTTTGAAACCATAAATACCTAACATCCCAGTTTCTCACCAATAAGCAATTTTCTACAAACTTGTAGTTTTACTGATACGCCTTAGAACCGAATTTTTTTTTCTTACAACCTCGCATTGCCTATACGCACGCATACACGTTATACTTATTTTTACACTTACTTACGATTGATGTCTTAAATCACTTTAGTCAAACGAGCTACTTATACAAACCTATCTTTTATCCCTCAAAATTGCCTATGTATACTCAATCAACCACAAACTACCTATTTAGCCAAAACTTTTGAAATCAAGCATTTTTTATACGCTAATACATAAACGCTGCTTCGACACTAAGCATCAAAATTTATCGTTTTAGCCAAAACATTTTAAATGATTATCACTCGTATCGAACCACCAAAATACCATCTTATCCCAAGTCTTTCTCTTGAATAACTCGGGACCAAATTTCCTAAAGTAGGGGAGACTGTAACGCTCCGCATTTTCTGTACTTTCCATATTTAGAAAGTTGTATTCCCATTTTTATTTTTAGAAACTTGTATTCTTACTTCATTTAAATCCTTGTAATCTTGAGACTTTGATCATAATGGAAATCGTGTTTTTATATCAACCTTGTTTAATGATACATGCATAATATGTAATCAGTCGCGAAATACACGTTTTAATTTAAAACCGAGACATACATCGAGATTATAGTTTCTCGGAATCACATTCATACATGTATCATACTTATAATATACCTGCATACACCTTTATAGCATAAAATAACTAATAATACAACTGCAATGACTAAAAATGAAAAATTTCATCTCCCCAACCATTTTCTTTAATGTCCTAACCTCTAACCAACTCATTTAATACTCCAAACTCACCTTCTAACCTCCAACCAACTCATTTAATACCCCTCCTAACTCCTAACCACCTTCATTTAGACCCCAACCACTTAACCCTCTTATAAATATCAACCCTAACACCTTCCAAATGCTTGCACCACCTCCAAATTTCTTCCAAACTCTCTCAAATCTCCAAGATTTTCCACTTTAGGAAAAAAGTTCAAGAACCAAAATTGGTAACTTCGGTGTTCCAACAAATCAAGTCTCGTTAAACTCACTAAGTGACATGACCCTTTTTACTTTTTACACTTTTGGTGCAATACGTTTATACTATTAAACACACACAATCACTAATACTTTATGCTTAAATCACAAACAAACAATCCAACATACATGCTTAATACGTTATGCTTGAGTTCGTATACATTGGAACATTCTTATGTGATAAACTTGTCATTAACTTCGTACGAGTCTCCCCTTAACATGTATAGTGCTATAGGAGTAACGCACCACCCATAGTCTTGTGGTCATGTTAAGTCTTTTAAACTTGCGGTAATTAGAGGATTGACTTGTATAATTTCATGCTAGTTATATGTTAATTCTTGATAACAATTTTGTTATGTGGATTGTTCAAACTTTTATATACATATGCTAGTATTCAAACTTGTATACTCGCCAATACTTTTGTATTGAACTATACTTTAATACGTATTGCAAGATTTTGATGATGATGATGCACGGAATCTAGTAGGATGCCTATAAACACACCTTAAACTTTAATACTTGTTGTGTTTTATTTTGTTTCAAACTTGTTGTAATTCTATTTCAAATAATGTACTTGATGTTAGCAACGAAATAAAATTTGTTTATTAAATACTTGTCACATTTAGTGTTATGAAGTCTCGAGCAATCTTGTTTTCGTCTCACTCTGATATTTCTGCCATCAGTTGGGGTGTGACACTTTTGTCCATACCGTTGGAACCACAACAGTGGTATCAGAGCCGTCGTGATCTCCCAGACCATGGTTGCTCGTACTCTATCCGAGATCAAGTTCTACCAATTGATGAATGAATCCCTTGCGAGACACATGTATCAATTGCTAACCATCTTCAGCTAGCTCCGAGCGATCCGAACTGACCACCAAACCCATATCTCATCGCCGCTAGCTTCCGTTACCACACCACCACAACAAGCCCATAAACCGCACCACCAGAGCCATCCCTAAAAGTTACACCACCACCGAAACCCACCCATAAATGGGCTCCATCACCCCCTCCGTATACACAATGTCAACCATTGATATGTACACGTACACCTACACCACCACATACTAGGGGTGTGTGCTACGATAGAGAGATCACGTGAGAGATAGGGACGACGATGAGAGGGTGGTGCGCGAGGAGTTCGAGGTTTTTGGCTTCTGGTTAATGTTCATATAATTCCCAGTTTTCTCTTGTGTTTCTCGTCTTTGGGATTGCTTGAGGTCCGGCTAGCACTTGGGTCTAGTTGTTTTTTAGCTGTAAGGGGTATAAGATGGTGGAGGGTGTTACGAGTAGTAATGAATGAGGTGTTTGGTGATTGGAGGCGATGATAACGTGAAGGTAGTGGCCGATGAGGTGGTCGACTATGATGCTGACGGCTATCGATGGTGATTTCAGGGAATGGTGGTGCGGCGGTGATGATACGGAGTTAGTGATCGATGACGATGAAGTGGGTGATGAAGTTTAACGATGATAGTGGTGCTAGAGATGGCTTTGGGCGACGAAGGCGGTGTTGTGGAGGTGGGATTGGCAATAAGGAGGCGATGAAATGAGGTGGTAATGTTGGAAATGGAATGGGATGGAAGTGAGGAAAAATGGTGGTGTTATCGGCCAATGATGGCCATCACGGTGGTGACATCGATGGTCGATGGTGACTAGGGTTTTGGCTAGTGTTGCATGGCGTTGTACGTAGGTGCATGGGAGGATCCAGATTAGCTATTCGGGTTCCAAATGGGTCAAGATGACTCGATTGGTGTTATTCATGAAACTAGGATTTCGTAAGAGTTGGGTTCGTTGAGCATAGAGGTTTGGAGGACTTGGGAGTTGTTTGTGCACTAATAAATGCATGATTTGCCATGTATTGATCTTTGATCATGTGTCTACCAGTTTCGGATTTGGAGTACGAGTGGATGGTTTGTAGTGTGGGTGTATGATCGTCGTAACTGGTGAGGTCCAATCCCCATATTTGTAAGTTTTCAGGACTAGCATACATGCTTACATGAAATGTTTAACAAACATCGTGGTTTATCTACTTTTGATTAAACGAAAATTTTAATGTTAAGATGTTTGCTAAACGTTTTACCATGGTCAAACTATTTTTATGATATATGGGTTGATTTCGTGTGTTTAGTCTTGCGTAGGCATGCAACAGTCTTTAAAACGAACACGAACAAGGTCAGGGTTGTAAACTAACATGAACAAGGTCATTAAGGAATGAACATGTTCATGAACTCTTACCAAACGGGATTTCTTGTCCGTTTTTGTTCATTAAGGAAATGAACATGTTCATGAACTCTTACCGAACATAAACGAATGCAAACGAACACAAAAAAATCTTCATGGACACAAGTGAAGGTTGTATATTCATTTGAAAATAAAACTTGCATTTTCCATCAGAAAGAAAGATTATGAAGAATCCACCAAAAGTAACTAAGTACTTAACATAACTATATGAACGTAGTCGACATAATTATCATAAACATAGTTAACATAAAAAATTAGATGTTAATCAAACTTTAACACAAATAGAAATTTAAATGGTCAAATGAGGGATGTTGACGAAGGTGTATAGTATAACTATGGTTTCGTTTTTTAAAAACTAAACCCAATAAAATTAAATATAACTTAAAAAACCATTAAATGAAAAAACACAAATAAACATACACCACAAAACATGACTTGACTGAACACATTACCAAACATAAACGAACGAACATAACCTCTGTTCATATTTGTTTGTTTAACTTAGTGAACAAAATTTCTTGTTCATGTTTGTTCATTTATTAAATGAACGATCATACGAGAATTCCCGCCGAACGTTTCATGAACTCTTCGCTGAACTTCGGTTCGTTTACAACCCTAAACAGGGGGTATTGTGCTAAGTAGTTATTGCGGTAAAACATTGGATATCGATCGAGGAACGATATTTGAGATATCGGTTAACGCTGGGGGATATTGGTAATTTTATTATCATGCTAAATTTTCATATATATAGAAATTTAACACTAACAATTCATTATACACTCCTACCATTAACAAATTAACCTTTTGCAATTTGCAAAACAATAACAATTGTAGCAAGTAGGAACTCACTAAGACTTAAAACACTAACATTTGATGGTAACAACTAACCATTAAGACTTAAAACACTAATAGCAGCAATAAAACGACGAATGGTAGAAATAAGAAGAAAGTACTGGTATTGGGAAACTCGGTGATATACCGGTCAATATTGCCGATATTATCGGTACCAATATTCTGACCGATCTTTTCCATTGATATCTCGGCAAGGGACCGATAACCAATATATCGGTGATATTTCAGCATATTTACCACATAGGTATTGTGTTTGTGGTGGCACAAGTTATTGTAGTTGTTAGTAATGATTTCACGACTAGTGTCGTGGACGTGGAGTGTTTAAGCGGTAAGTTGATTATGCAATTTCAAAACTTAGCGATGATAAGTTAGTGACGTAGATTGTCGGTTCTTCATTTTGGTATGAGTACGGGGGTGTGATCTTAGACGTAAGGAGATAGGGTCAGCGACGAGGGTAAGAGGTTAGTGGTTGTTTGGAAGTTTGTATGTCTTAGGCATTGTATGTGTGTCTATGTGATCTTTTGTGTTATACCATCCTTGAGATGCTTGATGGTGGTTATTCGAGATAAAAACCGTCGCTGCCCACTGAGTATCAAGAGTTCTAATAGTCGATGTCCTAGTGATACGAAAGTTATTATGGGGTGACGAAACCCTTCGGGTAAATAAGTGGGAAACGAAAGTTTGACGAGGGTAATTAAGTCATTGCCAAAGTCCTTCGAGGCATTAGCAACCTTATGGCGGTAATATAAAACGGGTCATGTTCGCCTTGTGGTGACTCGATCCAAAGATGTGTTAGGTTCCCACCTATGATTTGGATTTAAACTGTTTAGTAGCACACAAATTTTTAATGATGTACTGTTTTTTATTTAACTTTGTTGCTTATTTGTAAATATAATGAGACTTTTGAGTTACAACGTTACGATGAAGTCACTTTTTTAACCTATATACTGTGATGTGACCTGACTGTAGAGTTCGCAGTTTTGGAGCCTTACATTTTACCCTTTTGTCCCTTATGGGCTTTCAATTTTTTCAATTCCCCTTTTTGGCTTTAACACATTTAATTTAACAAGTCTAAAACTATAAAAATCCATATTTTTCATTATTTAATTTGCTTTTGTACACAACAGCAGCACTGAACTTCAACAATATCTCACTGAACTTCAACAATATCACAATTCAGCATTTTGGAGAGCATCCTCCATATTAATTCCAAACATTATGTCTAACTTGTGCCTTTATTTTAGTATACTTATGTTTATGATTATTACATCAAGTGCATAACAAAGTGATTATGTCTAATGTTTGGGATTAAGAATGTTGTTTTTATTATTTTTTAAAATGGTATTTGTTTGTTTGTGTTCGTGAAAAAGTTCAATCCCTTAATGAACGAATATGTATGAACGTGTGACAACCCTCAAAATCACATGTATCCGTACGATTGATTAATGATAATTAAAGTGCTTGATGACTGTGTTGAATTACTTAACTGCTTTCTGACTTCTGTGTCATACTTACATGTGCTTTTAACATACTAGTCTTGTGCAGAAAATTGACTAAAGGGTAATGTATGATTTCCTAAGTGTTGGGAATTAAAAGTGTTACAAAAAGAAACATAAAAGACACTAAACGATATAGCTTAGCATTTTAACGAAACGATATCTAACCGAACAACCGGACATTACCCGGAACACTGAAATATTGCAAAAAGCATTGTTTTTATTTTTCTGAACTAGTTATGGTTCCCGTACACCATAACACCCACCAAATATCTAGTAACTAACTCAAGTAAACATACACTTGATTTCTAACTAATAAGTAATCAACTAGTTACAATTTTGCAATTAACCCCCCCCCCCCTAGCCTAATCGACCACATGTCTAAAGTGGTGGGATTTCTTTGAATTTTTAATTAAGATATGTTTGTACTTTAAGAAACATTTTATCCAAGGGATTATGTTGTAGTATGGATTATAAGAATGCAACATGGACCTAACTTCATTACTTACACACATCAAAACACACCACAAAACTCTCTCTTCTCCTCTCTTGGTTCGGCCGAGATCAACAACCCCACAATCACCATCATTCAATCTTCTTCATTCAATTCCAAGCATACTCAAAGGTGTTAGAAGGCGTACAAAGGAGCTAGGAGCTTTCGGAAGTTCAAAGACCTTCTTCGTTTGCTATTAACCACCTCATTTCTTCTCTTGAACATCCCTAGCCTTGAGCTGGTGGTAAGAACATCCTACACTTCATATTTCATCTTATTTAAGTGGTTAAAGTAGGTTACATGATGATAAACTTAAAGAACACTAAGAAACTTGAACTTGAAACATGAACATAAGCTAAAGTTATGAAGAAATCATGTTGTTTAGTGTTGATATACTTGTTGATTGTTGATTGTTTGTAGAAATGATGTTGATCATGATGTAGTCTTGCTAGATCATGATTAAAAACATAATCTAGCAAGATGAGAGGATGAACATGTTAAAAGTCATGAATCATCCTCACTAAAGTCATGAACCTGAATGAATATAATGTTTTTGTAAAAATGATGAACAAAGTAAGTTAAAAGTCTTGTAAATCTAAATATTTCAAGTATGATTTATCAAGTAACCAAGTTAAAAATACGAATCTACTAAATCCTGGTTCTTACATAAATATACACCATTTTAGTGGCTAACAAATCTAAGAAGCACATGTGTAACAAGAAAAATACATGAAGAAGTATTTTTGGAAAATATCCATATTCTTTAAAAATTGAGTTTTTAAAGAAATAATTACACTTCCAAGGGTAATAAGACTTACTAATTACACTAGTAAGTTACTACACATTTTTATAAATTTTCAAGTTCATGAGTTGGTAGTTTATGCTTGTATTAACAAGATTGGTAAGTAGAGATTGTATATTGTTGATTGAGAATTGTTTGGATGGATTTTTTTTAAAAGAAAATTATATGCTAATAAGCATGGACATCTCCGTTTACAAAGGAAACTCTGGCGAAATTTTCTAAAATTCCAACACTTAGAAAATATTCTTCTAACAAATGTTACTAGTATATTTTACAACTTGTGTTTCGAATATAAACTTCGCCATGGGTTTTGTCACAAAAATACAAAGAGTCGGAGGTTGGTTTTTGTAAATAAAAATGGGTAAATATATATATTTAGAATATATATCTTATACTAGAACACTTGTGCGGATACTTGTTTATTTTGTGAGATAGTTATATTATTTTAGGGTAAAATAATATAACTTAACAAAGTACCTTGACATTAGAATTGTGTGGTACGTGATAGAAGTAATGAGTAGATAAACCGTACGTAGGATACGTGTTATGCATGCACGAGAAATTGATTGTTATCTGTACTTTATTAGGACGTGCTTGATTTCTAATTATTAGAGTAACTAATCTAACCGAGCAAACCAAGGTGAGTTCACACACTTTCTAAGGCATGGGATTCCCGGTGGTTGGGAATGGGTTAAAGAATTAAAACGACACCTACATATCCTCCTTGGGTAGGATATGTACCGCCATCCTCTATAGGTAGGATGCCAATATTAATCCTGCGTATTCTCCTTGGGTAGAATACGTACGTTCGTCCTCCTTGGGTAGGACAACAACCTTAAAACTTACTAGACAAAACTCTATCATTAAGTCCCTCATTTTATATCGACTTAATCGCCGAGGCCAATGGCGAGCAGGGCATTAGTTAATAGCGCTATTAGGTTTAACAAACCTCACACCGTGCCGTTCGGACGGGCGTGTACTAATGGACTATGGCAAACTGTCAATGATGATAGACATTGACGTAGGGCACAACTATTTTTCGTCAGTTGTCGATATGGTAACGGTCTAGTGGTTCACATGGGGAAGCCCCCACTAATTATGGATATGGTTTGGGTAATAAAGAAGGAACTGGTTAATCATACTTTCAACTATGGGGTAACCCCCACGGCAATTAAGCCAACGAAAGACAAACCATGTTTTCGGAAACAAGTTAAAACTAAACAACCAACCGTGAACTCACTCAACTTTGTTGTTGACTCGTTGTTACATGCCTTACAGGTCGTTAGAAGCTTATGGAGCTTGCACGAGGAGGAGGTCGTTGTGGGATACGGACTGTTATGTTCCGTGCTTAATATTTAAATCCTTATGAACTTATTAAACTTATGCTTTGGACTTTAAACTTATGAACTATGAACTTATGTTTTGGGTTTTTACCTTCAATGCTTCCGCTGTTTAATTTGAACTTGGTTAACTAGCTTTGGTCACCAATTGTATTGTGGTTGGTTCTATTTACTTAATTACGTTGTTCAATATGATTGGTGGCTCGATCCTGGTCATGTCACGCCTCCAAGCGGTGATACTCCGCATGTGGATTTTGGGGGTGTGACAGATTGGTATCAGAGCCATTGGTTATAGTGAACTTGGTTTTAAAAAGGGGAAAAGCTTTTTGACAAAACCAGACTATAACCTGTACAGTGCTCAACGATCCACAACGACGCTTCGCTCCACGTGCAAGACTCAACAAAATAGGTGGTATGATTTATGTTTATATTGTCGGTTAGATAGTTCACACTGTGCACTAGTTAATGTGATAACTGCTATTTGAACCTTGTGTGCTTACTCCCTCCTGTTATCCCACGCTTACGCACTTTCACGACACTTTTCTTACTTACGTTGCTTCGTTGTGAAGATCCTGAATGGACGCGGAGGACGTATCAACCTAACTCAAGCCCAGTTGACAGCTTTGATCAATGAACGGGTTGCTGAGGCACTCGCAGCTGTCCCTGCAGGAGGTATAACCTGCCATATCAACCCATCTTAGGACGTTTAGATCCTACCTTCGCAAACCAAGCCTCATGCTTAACCTTGTCTTTTATTCTCGCGCAACAGGTCAACATGCTCAGCCTCCCGTATGTACGTTCAAAACATTCATGGATTGCCAGCCTAGTACCTTCAGCGGCACAGAAGGAACTGTAGGTCTTCTCCACTGGTTCGAGAAGATTGAGTCTGTCTTTGAGATGTGTGAATGCCCTGAAGATCGTAGGGTGAAGTTTGCTACTGGAACACTCGAAGGTGCTTCATTAACCTGGTGGAAAGCACAGGTTCAACTGCTAGGGCTGGCGGTTGCTAATGCCACCCCATGGAACGGTTTTAAAGAACTAATCAAAGAAGAGTACTGTAGTCGTGACGACATCCACAAGCTAGAGGTAGAATTTTTCAATCTGAAGATGACGGGGTCTGAAATCGAGGCATACACAAAGAGGTCGAACGAATTAGCTATCCTGTGTCCCACTATGGTGGATCCTCCTATCAAGCGTATCGAGCTGTACCTTAAGGGTTTGGTGCCAGAAATTCAAAGCCACGTGACCTCAGCTAATCTTGGCACCATTCAGCAAATCATCAAGTTGGCTCATCGTCTCACTGATCAGGCAGTTGAGCAGAACAAGCTGCCCAAGCGTATTAGCGCTACTACTACTGATGCTCCAGTAATAACAAGCGCAAGTGGGATGGAAATTCGGGCAAGGGTTCTACTTCAGTTCAGTCTCAGCAGCGAAAGACTGACGACTACCAGAGTCCTGGTCAGCAATCTTCTGGTAATCAAGGACAGAGTGGATACCGAGGGAACCACCCCAAGTGCAACCAGTGCAACAAGCATCATAGCGGGCAGTGCCACAAGGGTCGTTGTCTGAGGTGTAGCAAGTTTAGCCATGAAGCAAAGGATTACAGGGGCGCACGACCAGCAAATCAGAATCGCCAACAACAACAACAAGTTCCACAGAACCACCAGCAACAGCAACAGTAGGGCAATAAAGGATTCTTTCAGTGTGGCGCTGAAGGCCACTTTAAGAGGAACTGTCCTCAGCTGAACCAGAATCAGAACAACAACAACCAAGGAAACGGGAACAACAATGGAGGCAACAATGGAGGCAATAACGGGGGTAACAATAATGGTAATGGTGCCAGGGGACGTGTTTTCGTGCTGGGTCAGGGCAACAAGAGGAACGATCCCAACGTTGTGATGGGTAAGTTTCTTCTGGATGATTTCTTTGTTACTGTTTTATTCGATTCGGGTGCCGATACTAGTTATGTGTCCTTAAAAGTTAGTCAAATGCTTAAGCGCACCCCAACACTTTTGACCACCAAACACACGGTAGAGATAGCAAACGGTAAAAGTCTCGAGGCCACACACATATTTAAGGGTTGTAACGTCGTCTTAGCTGGTCAAACCTTCTCTATCGATCTCATTCCTATCGTACTTGGTAGTTTCGACGTCGTTATTGGGATGGATTGGCTATCTCATCAGCAAGTGGAAATTCTTTGCAACGAGAAGATTGTCCGCATCCCTCGTTCTGGTAAAGAACCTCTCATGATTCATGGTGACAAGAGGGGTGCTGTTGTGGGCATCATCTCTTTCCTTAAGGCCCAGAAGTGTTTGCGAAAGGGCTACACTGCTATCTTAGCCCTCATTTCTGATACATCCTCGGAAGAAAGGAAGATAGAAGACATACCTATTGTACGCGATTTTCCTGAGGTATTTCCTGAGGAATTACCTGGTCTTCCGCCTCATCGTCAAGTTGAATTTCAAATCGAGCTAGCTCCTGGAGCAGCGCCCATAGCTCGAGCACCTTATCGTCTAGCTCCGTCAGAACTTGAAGAACTGTCCACGCAATTACAAGAAATCTTGGAAAAGGGTTTCATACGTCCTAGCTCTTCGCCCTGGGGAGCTCCAGTCTTGTTTGTGAAGAAGAAAGACGGTACCTTCAGAATGTGTATTGACTACCGCGAACTCAACAAGGTGATCGTGAAGAATCGTTATCCTCTCCCACGTATTGATGACTTATTCGACCAGTTGCAAGGGTCAAGTTTCTACTCAAAGATTGACCTAAGGTCAGGCTACCATCAACTGAAAGTCCGAGACGAGGATGTCTCTAAAACAGCATTCAGGACTCATTATGGGCATTACGAGTTTCTGGTTATGCCTTTCGGATTGACGACTGCACCTGCAGTCTTCATGGATCTCATGAACCGAGTGTGCAAACCCTACCTGGATAAGTTTGTCATAGTTTTCATCGACGATATCCTGATCTATTCAAAGAGACAGGAAGAACACGAGCAACACCTGAGGCTTATTTTGGAACTGCTTCGAACAGAGCAGTTATATGCCAAATTTTCGAAATGTGACTTCTGGCTTCGTGAAGTACACTTTCTAGGCCATGTGGTAAACAAAGATGGGATTCATGTGGATCCATCCAAGGTTGACTCGATCAGGAACTGGCCTGCACCCCGTACACCAACATAAATCCGCCAATTCTTGGGTTTGGTAGGATATTACAGAAGGTTTATCAAGTATTTCTCAAAGATTGCGAAACCTCTCACTTCACTGACTCATAAGGGTGTCACCTATCGTTGGGGTGATGCACAGGAGTCTGCATTTCAGCACTTAAAAGACAGACTTTGTAGCACGCCTATCCTCTCATTGCCTGAAGGCACAGATGATTTTGTGGTTTATTGCGACGCTTCCATCCAAGGACTTGGTTGCGTGTTGATGCAACGTGACAAGGTCATTGCCTACGCATCGCGCCAACTTAAAGTTCACGAAAGGAACTACACTACGCACGACTTGGAATTGGGAGCAGTTGTCTTTGCACTTAAGATATGGAGACATTACCTGTACGGTACCAAGTGCACCATTTACACCGATCACAGGAGTCTCGAGCATATCTTCAAGCAAAAGGAGTTAAACATGCGACAGCGTCGATGGGTCGAGCTCTTGAATGATTATGAATATGCAATCAAGTACCATCCGGGCAAAGCCAATGGTGTGGCCGACGCCCTCAGTCGAAAGGATACTATACCTAAGCGTGTACGTGCGTTACAGCTTACCATTCACTCTAACCTTCCCGCTCAAATTCGTGATGCTCAGGTTGAAGCATTGAAAGCAGAAAACATCAGGGCTGAGTCCGTGCGAGGGTCGAGGCAGTGGTTAGAACAAAAGGAAGACGGCGCCTACTATGGAAACAGGCGCATCTGGGTTCCACTTTATGGAAACTTAAGCGAGCTTGTGATGGATGAAGCACATAAGTCTCGTTATTCAGTACATCCTGGTTCGGATAAGACGTACCATGACCTAAAGACTACATACTGGTGGCCTAGCATGAAAGCCCACATAGCAACCTACGTCAGCAAATGCTTGACTTGTGCCAGGGTCAAGGTCGAGTACCAGAAACCATCAGGCCTACTTCAATAACCAGAGATCCCTAAATGGAAATGGGAGCAAATTTCCATGGATTTCGTTACTGGACTGCCTAGATCTCAACGTGGAAATGATACCATTTGGGTGATTGTTGTCACACCCCGAATTTCCACGTGTCACCGGTGGGCCCGGTAGGGGAGTATCGTGACGTGGTTGGCAACATAATAGTCAAACAACACAATATTTAAATGCACAGCGGAAGCAAAGTATAGATTTAATTCAACCAACAATATTGTAATATTAAGTATCACAAATAGTCGAATATAAATCCACAGGTAGATCAAATTAAAAAAAAAAAAAGAAACAAATGTTCAACAGTTTATGACATCCAAGCTGGCGAGACTTAATGTGGATGCTAGAAGACAAGCCAGCCTATTTCGCGTAGTACCTGCACTTAACCTTTTAAAGAAAATACGTCAGTTTACACTGGTAAATACAATCAACCGACTCATTTTGAAAAGAGTTTAAGAAAATGCATTTAAGGCACAAATAATATTTTATAACTTGGGATAATTATTTAAATATATAATACTTGTAGGGATTTACATGTTCCTTATGCGTTCAGTAGCCCGGATCGAGCCGGGTTAAAGATCAATTAACACACCACTTTATTTATGAGACACTAACAGGTGTACGCCTACACCTGAGTGCTAAGGTCGTGGCCATTTCGTAAAATGATGCCAGGGATATCCGGGACACGGTCATTAACCCCCCAAAGGCTTTAAGTAAACAAAACAATATTAAAAGAGACGTCTCAATACTTTCATTATCATTCATTCAATCAAAGATTCAACGCCCCGACCAAGCGGTATTTTATATACCGTACCCCAAGCCCGTATAGGGAAAATAAGTTAAAAGTATTTACCTGAGTAAGTATAGTTCAAAATCAGCGAGTGCAAGTATCTTTTACTGGTTCTCCTAATCTGGAACGAAGGTTTATAATAACCTATTAGAATCCTAACGGGTCTTTAGTTAAGCTTGCGCTTAGACCGGTTAGTTTTAAAGATACGGTTCGTACGCACGATTAAGCGAAGACCGGATAGAATGTGATTTAGACCCGAAAAGTTTGAAGACTTGCTTAATATGGGTATATGATACACATTCTGGATTTTGAGATAAAACCGCTAAGGTTTGACCCGTTTCGGCTAATTTATGTAAACTAGTTACATAAACCGAACCGAACGCGCATGAAGCGTAACGGGTATCCGTAATAGTCCTAACCAGGTTTCCTAAGTTAACATGCCTTAAATAAGTTGTGACATCAGTAGGATATCACCCGTGACGCCCCAAACGAGTTTAATCTCTTAGTAAGCCCCGTAGGGGTATTTTGGTCCTTTTAAAGATTATAAAAGGATTTCATTAGGTTTTTGTGAACCGGGTCTGTTTACATCAGTAAAATGGCTTATTTAAACAGGTTATAACATTTGGTTATAAGTCTTATATGTCAAAATAGTTTTAAACCCAAACTATGCGTATAATACGCGTATAAAGCCGTTTTAAGCGACGTACGGTTTAAAATACGATTCTGAGTTTCCTGATCAATTAAACAGGTTCAAAACACTCTATTTAATATTTAAAATCAGTAGCAATTGGATTGGCGTGAAAAGGATTTGTAAAACTCATTTTATGGCCGAAAAGGGTATATTCGGTATTAACCGAATTAAGGCGCTAATCCAAGCTTATGATCAGTTTAAAAATAATTAAAAATCTTCAAAAATCCCAAAATATTATATTACATCAGTGGGTAAAAGGTTTGGTGTCAAAAATTGGGTTTAGATAGGTTTTATGCTAATGACGCCGTTTAATTAATAAAAGCGTCCTTAATTACGTCATTAAGCATAACTCCTAATCTAGACCTCCGATTAATGTGAAATTTTCGGGACATGCATAATAATCAGTAACTAAGATTATGGCACTTTCATATTTCCAAAAATCTCGTTTTATGGTCATAAGGGCATTACGGTCAATATTTAGGCGATTAACGGAAACATCGGACGATTAGGGATTCGAGTGGTATAAACGCAGAGGCTTATACACACATGTAACTAGGTCCTAATGGAACCCTAAGGCATGTCTAAATCTATTTAAACCGGGTCAGAACTGAGGTCAAAGCAAAAGTCAAACTTTTGCGTCTCTCGGTTCCGAATCGGTTCAAAACATAAAGTTGTCGAATCAAACAAGTGTAGACAAGTTATTATACTTATTTTCAAGTTATATGACTGATAAAAACAGGTTACACGCCTTCCGTATTATTAAATGTGCGATTAAGGTTTCTGTTGACTTTTTCGGACAACCTTTGACTCGACAAACGACAAGGTTAAGATTGGAATCAGTGGGTGACCTTTTAGGGGTTTATTACCCATATAAATACCAACTTATAACAACTTTCGATTCGACAAAACTCTGGACCTATTGTGATTTATCACAAAGTCAAACCGTAGTTACGACGGTTTGATTTCTAGGCTTTTAATTAAGTATAAATGAATTTAGAAGGATCAAGGGCACTTACACACGTCTAATGGATGATATAGAATGTTTGTGGCCTGCTTGAATGATCCAGAAATGCTCAGAGGGTGAAATGAATGATGAATGAACAATGTTGCATAATGTGGTTCATTTAAACAACTTCAAACAAGCTTGGATGATCGACAACTTAGTCTAGGAGTGTTGCATTATCATCCACAAGTATCCTACACACTATAAACCACCTTAGGGCAGCCCAAGGTATGAAGAAATGGCCTTTAAGTCGGTTAAGAAACATGCAGGACACCTGCAAATACTTTCTGATCAGACAAGGCAGTCGCGTAGCGCGACTGCCAAGTGCTTCAGGCTCGCGCTACGCGAGGGTGTAGGTGACCAGCTTAGCAAGTTTCAATAATTGCAATTTCAGTCCCTGGTCCCCCGAAAGGTCATTTTCACTTGGCTTTCTTGCATTTTGAGACTTTATATTTGGCATGTGGGGCTTTAAGGCTTATACCCTCTTTGTTAAGTCCTCGGGTAACTTTGTGATCACCCGTAAAGCCCTAAATTTCAATGTTGACGTTTCTAACCCTTCCATACGGATTCTATCATAACTTTCTCATACGGTAACGAATCTTGGTGAAATTTTTATGGTGCATTCTTGTGAGCATAATTAATCGTTACAAAGCTTCGGGTTTGTCAAAAGGTCACTCAGAGGTATAATTTAACATGTTGACACATTTAACCCCTGTAGTTTGTAATCTCTCACTTTCTTTCACAATTCGCTTCGTATGATCCATGATCTATTCGTTTAAGGTTATAAACATCATGTAGGGTTATTGCAAAGTATATTTATTCATTGTTGACACTTTGAACCCTTCTATTTACACAGTTTCACTATTTGTCAACTTTAGTCCTTCAAGAACATTATTTTACACGTTCAGACCTATGACACGTGTCAACACATTATAGGACGTAAATTTTTCGAGGTGTTACAATTGTGGATCGACTGACCAAGTCTGCACATTTTCTGGCTATCAAGGAAACGGATAAGTTTTCTACTCTAGCAGACATCTACCTAAAGGAAGTGGTATCAAGGCACGGAGTGCCGACCTCCATCATTTCTGATCGTGACTCACGTTTTACATCTGAATTGTGGCAAGCTATGCACAAGTCCTTTGGTTCTCGATTAGACATGAGCACGGCATATCATCCACAGACGGATGGGCAATCTGAATGCACCATCCAAACCCTTGAAGACATGCTTAGGGCATGTGTAATCGACTTTGGCAATGGCTAGGAAAAAACCTCCCGTTAGTGGAGTTTTCGTATAACAACAGTTACCACACCAGCATCCAGGCCGCTCCATTCGAGGCGTTGTACGGACGAAAGTGCCGATCACCTCTTTGTTCGGCAGAGGTTGGCGACAGTCAAATCACAGGCCCAGAACTTTTAGTGGATACAACCGAAAGGATTGCTCAGATACGACAACGAATGGCGGCAGCTCGTGACCGTCAGAAAAGCTATGCGGATGAGAGAAGGAAACCACTCGAGTTCCAGGTCGGGGATTGAGTGCTACTTAAAGTCTCACCTTGGAAAGGTGTAGTTCGTTTTGGCAAACGAGGCAAACTCAATCCGCGGTATCTCGGACCTTTCGAAATCATTGAGAAAATTGGCAAGGTGGCCTACAAGCTGAATCTACCGGCAGAACTCAGCGGAGTTCACAATGTCTTCCATGTGTCGAATCTGAAGAAGTGTCTGTCAGATGAGACCCTCAAAGTTCCTCTCAAGGAACTCACTATCGACAACCAGCTGCGATTCGTCGAGGAACCAGTAGAAATTACAGACCGAGATGTGAAAATTCTCAAGCGTACCAGAATACCTCTTGTTCGAGTTCGTTGGAACTCCCGTCGTGGCCCAGAGTATACCTGGGAACGAGAAGACCAAATGAAACTCAAGTATCCCCGGCTGTTTGAGAAAAGTGCAACCACTACTGAGGCTGAAGCTACTGCAGAATTTCGGGACGAAATTCCAAATCAACGGGGGGATGATGTGACACCCCAGTAAAACCAGGAAAACCACGCAACTTAACTAGCTTCCTCAGTAAACACGTGCTAAATTTCGGGACGAAATTCTCTTAACAGGGGGAGAATGTGACAACCCTCAAAATCACATGTATCCGTACGATTGATTAATGATAATTAAAGTGTTTGATGACTGTGCTGAATTACTTAACTGCTTTCTGACTTTTGTGTCATACTTACATGTGCTTTTAACATACTAGTCTTGTGCAAAAAATTGACTAAAGGGTAATGTATGCTTTCCTAAGTGTTGGGAATTAAAAGTGTTACAAAAAGAAACATAAAAGACACTAAACGATATAGCTTAGCATTTTAACGAAACGATATCTAACCGAACAACCGGACATTACCCGGAACACTGAAATATTGCAAAAAGCATTGTTTTTATTTTTCTGAACTAGTTATGGTTCCCGTACACCATAACACCCACCAAATATCTAGTAACTAACTCAAGTAAACATACACTTGATTTCTAACTAATAAGTAATCAACTAGTTACAATTTTGCAATTAACCCCCCCTCCTAGCCTAATCGACCACATGTCTAAAGTGGTGGGATTTCTTTGAATTTTTAATTAAGATATGTTTGTACTTTAAGAATCATTTTATCCAAGGGATTATGTTGTAGTATGGATTATAAGAATGCAACATTGTCACACCCCAAATTTCCACGTATTACCGGTGGGCCCGGTAGGGGAGTAACGTGACGTGGTTGGCAACATCATAGTCAAACAACACAATATATAAATGCACAGCGGAAGCAAAAGGATAAATATATTACAATCCGAAATAATGTAACATCACAGTATTACAACGGAAGTAAAGGATCCACAGACGGATCATAAATAAAATAACACTGTTCAACAGACTTTAGGCATCTAAGCTTGCGAGACTCTTTATTTATGCTAGGAGTAGCCAGCCAATTCCGATTAGTACCTGCACTTAGCCTTTTTGGGAAAATACGTCATTTTACACTGGTAAATACAATCAACCGACTCATTTTGAAAAGAGTTTAAGAAAATGGATTTAAGGCACAAGGCACAAATAATATTTTATAACTTGGGATAATTATGTAAATATATAAACTTGTAAACGAATTACATGTTTCTTATGCGTTCTGTAGCCCGATCCGTAGACCGGGTTAAAGATCAATGGACACACCACTTTATATAATGAGACACTGACAGGTGTACGCCTACACCTGAGTGCTGAGGTCGTGGCCATTTCGTAAAATGATGCCAGGGATATCCGGGACATGGTCATTAACCCCCCAAAGGCTTTAAGCAAACAAAACATTTCAAAACAGAGCATATCAATGATTTAACCTCTATTCGATTAAAGATTCAATGCTGGACCAAGCGGTATTTTATATACCGTACCCCAAGCCCGTATAGGGAAAATAAGTTAAAAGTATTTACCTGAGCTAAATATAAATTCAATCCCAGCCGTATCAAATCAGCAAGTACAGATAGCTTTTACTGGGCTCCTAAATCTGGAATGAAGGTTTTTAATAATCTATTAGAATCCTAACGGGTCTTTAATTAAGCCTTGACTTAGACCGATTAGTTTTCAAGAGGTAGGTACGGTTCAAACGCATGATAAAGCGAAGACCGGAATAGAATGTGATTTAGACCCGACAAGTTTGAAGACTTGTATAATATGGGTATTTCATACACATTCTGGATTTTGAGATAAAACCGATAAGGTTTGACCCGTTTCGGCTAATTTATGTAAACTAGTTACATAAACCGAACCGAACGCGTAAAAAGCGTAACGGGTAACTGTAAGAGTCCTAAACAGATTTCCTAAGTTAACATGCCTTAAATATGTTGTGATATCAGTAGGATACCTTCCGTTATGCCCAAAACGAGTTTAATCTCTTATTAAGCCCCTTAGGGGTATTTTGGTCATTTTAAAGATTATAAAAGGGATCAATTAAGCTTCTGTGATCCGGGTCTGAATAAATCAGTAAAATAACTTATTTTAACAGGTTAAAACATTTGGTTATAAGTCTTATATGCCAAAATAGTTTTAAACCCTAACTATGCGTATAATACGCGTATAAAGTCGTTTTAAGCGATGTACGGTTAAAAATAGGATTCTGAGTTTTCTGGTCATTTAGACAGGCTTAAAACACTTCATTTATTATTTAAAATCAGTAGCAATTTTATTGGTATCAAAATGATTTATAAAACTCATTTTATACCCGAAAAGGGTATATTCGGTATTAACCGAATTAAGGCGCTAATCCTAGCTTATGATCAGTTTAAAAATAATTAAAAATCTTCAAAAATCCCAAAATATTATATTACATCAGTGGGTAAAAGGTTTGGTGTCAAAAATTGGGTTTAGATAGGCTTTACGCTAATGACGCCGTTTAATTAATAAAAGTGTTTATAATTACGTCATTAAGCGTAACTCCTAATCTAGACTTCCGATTGACGTGAAAATTTACAGACATGTTCAATAATCAGTAACAAAGACTTTTATACTTTCACATCTTCAAAAATCTCGTTTTATAAACATAAGGGCATTATGGTCATTATTTAGGCATTTAACGGAAACGTCGGACGATCGAGGTTTCAAGTGGTATAAACGCAGAGGGTTATACCAACATGTAACTAGGTCCTAATGGAACTTTAAGGCATGTCTAAACCTATCTAAATCGGGTCAGAATCGAAGTCGAAGCAGAAAGTCAAACTACGCGACTTTCGGCTCCGAATCGGTTCAAAACAGAAAGTTGTCGAACCAAACAAGCTTAGACAAGTTTTTATACTTATTTGCAGGTTATATGTATGTTAAAACAGATTACATGCCTTCTGGATCGTTAATTTTAGGTTTAATGATTCTGTTGACTTTTTCGGAAGAAGTTTGACTCGACGAACGACATAGTTAGATCGGGAATCAAAGGGTGCCCTTTTAATGGTTAATTTCCCACAATATTACCAACTTGTAACAACTTTCGTTTCGACAAAACTCTGGACCGTTTATGATTTATCGCCAAGTCAAACCGTAATTACGACGGTTTGACTTCTAGGCTATAAACTAAGCATAACCCAATCGAGAAGGGTCAAGAGCACTTACACACGTCTAATGGATGATTTGAAAGCTTGAGAATGGTCCGTAAGCTCCTGAGGTTGATCAGAATATGAATGGAAGAAAGTTGGCAACTTATGACTTTGAATAAGAACTTTGATCTTTCATAAATTGATTCCAAATGAGTGTAAGATGATCCAAGATGCATGTATATGGCTTCTATAGGCTATAAACCATTATAGACCAGCCCATAGAATCGAAATCCATGTTTTAAGTCGGTTACAAGATGAAAACAGGCACCTGTCAACGATTATGTCGCTGGTAGCTGTCACGCGGCCCGCGTAAGGATCTTAAGGATCTTACGCGGCCCGCCTTGATGTCCGGATCAGGTTAACATGTTTTCTTTAATTGCACTTTGGTCCTTGGTCCCCCGAAAGGTCGTTTTCGAGTTGTTTCTTGCATTAAGAGGCTTTATATTTGACATACGGGGGCTTTAATACTTATACCCACTTTGTCAAGTCCTCGGGTAACTTTGTGATCACCCGAAAAGCCCTAAATTTCAACGTTAACGATTCTAACCCTCACACACGAATTTTATCATAACTTTCTCATACGGTAACGAAACTTGGTGAAATTTTTATGGTGCATTCTTGTGAGCATAATTAATCGTTACAAAGCTTCGGGCTTGTCAAAAGGTCACCCAGAGGTATAAGTTAAACATGTTGACACATTTAACCCCTGTAGTTTGTAATCTCTCACTTTCTTTCACAATTCTCATCGTATGATCCATGATCCATTCGTTTAAGGTTATAAACATCATGTAGGGTTATTGTAAAGTCTAATTATTCATTGTTGACTTTTTGAACCCTTATATTTACACAGTTTCATTGTTTGTCAACTTTAGTCCTTCAAGAACATTCTTTCACACGTTCAAACCTATGACACGTGTCAACACATTATAGGACGCAAATTTTCGGGGTGTTACATCCTCACCCCCTTAAAAGAAATCTCGACCTCGAGATTTGTTAGAATGCTGGAAGTACTCTTTGTCGCATAAGGGACTTAACTTTTATAGCATATCTGGAGTCTTTCCAAGCTCCCAAAGTGGTCCTTATATTAGGCGTATGTATCCTTTTGGAGCTTCTTGACCTGTCGATCCTCAATCGATACAGGATGCTCATCACATCATAATTCTGCATATCATTATGTGATAGTGCTTCTTGACTTATTGTCGGAACACATCCTCCAATCACTAGTGTGCAATGTATTGCGAGCTCCGTCAATTCCTTAAGTAGGTTTTAGCTTACAAGCTACTTGTTCTTGATACATTCGATTTCCTTCGAATGATTTACATTTATTCAGAGCTTATCTAGCCTGATAATCTCACAAATTTGATACACCCTTCCTGGGTGATATCTTTTGTTAAACCATATTCCTTAACAAGAACTTAGGAAGTTTGCTATTTTCATAACTCCTCGATTTCTTGCCATATACTGGCAACCTACAATCGATTATGGATTTGTATAATCTTATTTGTTGTTCCCCAGGCAACTTTCAGATCTTGATAATTGGACTTACCAATTCTCTATCTAACAATAGATATTTAACATTCCATCTATACAAGGTCTCCAAAGGAGTAGCCTTAATACTTACATATCAATTATTATAGAAAAGCTTATTTTAATGTGAGATGGTTATTCCAATCACTATTCAATACAAATCTTAAGGGACCGCTAATCCATACAGTTAGTCGAACAAATCGACGATCCGGGGCAACTGATGGGGTTCTAAATCGTTGCCTAATTAGGGTTGCGGTGATAATGCATAAGCAAAATGAACCGTCTTTCATATCTAACTATACCGAACTCTCAGGACATTGAGTTAGGCTATATGAATCTATATCTTAAAACTTATTTGACCAGGGTTTTCGATTCTGCCGAAAATGGTACTAGCTGTCTTGGAGGTCTTATAATAATGCAGCCCTAAATGGGATATAACCTTTAACTCTACCTGCCTCTCTGGGGTAAACAGGATAATATTAGGAGAAGATAATCGAGGTACAAGGAGGTTACAGAGATTTTTACAAATCTCAGGCTCCAGTTCATCCATCATTGTTTGTGTCAATTAAGTGACATATTTATGTTACGAGTCCACGAGTTCTTTAGTCGGGAACATTTACTTGGACAATTTCATTCGGGATATCTTCTTTGAATACTACTAGTCGACTTTAGTACGATATGACTATTGGGATATCTCAGAGGTTCCATGCATTAAACCTCCATACTGATCAGGCATGAAAGCAATCTATGGGACACACTAGGATACGCCACTCCTCATATGGCACTTTTATCAAACATAGTTTGGCATTCGCAGGCGATAGAAAACAATGAGAAAATAATAAAATAAAATAATATACATTGTCGTACTCTTTTTGAGGAAGAGTACTCCAGATTCTTATGAAAGGATTATTTCCGAGGATGGGAGAGAGGGTTATTAAAGATTCCATTGGTAAATCATATCTTATCTTTAATATCTGAAGTTCTTATGAATTCAAAAGTTTGTTAAGCTTATGGTCTTATGAGAGACTTAGCAGCACCTGAATCCTGACGTAACTCTTAGCAAATAAATCACAGTAAGTGATTTATCTAGTGTCATTATTACTGTGACTTGTCTCTAATCATTCATCAGGGGGGTTATGCGCCTCCATTTTTAATCCTTTCAACTTAGCTGCAAAGTCTATGACAATTTAGGCAGTCTTATCTATGACTGGTCGTTTCTTAATCTATATAATGTGAGTAGCTGAGGTAGATCCATAATGGATTTATAATGAGTAGGTTTTGAAACCTTAGTGCCCCCTCTTATTGCCGATGCTAACCGCTGATAATCATTTGCATTAAGCTTAGATTTTGGGTAAATTGCATAGAGCACTAACTCAGCCAATGGATTTAAAATTTGCGACATACTGTCGACAGTCTATAACTTTTATGGCGAGAGTCAGAAAATTCTTATTCCGTCTTTTCCCTTTTTTTCGCGAAACGGATAACAGGTTTTTCTAATAAGGTACTTAAAACTTGGACCGTTCCATATTGTATAATATGATCTTTCTTGAGGATTTCCTTAATGTCCTCACTAATTTAGGGTATTGTCATCAAATGACTGTGATGTATGCTTTACCAGGTTCCTTTCAGCATAACCGCTGATATACCTAATGGTTTCTACTTCATCCTTTCTAGTGTTTAGTCATCATAAGCAAGCCAAGAGTAATTAAAACATAAAGATAAAATCTTGGATTCTAATACTTAGTTAACAGAAGAAGGATAAGTAGGTGACTCATAGTAAGAAGTAAGGAAGTTATTGTACATTTGCTTATATTTAATTGGATTGGAAATTTCACAAACTAGGAACCTAGCTCAGTTGGCTAGGCGCGCGAAAGGGTGCGGCCTAGACCCAGGTTCGATTCCGGGGACGGCCAATTCCACCATTTTTTGACGCGGGCCGCATAAGGTATCACCCAGGACTTACGCGGGCCGCATGGATCTTCTGATCTGAAGCAAACCTTCAAAATGACAGTCTTAATAATTAACTGCTTCTTATCACCCACAATATGGGCTTGGTCACAAGACGACAAATCCTTACCTATTACTATATAGAGTCCTCTTATTAACGAAACAAGGACAGCGGAGAAGGGTAATTCCTAATGGATATAAAACATCCATTTAATATTGCTGGAGCAGTCTCCGAGGTGTTATCGGTCAATTTTACTTTATACTTAACGCTTAGAGTTGTTAACAGGCAGATTTAATGATTTACAATATCTATTGTCTATGAGAGACTTATCTGAACATGAATCAATTAATACTCTAGCATAAGCGTTACTGGTAAAGAAAGTACCTGTGGTGACATTGTTATCCTGAACAATCTCCTGAGCATCTATTTGAGAGCTTCCAGCTTTGGTCTTCTTATCTTCCTCAAGCTTTTTAGCGTGTTTAGGGCAGTTGGTCTTAATGTGCCCTTTTCCATTGCAACCGTAGCAGGTGGCGTCTCCCAAACCCTTACAACCCAATGTCTTATGCTCCCTGGACTTGCAGATTCCACAGGGTAGAGGCGGAACTTCCTATCTGCATTTCCCGAGGTGATATTTCCTACAGGTTTTGCATTTGGGCTTTTTACCAGTCCGTGGTTTGTCCTTCGAATCTTTCCCAGACTTCTTGGTTCTATTAGGGCAATTAGTTTTGATGTGCCCTATTTCATTGCAACCGTTACAGGTTGCGTCCTCCATCTTCTTGCAGTCCAAGGTCTTATGCCCCTTGGACTTGCATATCCCACATGCAACAGTTCTCGACTGTGTATGCAAGTTCGATCCATACCTGCACTTCCCGAAGTGCTGTTTCTTGCAGGTTTTGCATTTGGGTTTTGCCCCCTTTGGCTTGGACGGGCTATGGTTTGAACCGGTCTTACCCTTTTTACGACCTTGAATTGGGGTATCATCGCCCTTCCGTTTGTGATCCCTCAGCACGCGATCCACAACGTTAATTATGGCTGTATTTAACATAGCCTGTAACTCGGTTCTTGTTAAGTTCAGTCTTACTTCATCATTCTGATTAACTGGATGATGGTGAGCTTCAGAGGAGTCAGCCATGGTGAAGCTTTGAAGGCTACTATCCAAGTAGAAACAATTTGTTTAATCATATAGTGAATTGTCGAATTTGATGAATAGATAGCCATGGCGCAATTAAACCATATAGGCCAATAGATAGAATTTAATTTATTTGATTATGTTTTGCCTAAGTTTAAATAAACCATCTTTGGCATTTAATTGGAAAATAATCCTCCATATTTATTGGACAGGGGACATAAGTCACGACTGCCAATGTCATACTGACATCTTTTATATATAGCACAAGGGCTTGTTCCAAAAGACTTATGATGGCTCGGAGGCCTTGTCACTAGGGAAATTTTAAAAACATAATCGATGATTCCTTTGGGTCGGAAAATTTCATAGTTCATTGTCTTGACAAGAAGTTATGAAATAAAACTATCTTTTTCATGTATTCATCTTTACTCGTATGTATACATCCCAAATTGATGTTTTGATGCGTACATCATTTTCGACGTTTACCAGCCATGATTCCTATTGATCATTTACGCTAAATAAGGGATTTGGAAAAATTCCTAATATAAGGATGACAAGTGTGATTTTTATAGCATCACGGTTGTCGGGAGTGTTAACACATTTTCGGATGTTAACAAGGATCTGAATCTCTTTTTTAAACAGGTTTTACCATCTTAGCTAGGTCAAACCTTTTAAGATTCTCTTTTAATATCTATATTGGCAGGTAAGGAATGATATTTATTTTATCCAGGATTTGTATCATGAATCCTAATTTATAAGTTAGTAATAGCACAAATGGCCTAGTCGCGTAGACAAGTTTAATTTATAAGTCATGATTTCAGAGAATCAAGACACGAAGGTATACTGATAGCACAAATGGCCTAGTCACAAGGACAATTATAAATTATAAGCTATGATTTCAAAGAATCAAAGCATGAAGGGTTGAACCTAGTTCATTACCTTTATCTGACAGGGAGTCGTCGCTACTACTGTCTTTTGGCTCATATGGAAATGAGCAGGGCCTGTAGGCGCTATATTACCACGTATGGTCAAAATATGATCATCTCAAGTGATGATCTAAACCCATGATTCAGAGATCATTACATTGGGTTAGGAATCTTTTGAAGAATCCATTAATAAGAATGACGTGTGTGATTTTAATGAATCACGTCTGTCAGGAGTGTTAACATATTTACAGATGTTAACAGGGATTCGAATCTTTTAAACAGGTCTTACCATCATGGCCCGGCCTTAAAATGACCCGAAGGCTAGGTTTCACTCTTAAGATTCTTATTAATAATTCACGCAGAACAAATTTTAAATCGGGATGTTAATAAGGATCTGAACCTAAATCGAGGAACATCCATCTTGGCCGGGTCTTAATAATGACACGAGGCTAGGTCTTGTCCTTATTAGATTTTGCCATTTTATTATAATGGTAGATCATATATAAGGAATGTTATTTTCCATTTATTTCATATTTCATGTTTAGAATGAAAACTTAAATTTAATCAATCCACTATATAAAAATAAAAGTACAGAGTTGCCCTAAGCGGGACTTGAAAGGAATAATGTTGTCCTTGCAGGGACTGAAAAATAAATATGTCCTTAGAAGGACTATTAAGGAAACGATCTTCAGCAAAAAAGGAGTTTCTTCTTTATTCTAATTCTGAATGCTTTCTCCTTGGATGCTCGTTTCATTCTAGCCGCTATACGAAGGTCAGCAATTCAAGGCTCCTGGTGTGGAGAATTATTATTACGGCTTCTTCGCTTGGCGACGTATCCAAAATATAAAAATTTTGGAAGCAGAAATTCCAGATAAGGATTGAGAATATTCCTATGTTAAATCTAGACTCAGAAGGTCAAGGTATGTGCTAATGTGTCATTGAGATTAAACACAAAAGATAGTGTTTAATTCACTCAATGTTGGCTCTGATACCAACCTGTCACACCCCAAATTTCCACGTATTACCGGTGGGCCCGGTAGGGGAGTAACGTGACGTGGTTGGCAACATCATAGTCAAACAACACAATATATAAATGCACAGCAGAAGCAAAAGGATAAATATATTACAATCCGAAATAATGTAACATCGCAGTATTACAACGGAAGTAAAGGATCCACAGACGGATCATAAATAAAATAACACTGTTCAACAGACTTTAGGCATCTAAGCTTGCGAGACTCTTTATTTATGCTAGGAGTAGCCAGCCAATTCCGATTAGTACCTGCACTTAGCCTTTTTGGGAAAATACGTCAGTTTACACTGGTAAATACAATCAACCGACTCATTTTGAAAAGAGTTTAAGAAAATGGATTTAAGGCACAAGGCACAAATAATATTTTATAACTTGGGATAATTATGTAAATATATAAACTTGTAAACGAATTACATGTTTCTTATGCGTTCTGTAGCCCGATCCGTAGACCGGGTTAAAGATCAATGGACACACCACTTTATATAATGAGACACTGACAGGTGTACGCCTACACCTGAGTGCTGAGGTCGTGGCCATTTCGTAAAATGATGCCAGGGATATCCGGGACATGGTCATTAACCCCCCAAAGGCTTTAAGCAAACAAAACATTTCAAAACAGAGCATATCAATGATTTAACCTCTATTCGATTGAAGATTCAATGCTGGACCAAGCGGTATTTTATATACCGTACCCCAAGCCCGTATAGGGAAAATAAGTTAAAAGTATTTACCTGAGCTAAATATAAATTCAATCCCAGTCGTATCAAATCAGCAAGTACAGATAGCTTTTACTGGGCTCCTAAATCTGGAATGAAGGTTTTTAATAATCTATTAGAATCCTAACGGGTCTTTAATTAAGCCTTGACTTAGACCGATTAGTTTTCAAGAGGTAGGTACGGTTCAAACGCATGATAAAGCGAAGACCGGAATAGAATGTGATTTAGACCCGACAAGTTTGAAGACTTGTATAATATGGGTATTTCATACACATTCTGGATTTTGAGATAAAACCGATAAGGTTTGACCCGTTTCGGCTAATTTATGTTAATTTATGGGTATTTCATACACATTCTGGATTTTAAGCCCCTTAGGGGTATTTTGGTCATTTTAAAGATTATAAAAGGGATCAATTAAGCTTCTGTGATCCGGGTCTGAATAAATCAGTAAAATAACTTATTTTAACAGGTTAAAACATTTGGTTATAAGTCTTATATGCCAAAATAGTTTTAAACCCTAACTATGCGTATAATACGCGTATAAAGTCGTTTTAAGCGATGTACGGTTAAAAATAGGATTCTGAGTTTTCTGGTCATTTAGACAGGCTTAAAACACTTCATTTATTATTTAAAATCAGTAGCAATTTTATTGGTATCAAAATGATTTATAAAACTCATTTTATACCCGAAAAGGGTATATTCGGTATTAACCGAATTAAGGCGCTAATCCTAGCTTATGATCAGTTTAAAAATAATTAAAAATCTTCAAAAATCCCAAAATATTATATTACATCAGTGGGTAAAAGGTTTGGTGTCAAAAATTGGGTTTAGATAGGCTTTACGCTAATGACGCCGTTTAATTAATAAAAGTGTTTATAATTACGTCATTAAGCGTAACTCCTAATCTAGACTTCCGATTGACGTGAAAATTTACAGACATGTTCAATAATCAGTAACAAAGACTTTTATACTTTCACATCTTCAAAAATCTCGTTTTATAAACATAAGGGCATTATGGTCATTATTTAGGCATTTAACGGAAACGTCGGACGATCGAGGTTTCAAGTGGTATAAACGCAGAGGGTTATACCAACATGTAACTAGGTCCTAATGGAACTTTAAGGCATGTCTAAACCTATCTAAATCGGGTCAGAATCGAAGTCGAAGCAGAAAGTCAAACTACGCGACTTTCGGCTCCGAATCGGTTCAAAACAGAAAGTTGTCGAACCAAACAAGCTTAGACAAGTTTTTATACTTATTTGCGGGTTATATGTATGTTAAAACAGATTACACGCCTTCTGGATCGTTAATTTTAGGTTTAATGATTCTGTTGACTTTTTCGGAAGAAGTTTAACTCGACGAACGACATAGTTAGATCGGGAATCAAAGGGTGCCCTTTTAAGGGTTAATTTCCCACAATATTACCAACTTGTAACAACTTTAGTTTCGACAAAACTCTGGACCGTTTATGATTTATCGCCAAGTCAAACCGTAATTACGACGGTTTGACTTCTAGGCTATAAACTAAGCATAACCCAATCGAGAAGGGTCAAGAGCACTTACACACGTCTAATGGATGATTTGAAAGCTTGAGAATGGTCCGTAAGCTCTTGAGGTTGATCAGAATATGAATGGAAGAAAGTTGGCAACTTATGACTTTGAATAAGAACTTTGATCTTTCATAAATTGATTCCAAATGAGTGTAAGATGATCCAAGATGCATGTATATGGCTTCTATAGGCTATAAACCATTATAGACCAGCCCATAGAATCGAAATCCATGTTTTAAGTCGGTTACAAGACGAAAACAGGCACCTGTCAACGATTCTGTCGCTGGTAGCTGTCACGCGGCCCGCGTAAGGATCTTAAGGATCTTACGCGGCCCGCCTTGATGTCCGGATCAGGTTAACATGTTTTCTTTAATTGCACTTTGGTCCTTGGTCCCCCGAAAGGTCGTTTTCGAGTTGTTTCTTGCATTAAGAGGCTTTATATTTGACATACGGGGGCTTTAATACTTATAACCACTTTGTCAAGTCCTCGGGTAACTTTGTGATCACCCGAAAAGCCCTAAATTTCAACGTTAACGATTCTAACCCTCACACACGAATTTTATCATAACTTTCTCATACGGTAACGAAACTTGGTGAAATTTTTATGGTGCATTCTTGTGAGCATAATTAATCGTTACAAAGCTTCGGGCTTGTCAAAAGGTCACCCAGAGGTATAAGTTAAACATGTTGACACATTTAACCCCTGTAGTTTGTAATCTCTCACTTTCTTTCACAATTCTCATCGTATGATCCATGATCCATTCTTTTAAGGTTATAAACATCATGTAGGGTTATTGTAAAGTCTAATTATTCATTGTTGACTTTTTGAACCCTTATATTTACACAGTTTCATTGTTTGTCAACTTTAGTCCTTCAAGAACATTCTTTCACACGTTCAAACCTATGACACGTGTCAACACATTATAGGACGCAAATTTTCGGGGTGTTACAAACATGGACCTAACTTCATTACTTACACACATCAAAACACACCACAAAACTCTCTCTTCTCCTCTCTTGGTTCGGCCGAGATCAACAACCCCACAATCACCATCATTCAATCTTCTTCATTCAATTCCATGCATACTCAAAGGTGTTACAAGGCGTACAAAGGAGCTAGGAGCTTTCGGAAGTTCAAAGACCTTCTTCGTTTGCTATTAACCACCTCATTTCTTCTCTTGAACATCCCTAGCCTTGAGCTAGTGGTAAGAACATCCTACACTTCATATTTCATCTTATTTAAGTGGTTAAAGTAGGTTACATGATGATAAACTTAAAGAACACTAAGAAACTTGAACTTGAAACATGAACATAAGCTAAAGTTATGAAGAAATCATGTTGTTTAGTGTTGATATACTTGTTGATTGTTGATTGTTTGTAGAAATGATGTTGATCATCATGTAGTCTTGCTAGATCATGATTAAAAACATAATCTAGCAAGATGAGAGGATGAACATGTTAAAAGTTATGAATCATCCTCACTAAAGTCATGAACCTGAATGAATATAATATTTTTGTAAAAATGATGAACAAAGTAAGCTTAAAGTCTTGTAAATCTAAATATTTCAAGTATGATTTACCAAGTAACCAAGTTAAAAATACGAATCTACTAA
This sequence comes from Helianthus tuberosus, assembly GCA_030545235.1. Taxonomy (NCBI): domain Eukaryota; kingdom Viridiplantae; phylum Streptophyta; class Magnoliopsida; order Asterales; family Asteraceae; genus Helianthus; species Helianthus tuberosus. The sequence continues at coordinate 101,975,926 of CM060451.1, read as the reverse complement.
ATCCTGGTTCTTACATAAATATACATCATTTTAGTGGCTAACAAAGCTAAGAACCACATGTGTAACAAGAAAAATACATGAAGAAGTATTTTTGGAAAATATGAACATAAGTTGTAAATATCCATATTCTTTAAAAATGGAGTTTTTAAAGAAATAATTACACTTCCAAGGGTAACAATACTTACTAATTACACTAATAAGTTACTACACATTTTTATAAATTTTCAAGTTCATGAGTTGGTAGTTTATGCTTTTATTAACAAGATTGGTAAGTAGAAATTGTATATTGTTGATTGAGAATTGTTTGGATGGATTTTTTTGAAAAGAAAATGATATGCTAATAAGCATGGACATCTCCGTTTACAAAGGAAACTCTGGCGAAATTTCTAAAATTCCAACACTTAGAAAATATTCTTCTAACAAATGTTACTAGTATATTTTACAACTTGTGTTTCGAATATAAACTTCGCCATGGGTTTTGTCACAAAAATACAAAGAGTCGGAGGTTGGTTTTTGTAAATAAAAATGGGTAAATATATATATTTAGAATATATATCTTATACTAGAACACTTGTGCGGATACTTGTTTATTTTGTGAGATAGTTATATTATTTTAGAGTAAAATAATATAACTTAACAAAGTACCTTGACATTAGAATTGTGTGGTACGTGATAGAAGTAATGAGTAGATAAACTGTTCGTAGAATACGTGTTATGCATGCACGAGAAATTGATTGTAATCTGTACTTTATTAGGACGTGCTTGATTTCTGATTATTAGAGTAACTAATCTAACCGAGCAAACCAAGGTGAGTTCACACACTTTCTAAGGCATGGGATTCCCGGTGGTTGGGAATGGGTTAAAGAATTAAAACGACACCTACATATCCACCTTGGGTAGGATATGTACCGCCATCCTCCATAGGTAGGATGCCAATATTAATCCTGCGTATTCTCCTTGGGTAGAATACGTACGTTCGTCCTCCTTGGGTGGGACAACAACCTTAAAACTTACTAGACAAAACTCTATCATTAAGTCCCTCATTTTGTATCGACTTAATCGCCGAGGCCAATGGCGAGCGGGTCATTAGTTAATAGCGCTATTAGGTTTAACAAACCTCACACCGTGCCGTTCGGACGGGCGTGTACTAATGGACTATGGCAAACTGTCAATGATGATAGACATTGACGTAGGGCACAACTATTGTTCGTCAGTTGTCGATATGGTAACGGTCTAGTGGTTCACATGGGGAAGCCCCCACTAATTATGGATATGGTTTGGGTAATAAAGAAGGAACTGGTTAATCATACTTTCAACTATGGGGTAACCCCCACGGCAATTAAGCCAACGAAAGACAAACCATGTTTTCGGAAACAACTAGGGCTGTAAACGAACCGAAAGTTCAGCGAACAGTTCGTGAACCGTTCGGCGGGAAGTTCGTTTATGTTCGTTCGTTTAATAAACGAACGAACATGAACAAGAAATTTCGTTCGATTAGTTAAATGAACGAGCATGAACAGAGGTCTTGTTCGTTCGATTGTGTTCGTGAACGTTCGGTAAGGTGTTCGTGAACGTGTTCGTGAACATTCGTTGATTTGCGTTCGTTTATGTTCGTATGTTTGTGTTTTAATTGAAGCTCTTTGTACTTTCTTATATTTTATTTGTACATTTTATATTATTAAACTTTTATTTATTTTATCTCCCTAACAATTAAACTAGGAAACCCACTTTTACCTTGTTTATGCATCATTTCCCTTTCATTTCTCATTATTTAAATCCACGAATACAATCGACCTCCGTTCCACAATAAGGGATTCAAGTTCGAGTGCTACTCTCTGGGCCATCTATCTTTATCCTTCGTCGCGTTCGCTAAATTTATTTGTGTTCGTGAACCGTTCGCGAACACGCTCATTTCCTTAATGAACGAACACGAACATAAAATCTCGTTCGGTAAGTGTTCATGAACCGTTCGTGAACACAATCATTTCCTTAACGAACGAACACGAACATGGCCTTGTTCGTGTTCGTTCGGTTCGTTTACAGCCCTAGAAACAACTTAAAACTAAACAACCAACCGTGAACTCACTCAACTTTGTTGTTGACTCGTTGTTACATGCCTTACAGGTCGTTAGAAGCTTATGGAGCTTGCACGAGGAGGAGTTCGTTGTGGGATACGGACTGTTATGTTCCGTGCTTAATATTTAAATCCTTATGAACTTATTAAACTTACGCTTTGGACTTTAAACTTATGAACTATGAACTTATGTTTTGGGTTTTTACCTTCAATGCTTCCGCTGTTTAATTTGAACTTGGTTAACTAGCTTTGGTCACCAATTGTATTGTGGTTGGTTCTATTTACTTAATTACGTTGTTCAATATGATTGGTGGCTCGATCCTGGTCATGTCACACCTCCAAGCGGTGATACTCCGCATGTGGATTTTGGGGGTGTGACAGAACGAACAAGGTGCATATATAATATGTAGGGTATCTTAGTTTTCATTTAATATGAGTTTGTAAATCAGTTATGGACAAGTTTAATGCTAAACAAACGAACATGAAGGCTCTATATGGTTCAGTTACATCCCTATGTCCCTCTTTATACTTTAACTACGTATAGAGAGAAACATAAATTAACTAAAGAAAAAAAAACAATAATATTGTAACCTAATAAAATAAAATAAATTAAAGTCAAATAGTCCAATTAAAAACTAGAATTATTCACAATTACACATGTTATTGTATAGAATTAGATTCAACCGAATTCGAATTTATGGAACTAAAAACCAAAAAGCCAACCAGGTTTCGGTCTATAAACATACATCATATATAAAATGATGAAAATGCTCCTGAAGTTAAATGGTCAACTAGGTTTCGGTGTATAACCATACATCATGCTTATACCACATTTGGCCAATGTGGAGTAGCTGCTTGGTAGATGCACATGTCTTTTAAAAGATAGGTTTTGGGTTCAAACCTGGCCACTGAAGTATTTTAGAATATGTGGTGTAAAGCAAAGGGAGTAACATTTGGCGTTAAAAACAACTTCCTAAAAATAAATAAAAAAAGAAGAAAATAATTTACTCTAATACTTCAGAACACAGCCAAGTTTAGAATTCAACTATTTATAAGCCTTTTGCGTTGCGGGGCGGGGGCGTAAAATTGTGCTACCAGCGTTGGGGTTAGAACCGTGCTAAATCGCAAGCCAACAATGACCAAAACTGAGAAAAAAACGTAAAACAAAACACGAGTTTGTAAAACCAAGTAACTCACGTAGTGTAAAATGTAGACAAACTTGTATTTATATCAGTACACGTTAGAAAGTGAAGGTGGTCAAAAGGGTTTTAGAAAATAAATGGATAAGAATGATAACTTTTTAAAAGATGTAAAATAAACTTGACCAACTGTCTAAAAAAAGGGAAAGAGCTTGAGACCACCAAACAACAAAATCAGCTAGAAGGTGTTGACAAATTCCTGATGGCATAACTGCAATTAACATCTCAATTTTGTATAATAAATATACTATATACAAGAACCTACCCTTAATGTTTTATTTAGTAATAGTAATTAGTAATAATGATCAAAATTTAATTACACTGTTGAGAAAGGCGTGCAAGTGTGCCTTGTTAATTGGTGGTGTTGAAATCATTATATATAACTCTACTATGTAAGAACAATGACACAAACCAAACCACACAAAAAATTCAACAATTCAATTAACCAACCCACCACTGATATGTTGAACATTCTTGAAAAGTGTCGAATATCTCCACCACCTGCCACCGTCGGTGACAGATCCCTACCACTTACTTTCTTTGATGCAGTATGGCTACTCTTCTTCCCAGTCCACCAAGTTTTCTTTTACGAGTTCCCTCATCCTACATCATATTTCTTCGAAACAATTGTTCCCAAACTTAAACACTCATTATCCATTACTCTTCAACACTTTTTCCCATTCGCAGGGAACCTGATTGTGTATCCTAATCAAAAACATTTGTCCAATGTAAAAAGACCCGAAATCCGCCATGTTGAAGGTGATTCTGTCGCGCTTACTTTCGCAGAAAGTAGTCTTGATTTTGACGATCTCACAGGAAATCATCTTCATGAAAGTCACAAGTTTTATCCACTGATACCTGGATTGGGACAGCCATCAAAGGTATCCAATTATGTTACTATCCCACTATTCACAGTGCAAGTAACAATTTTCCCGAATAAAGGGATCGCGATGGGGCTCACGAACCACCACTGCCTTTGTGACGCGATCACACGCTTTAACTTCTTGAACGCGTGGACATCGATCGCTAAGCATGGTACGGATGAGTTATTCGTAGCTAGTGGATCTTTGCCGTTCTATGAGAGAGTGATCAAGTATCCAGAATCTTTAGATGAAATTTATTTCAATCAACCAGGAATAGAAATCATTGATGAGGGATACAAACTACCTCAGCTTGTCGGTTACACCGATAAGGCTCGAGCCACACTTGTTTTAACCCAAGCACATATAAGCCGGTTAAAGAAATGGTTATTGACCCAACTGCCAACACCATGAATATGTGTCATCGTTTTCGGTGGCATGTGCTTATGTATGGAGTTGCATAGCCAAATCGCGTGCTAGTATTGGTGGGCAAGCAAGGGATGATGATCTAGAAAGGTTTATGTGTGCTGTAGATTGGAGATCCAGAATCCATCCCCTACTCCCTCAAACTTATTTTGGTAATTGTCTTGGACCATGTTTTTGTACACCAACAAAAAGCTCACTATTAGCAGGTAACAAAGGATTTCTTACTGCTGCTGAAGTATTTGGAAATGCGCTAAGCGAGACGATAAAAAATAATGATGCACTGATGAACGATGCGGAAACATGGCTTGAGAGAGCCTACGATCCAATGCCGACGATTGGGGTGTCTGGAACCCCAAAGATCAAGATTTACGAAGTCGATTTTGGATGGGGGAAGCCGAAAAAGCATGAGACTCCGTCTATCGATTACAATGGGTCTATTTCGGTTAACGCATGCAAAGATTCACCGGCTGATATTGAAATCGGTATCTCCCTTCCTGCTAAACAATTGGATGCGTTTATATCCATATCTAGAGATGAACTAGATAGCACCTTTTATAAGCAAGACTGAGTCGTTTGTTAAAAGCATTTGTATTGTATGGATCTAGTTTTCTAGTAATTTAAAATTTTACATTCAATAAAGTTCATATGGTTGAATTAAACTATTGTGACAGGTTGTGTAAACTAAATAGGTGGACTATGGTTCCATATAAAACCACTAATTAGTTCAAAACTTAGTTACAGTTTAACCCATTTACAACTCGTTTCAAATGTTTGACCTGTTTACACTCCATCGTCTTTGATTTACTAGATTTTCAGTTTCCGAGTTACTATATATGTTTTTAGCATAGCATGAATAAATATATAATAATGCCGTTAACAAGCTCTTAAACGTAATACAATTAGCACCATCAAAGTTTTAAGGCTTCATTACTTTATAAAGCTAAAAAGTTATGAAAATGAATAAATTAAATTTCTAAATATACTGATATCCAAATTTTATATGTAAATTAAGCTCGGTTTCTCATATGTTTGTAGCCCTCCAATCAAACAAAAAATATCAATAATAATTAGACAATCGCCCTCCAATCAAGCAAAAAAAAATCTATAATAATTTGACAAGATTGCTAATTAATGGTCTACCATGAAAATATCTTATTTAAAATGTTATATTAGCTCAACTTTGTAAATAACTAGTGGTATTCCTGCGCTTCATGACGGGGTTTCAGTTGGATATCGGATCAGTTTGTTAAAGCATCGGTACAATACTTGAACTCGGTATAGCTAAAATATATGAAGTAGATCAATTATAAGAATTACTGTTCAAGTCCTTCACATTTGTAGGATATAAAAATAAGAATAAGAATTTTATAATTTTATAATATCATCTTTCCTTAGCATCATTTGTATTTTAGTTACGATTAAATTACAATACTAATGTAATGTGTGGCTCCAGTGGCGGAACTAGAAGAAATATCCAGGATTCTAATTTTTTTACGGTACATTTATAGAACATAATTCTTTTTACCTACATTACCAGGCATGGCCGATCCTGAAAATTCAAGTGCCCTGTGCGAGCCAAAAAAAACCCTTAGGCCTTACCGAATTAATTTTTATAAACTAGTTTTTTTAAGTTATTAGAATTTAGGTTAACGGATCAATATTGAGCATATCACATTTGGGCTAGCCTTTATAAATTAATATTGGCAATAAGGTTTTAGGTTTTAGATTGGGCTAGGTTTATTTTTAATTTTTAGATCGAAATTAAACAATTCAAGAACTCAAGAAGAAAAGAAATAAGGAATACTCACAACTCACAATCAGCACAACAGCAGTGACTTCAACCAATCAGCCTGTTCGATGATTATTGTTCTGAACTGTTTCAGCAATCAGCAGCGATCAATGATCATCAGCGACACCTTCAGCACGTGTTCAGCGACTTGGTATCCTTGTTGTTCAGCGACTTCAGCGTACAACCCACTTGGTTCAGCAATCAACACAACAGCAGCAGTTCAGCACTTCAGTTTTCAGCGACGATGCGACATACATCCCTCCTGCAGTCCTGCTCGACGTTTGGTATCCTGCTAATGTGCCGCCCATTCAAACTTCAAAGGCTTGGACTGTTATTTAGTTTGTAAACAATTTGGGCTTATTTTTTAGTTTGTAATTGGGCTTATTATTTAGTTTGTAAAGAATCTCATTTGGGCTTATTTTTTAGTTTGCAAACAATCTGGGCTTATTATTGGTTTGTAAACATTTTTTAGGGGTGTTCTCATAGTTGTTTAGAGGTATCCTTTGTATAAAAATCGAAAAAACAATAAAATTTAACACTACCGGTAAAAAGTTGAGCCGTAGCCCGTGCTACGGCTGGTTCTAAGCCAGGTATGCCCCTGTGTGGCTCCTTTATCCTTACAAACAATAGCATCTATATAATTTTCTTTTTTATTCTATTATTTATGTTATTATAACTGCTTATAAATATATTTTGTTTCTTAACACATTTAAGATACGAAGTTTATAAAATTGTGAGAATGTCGTTGTAAAGTGTTTAATTTTATGTGAGCCTTGATATAAACAATACTCAAAATCGAGTTGCGAACATTAATGTACAAGTCATCAAAACACAAACCTAATATTTTATTATATATTTTTTCTTCCATACCTCTTAAAATAATATGTTTTATAAGATTCCAAGTTTGTATTTTTAGTTATATATATCTATGTCTTGCTATAATTTACTGAAAACTGATTTACAAACAGAAATGTACAAATTAAAAAAAAAAAGTAAATTATATATTCCCATAAGTACTTTTGAGCATATAGATAGAATGTATTTGCCATTGAGGTTGTCCGTGGTAGAGGGAAAACCCTCTAGGTGTTTAGATAGTAGGAGGTCATGAGTTCAATACTCGGGGTGTCACGGCCCCTGTCCCGGTTTTACCCGGTCCAGGAGCCGCGGGACAGAAACTCGTGTTATTCATTATTTGAGTTGACAGCGGAAGTTTAACAGGATCTTTTAAAACTTGAAAAATACTCAATTATTTTATTTCATAATTTGGGATAAACCCCGTAATTTACAATAGAGGAATTTCGCGAGGAAATTCCCTGGTTTACAAAACATGTTTATTTATTTAACTGAGCCACTACTTCAAGCTTGTTAGTGCTCCGTAGCACTTTCCTTGAGTCACAGTAGGTCACCTGAAACATGTTTTAAAAATATTTTATCAGCGGGGAAATACTGGCGAGTCACTCAATTTAATAAAATGACACATAGTTATAAATTACAGCATAAGAGCGATTACAATGGCTACTATCTTATTTTTATCTGGCGTCGTGTCACCTCCTGGTGACGATGGTCATACCACTATTGGGTCCTTTCACCCAAGTAGTGATTATTATCACTGTTAGGTTGATGAACCTGACCGTGAGAAATTAGTAATGTGCACAATACCCCACTAGCCAGTGATTCAAGATAACCACGACTTAATCCCTGTAATTATAACTTTTGAAAATGATTGGAGTATTGTAAAACATTGTTGATAAAAAGAGAATGACTCACATTGCAAGTTTAAACGGGCAGAGTTTAGCCTACTGATAAGCCTTGTAACCTAAATTAAATGACAATGCATACGAACTAGGTCAGTAACTTAATACAACATTTACGATAACTCACAAGATTAAAACCCTCATGACGAATGACAAAGTATAGCCCTAAGTTGGGCAGCACTTAAACATCCATCGGATTGGTTTCAATCGATCGGACATTGAATCGTAGCAGCGATAGAGTTAATACCATGTATCGTAGCAGCGCCTCTCTAATGGAAATTACGATTCTGAGCAGTATACTTTCGTTTTTTATTGAATTCTCGAACACAGATGAACTGCCCATGTCTAACTTATTTATAGCTGAAAAATGGGTTTTACGCGACCCGCGTAAACCCTCTCTGAATCTTACGCGACCCGCGAGGGCCACCTAGTCTATGACTAGGGCTAGCGTGTCATACCTAGGTCTGCCACGTGTGTGACACGTGGCCTGTTCGCTTATCCGGAGATTTGATGAGTTGTCGCGGCCCGCGTAGACAACCCTTATGGTTTCATCTCCGATTCCAGCTCCCAGGTATATTCCGGTCCTCTTTTTGAATTCCACTTGACTTTGACAAGCACCAATCTCTTGTGTTTAAGGAATTTAATCTTTTTGTCTTCTATCTGAAGTGGTTTCTCAACAAACTTTAGCTTTTCATTTACCTCTATGTCTTGAAGAGGTACTACCAATGATTCGTCAGATAAACATTTCTTAAGGTTGGATACATGAAATACGTCATGTACTCCGGCTAATTCTTCTGGTAGTTGTAAGCGATAAGCAACAGGTCCTATTCACTGAATTACTGGAAAGGGTCCTACGTACCTTGGACTTAGCTTTCCTTTCTTTCTGGATCGGACTACTCCTTTCCAAGGAGAAACTTTTAAGAGTACCTTGTCTCCAATTTAAAATTCTAGTGGCTTGCGTCGATTGTCAGCATAACTTTTCTGGCGGTCTCGAGCCGTTTTCAATCTTTCCTTGATTTGAGTGATCTTATCGGTGGTCTCTTGCACGAGTTCAGGACCTGATAATTGACTTTCTCCTATTTCTGCCCAACAAACTGGAGTTATACACTTCCGTCCATAGAGTGCTTCGAATGGGGCAGCTTCAATGCTTGAATGGTAACTATTGTTATAGGAGAATTCAATTAAAGGTAATTGGTTGTCCCAGTTTCCTCCAAAATCTATCACACATGCCCTGAGCATATCCTCCAGGGTTTGGATCATCCTTTCACATTGTCCGTCTGTCTGAGGATGGTATGAAGTACTTAAATTTAGTCGGGATCCCATTGCTTCCTGGAAACTTGTCCAGAAATGTGAAGTGAAACGACTATCTCTATCCGATACAATGGAGAGTGGGACTCCATGTAAGGATACTACTTCGTCTACGTATAACTTGGCTAACCTTTCCATGCTAAAGGTTTCCTTCATGGGTAGAAAATGAGCTGATTTGGTTAATCGATCCACAATTACCCAAATCGCGTCATTACCTTTTCTGGTTTTGGGCAACTTAGTAACAAAATCCATGGTTATTAGTTCCCATTTCCAAACAGGCATTTCTAATTGTTGAAGTAACCCTGAGGGTTTCTGGTGTTCTGCCTTAACTTGTGAACAAGTTAGACACTTAGATACATATCTAGCTATGTCCTTTTTCATTCCTATCCACCAGAAATTATTTCTTAAATCTTCGTACATCTTATTATTACCAGGATGCATGGTATATCTAGATTTATGGGCTTCCTCTAAAATCTTATCTCTTAAATTTCCTTGCTTAGGTACCCCAAATCCTTTTCTTATGGAATCTCCAAATTCCATCACTTCCTTGTTCTAATTCCTTTATTCGTCCTTTCATTCCTTCAGCATCATCCTTGATTGCTGTTTCTTGGATGTTTTTCAGTTGTTCCATTAAATATAACTGTAGATTTAATCTAAGAGCACGAACTCGCTTTTGCTTTTCATGATACTTACGCCTTAAGGAATCTGCAACTACGTTTGCTTTTCCTTCGTGATATTGAATATCACAGTCGTAGTCACTTAGGATTTCCATCCATCTCCTTTGCCTCATATTTAATTCTTTTTGCCCAAATATGTATCTTAAACTCTTATGATTTGTATAGACAGTAAACTTGCTTCCATACAGATAGTGTCTCCAAATCTTAAGGGCAAAAATTATGGCTCCTAACTCTAAGTCATGCGTCATATAATTTTCTTCGTGCTTTTTCAATTGCCTTGAGGCATACGCAATTACCTTCTTGCGTTGCATTAGCACACATCCTAATCCTAGCTTAGAAGCATCACAATAAACTTCAAAATCTTCTGTCCCTTCAGGTAAGGCAAGAATTGGGGCGTTTGTTAATCTTTGCTTTAAAACCTTAAAAGCCTCCTCTTGTTTAGGTCCCCATTCAAACTTCAATGCTTTGCAGGTTAGCTTAGTTAATGGTACAACTATTTTGGAAAAATCCTTAATAAATCGTCTATAATATCCAGCTAATCCTAGAAAACTTCTAACTTCCATAGTTGATTGCGGGACCTTCCATTTGATGATCGCTTCTATTTTGGAGGGATCTACGTGAATACCTTCGTGATTCACCATGTGTCCTAAAAATTGTACCTCTTGTAGCCAAAATTCACACTTCGAGAATTTGGCGTAAAGCTTTTCCTTTCTTAACAAGGTTAAGAGTGCTCGTAAATGTTCACAATGCTCGTCTTGACTTTTGGAATAAATGAGTACATCGTCGATGAAGACAATTACAAATTTATCCAAATACGGTTTACAGATTCTATTCATCATGTCCATAAATGCTGCAGGAGCATTTGTTAATCCAAATGGCATGACTGTAAACTTGTAGTGACCATACCTAGTTCTGAAAGCAGTTTTAGGTATGTCTTCTTCTTGTACTTTCAATTGATGGTATCCGGAGCGTAAGTCTATCTTAGAAAAATATCTAGCTCCCTGGAGTTGATCGAAAAGATCATCGATCCTAGGTAATGGATATCGATTCTTAATTGTAACCTTATTCAATTCCCTATAATCGATACACATTCGCATTGAACCATCTTTCTTTTTCACAAACAACACAGGCGCTCCCCACGAGGATGAACTGGGTTGTATAAATCCTTTGCTTAATAATTCATCTAACTGCTTTTTCAATTATAGCATTTCGGTGGGTGCTAACCGATAAGGTGCCTTAGCTATCGGTGTAGTTCCAGGAATTAGATGAATTCTAAATTCTACTTCCCTATCGGGTGGTAATCCAGGTAGTTCTTCTGGGAATACATCAGAGTATTCTGACACTACTGGGATTTCCTTAAGTTCTTTACCTTTAGTGTTAATGATTACCGAAATCATATACACTATTTCTTGTTTTCTTGAATAATTGGCCACTTTCATTACTGAAATGAATTTCAGTGGCTTACGTGGCTTATCTCCTGTAATCACCACTATTTCTCCTGCGGGTGTATGAATTTCTATGGAATTCTTATCACAGAGGATTCGAGCATGGTTGGCTACTAACCAGTCCATTCCTAATACAACATCGAATCCAGCTAAATTCATAGGTAACAGGTTTGCAGAAAATTTATGGCCTAAGAGTTCTATCTTTTCTTCTCGCAAGACCTTATCTATGTGAACAGAATTACCATCTGCGGTTTCTATCGTAAAAACTTGTCTAAGTTGGGTTAAGGGTAGTTTAAGAGCTTGGCAGAATGAAGTATTTATAAAACTTTGGTTTGCACCAGAGTCAAATAATACTTTTGCATAAACGTCATGAACTAGGAACGTACCAGCTATCACGTCAGGAATTAGTTCTGCTTCCTGAGTAGTCAACTGAAAGGCTCTTGCGTTTTTCTTGGTAGTTCCTTCTGCAGGTTTAGCTTTGTTGTCAGCTGGTTTGACCAGTTTCGGGCAGTCTGGCCTGAAATGTCCAGCTTCTCCACAGTTGTAGCAGATTGTTGATTTCTTCCTCCTGCAATCTTCTTCTTGATGCCCTGGAATTTGCAGAAATTGCAATACCCTTTGCATCTACCAAAATGCTTTCTTTTACAGGTAATGCAAAATGGAACAGTGGAAGATTGCCCAGTTCCCTTTTTCTTGAAATTACTACTGTTACCCACACGGAATCCTTGGGTAATCTTTTGGGCCACTTCCTTCTTCCGATTTTCTTCTCTTGTGCGTACCAGCCCGTCGGTTAGGGTGTTGGCTAATTCCACAGCATCGTCAATAGTTCGGGGTCTCGCAGCTTTGACGATATCCCGAATTTCGCAAATCAAACCCCAGATGTAACGAGAAATAAGTACCGATCTGGCAAAGCCAGGGTTGGTACAACTCTAGCATACTCGAAGAATGTCGAAGTATACCCTCGACAGTCTACATCTATCATTCGGTGGTTCAGGAACTCATTTGTCATTTGTTCCTTTTCATATTCTGGACAGAATTTTCTTTCCACCAGACTTTTAAATTCTTCCCAATTCATGGCATAAGCCATATCGCTTCCCTTGGCTTGTAGTACTGTGTTCCACCATTCTAGTGCCCTTTCTTTAAAAAGATGCGATGCGTACATGACCTTGTCTTCCTCAGCACATTTACTTATTTTAATTACTGCTTCAGTTTTCTTTAACCAACGCAGTGCAGCAGTCGCCCCCTCGTTGCCTGCAAATTCAACTGGTTTACAGGCAAGAAATTCCTTGTAAGTGCAACTAGGTGTTGCAGCTTTCATTTTCTTAAGGAATGGGGCTTGCATCCCATCATTATCGTTATTATCATTGTTGCCGCCTCCATTTACACTATTACTGAAATTGTCATCATGAGTACGCTTGCTGTGAGTAGGCGGTGGAGGTTCAACTGGATTTCGGGCAGCAGCAAGGATTGCTGGAATAGCATTGGCTATTCCTTGAGCAACGATATTCTCTATATCTTGCCTATTCAGAAATTGATCTTCATGGTTTTGTTCAGATTGGTTAACTTCGTTAACTGGTTCATTACCAGCGTGTTTCATCTGGTAATTAATATATATAAGTTATTAGCATAAAATAAAAGACAACCAAACATAATAAAACAATCGCACATAATCATGTCAACACGTATAGCCAAAATTGTCGACTTTGCGACTTCCATATTTTTATATATTTTAGTATGCATTCGTACACACCAAATATTTTACAAAAGTTTTATTTTAGGTTATTTTACATGATTTTTTTTATTATTATAATTATTATTATTTTCTTATTACTAAACATGTAACCACAGCACCACATACGATCCCGTCAACTGGCACTTCAGAAACGACGTTCCCTCTCGTCGTATTTCCATGATATCCTCTCCCCCACTTCTCGGATTCTATTTCCTGTGTCCACCAGCTCCTCGCCATAGTGGCGGAGTTCAGCCAGGTTTTCTGTGCTCATAGGTGGATGTAGTGGAGGCTTAGCGTCAAATTGGGGAAAAAGGTATTAGGGTTATTTAAGAGATTCTGAAATTTCCAGTCAGTGGTCCACCATTCTTCTAGCTCTCCTGGTAGAGGTCGGGGGTGGATATTAGGATCTGGGATAGCATGTTCCAGATTAACTGGAAGTTGTGCTTCTGCTGGGTAATAGAAAAGGTTTTCATCGGCAGGTCCGATGAGGTCACTATTTGCCAGTTGGGGGTCCAGCTCTTCCCAGGGTGGCATTTCCTGGGTTTGTCCTAAACTTTCCCCGATTTGTATTCCCTTGCCTTTATCCTTGGGATCCTCAGTCTTTATAACTTTTTGTGTTGCTGGTTTCTTGTCACAACCCCCGATCCCTTATCTGTCCCGTGAACGGGCGGACGCGAACTCAGAGTTTCGGTGGTATCAGTTGGTTAATTTGGCAGCAGAAATTACATCATGACCGTAGTTAGGAAATGTTTATCAGAGTAAAACCACCATATTTGATATTAATAATCACATGGGTAAAACCCAAGTTTCTTATTACAACATGTTTATAGGGATAAACCCTATTTTATTGAATTTAAAACATCGTCTTTATAGGTAACTTTACATTTTTTCCAATCCTTCAGTGCTCTCCAGCTGGCTTTTTACTAATTGGCTGTCACATTGTATTACCTGAAAAGCGTTTTAAAAACATTTTTCAGTGGGAAATACTGGTGAGTGAATCCCAGTTTAATCAAGAAATATTTTATCAATTAAAACAGTATTGAGAGCGATCACATTGTTTATTTCTACACAATTACTCATTCAGTACTGTCAATCCTGACTGGTGGGTCATATTACACATTGGCTAACTCGTCGTCCAATGGTAACGTATTGTCGTCCCGACTTACTACTCACAGTGTAGTAAATTTTGTAAACAAAACCCCAACATACCGGCAGTAATTGAAGAGCTATAAAGACTCAATCACTGCTTAATCACATTGTTAAGCATTTAAGGTTTTGTAAAATATTACAGAAAGTTTAACAAAAATAGGATAAACTCACATTGCTATCTTAGACTTCGCGTAAGGGTTTCCTGGGATTAAGCTATAATTTACACAGATGTACATAGGTTAGCATAATAACCCTTTGATAATATTAATGATACCCTCCCCGAGACGGTATTCCAACAACTACGTCGGGCAGAACCACGACAGTTGTTACGGAACCCTAAATCAATCGGGCAGCGTATCTAATACGAAACTGGGGTTATAATACTTACAACGGAGCAGAACCTTACTAATTAGGGGGTATTATACTCGAATATTATGCCTATAACTTCAGAAATTCGCTTAGAAAGAAAGAAATGAGCGACTGAAAGTGAAATCCCGAGGCCTCCTTATATAGTGCTGAAATATGGTTCTCACGCAGCCCGCGTAAGAGTAAGCAAGGGCTTACGCGGCCCGCGTTGACCTCCGGTCAATGCGTAGCTCGTCCGGATCACCAACTAGGCTTGACACGATGATGACACGTGTCATCATCGGGCTGCGCCACTATCTTGATCTCACGCGGCCCGCGTTAACTAAACGGGGGTCTTACCCGGCCCGCTTGAACTTAAGAAAATCAACGAAATCAGGTTTCAACCCTGATACCGCCCACGTAAGGTTGGGGTGGGTCCTACGCGGCCCGCCTCAACTTAATAATCAAATTTTAAATTTTATTTTTAATGTTATACTGTATTTCGGGCTCGGTTTTCACATACAGGGTATATTTAAAGACATATTGGAACATTTTAAAATATAATGGGGTGTCGGAAATATTATGAGGGTGTCGGTTTATTGAGGATTGTTACATCCTCCCCACCTTGTTTTAGAGCTCGTCCTCGAGATCTATTGGAACAAATGCGGATATTTCCTTTGTATTTCTGATTCAACTCCCATGTATACCCAGGTCCTCTTTTGGAGTCTCACTTTACTTTGACCAGAACTAGTCTCTTATGCTTGAGATTTTTGACTTTCCTGTCTTCAATTTGTAGAGGCCTCTCTACAACCTTGAGTTGTTCATTTACCTCTATATCCTTAAGAGGTACCACTAGTGATTCATCAGCTAAACACTTCTTGAGATTAGATACATGAAACACATCATGTATTCCTGCCATTTCCTCTGGCAGTTGTAGCTGATAGGCTACAGGTCCTATTCTTCTAATAATCTCAAAAGGTCCAACATACCTGGGACTTAGCTTTCCCCTTTTGATGAATCTTACCACTCCTTTCGAAGGAGAGACCTTTAACAATACTTTATCTCCTACTTGGAATTCCAATGGTTTGCGTCGGTTATCAGCATAGATCTTCTGTCGATCACGTGCTGCTTTCAGTCGTTCCTTGACTTGAATAATCTTGTCGGTTGTTTCTTGCACTATCTCAGGTCCGGATAGTTGCTTTTCCCCAATTTCTGCCCAACAGACTGGGGTTCGGCACTTTCGTCCATAAAGTGCTTCGAATGGTGCAACATTGATACTTGTGTGATAACTATTATTATAAGAAAATTCTATTAAAGGTAAATGATCGTCCCAATTACCTCCGAAATCAATTACGCAGGCTCTAAGCATGTCTTCCATCGTCTGAATTGTCCTTTCGCTTTGTCCGACCGTTTAAGGATGATAAGCTGTGCTTAGATTCAACTTGGTTCCCATTGCCTTTTGGAAACTTGACCAAAAATGAGAGGTAAAATGACTATCTCTATCAGAAACAATTGATAAAGGTATTCCATGTAAAGAAACAATTTCATTTACATATAATTTAGCTAAGTGTTCCATACTGAAAGTTTCCTTCATTGGTAGGAAATGAGCTGACTTGGTTACAATCACCCAGATTGTATCATTACCTTTCTTTGTTTTGGGTAATTTGGTAACAAAATCCATTGTTATCAATTCCCATTTCCACACTGGCATTTCTAATTGTTGTAACAAACCTGAGGGTTTCTGGTGTTCAGCTTTAACTTGTGAACAAGTTAAACATTTAGAAACATAAGCTGCTATGTCCTTTTTCATTCCTATCCACCAGAAATTTTTCTTCAAATCCTGGTACATTTTATCATTTCCTGGATGCATCGTATATTTAGATTTATGGGCTTCTTCTAATATACGATGACGTAGGTTTCCTAATTTAGGTATCCACATTCTCTTTTTATGGAATCTCCAAATTCCATCTGTTCCTTGTTCTAATTCCTTAATCATACCTTTTAGTTTTTCAGTATCATCCTTGATTACTGATTCTTGGGCTTCTCTAATTTGATCATTTAAATCTATTTGTAGATTTAATTTAAGAGAACGTACCCTTTTTGGCTTTTCATGATTCTTTCGACTTAAAGCATCTGCCACTACATTTTCTTTTCCTTCATGATACTGGATATCACAATCATAATCACTAAGCATCTCCATCCAGTGTCTTTGTCTCATATTCAACTCCTTTTGCTTGAAAACATACCTTAAACTCTTATGATAAGTGAATATGGTAAACTTACTACCATAAAGGTAATGTCTCCAAATCTTAAGAGCAAAAATTATAGCTCCTAATTCTAGATCATGGGTTGAATAATTCTCTTCATGATTCTTAAGTTGTCTAGAGGCGTAAGCTATAACCTTTTGACGTTGCATCAATACACATCCATAACCTAATTTAGAAGCGTCACAATAGACTACAAAGTCTTCAGTTCCTTCTGGTAACGCTAATATGGGTGTATGGGTTAATTTATGCTTAAGAATTCTAAATGCTTCTTCTTGTTTTAATCCCCATTCAAACTTAATAGATTTACAGGTTAGCTTAGTTAAGGGAATGACTATTCTAGAAAATCTTGAATAAATCTTCTATAATAACCGGCTAATCCTAAGAAACTTCTAACCTCGGTTGGTGACTCAGGGGTTTTCCATTTAACAATCGCCTCGATCTTTGTGGGATCCACATGAATTCCTTCATGGTTGACTAAGTGTCCAAGAAACTGTACCTGCTCTAACCAAAACTCGCACTTTGAAAATTTAGCCTAAAGCTTTTCCTTTCTTAATAAACTTAAAAGTGCGTGCAAATGCTTTGCATGATCCTCTTTATTCTTAGAGTAAATTAGAATATCATCTATAAAGACAATTATAAATTTATCCAAATATGGCTTACATATTCGGTTCATCATGTCCATAAATGCAGCTGGGGCATTGGTTAAACCAAATGGCATGACAGTAAATTAATAATGGCCATACCTTGTTCTAAAAGCGGTTTTAGGAATATCCTCTTCCTGTACCTTTAATTGATGATATCCTGACCTTAAATCGATTTTAGAGAAAAATTGAGCTCCTTGCAGTTGATCGAATAGATCATCGATTCTTGGTAATGGGTACCGATTCTTAATTGTGACCTTGTTCAATTCACGGTAGTCAATGCACATACGCATTGATCCGTCCTTCTTTTTAACGAATAAGATCTGTGCTCCCCACGGTGATGAGCTTGGCTGTATAAATCCTTTCTCTAGCAATTCGTCTAATTGTTTCTTCAATTCTTGCATTTCTACAGGTGCCAAACGGTAAGGTGCTTTGGCAATCGGTGCAGTTCCTGGTATTAAATGGATTTTGAATTCAACTTCCCTATCTGGAGGTTGCCCTGGCAATTCTTCTGGAAATACATCTGATAACTGGGATACTACTGGAATATCCTTCAAATCTTTTCCTTTAGTGTCAGTGATTATAGAAATCAAATACACTAATGATCCTTTTCTTATGTAACTTTCTGTTTTCATCACAGAGATGAATTTAGTAGATTTAGAAGTTTTATATCCTTTAATTGTGATCTTTTCACCTTTTGGTGAATTTACTTGAATTGACTTTTGATCACATAAAATAATGGCTTTATTGGCTATTAACCAATCCATTCCTAAAACAACATCGAATCCTGCCAGAATTATGGGATAAAGATTTGCAATAAATTTCTGATTTAAAATTTCTACTCTTGCTCCCTGCAAGATTTCAGAAATCCTAACAGTTTCTCCATTAGCTGTCTCTACTAGACATTCTTGTGGTAGTTTAGTTAATGATTGATTAAGTAATTTGCAAAATGAAGTATTAATAAAACTTTGGTTTGCACCAGAGTCAAATAATACTTTAGCAAAAATATCATTAACTAAAAACGTACCAGTGATCACATCCGGGATCATCTTTGCTTCTTCTGCCGTTAAAACAAATGCACTAGCATTTTTGGTATTCTTGTTGTTTGTAGCTGGAGCTAATTTCGGGCAATTAAGCTTGATATGACCTTGTTCTCCACAGTTATAGCATATCCTGTTGTTAGCTTTCTTCCTGCAGTCTTCTTCCTTGTGTCCCGATATTTTGCAAAAGTTACAGTATATGGAGCATCTTCCTGAATGCTTTCTTTTGCAATTCTTACAGTAAGGTACAGATGTGGAACCTACATTTTTCCCACGATTAAAATTTCCAGAACGAAATTCTTGTGTGAGCTTCTGGGTTAGGTTCCTTCTTTGATCCTCTTCTCGTGTACGTACTAATTCATCTGTCAAGGTATTTGCTAGTTCTACAGCTTCTTCTATGGTTTGAGGTCTAGCTGCCTTGACTACGTGTCTTATCTCCCCAATTAATCCCCAGATATAACGGGAGATTAACACTGGTTCAGGTGAAGCAAGAGTTGGCACTATTCTAGCATATTCGAAGAATAATTTAGTGTACCCCTTACTATCCACACCAGTCATCCTAAGGTTCAGGAATTTGTTTGCTATCTGTTCCTTCTCATTGGGTGGGTAGAATTTCCTTTCTACCTTGTCCTTAAATTCTTCCCATTCCATATTGTAAGTTCTATCACTTCCTCTTGATTGGAGGATAGTGTTCCACCATTCTAGTGCTGAATTCTTAAACAGATTAGAAGCAAACATTATCTTATCTTTTTCAGCACACTTGCTTATTCTTAAGACTGCCTCAGTTTTCTCTATCCAGCGTAGGGTTGCAATGGCCCCTTCGTTGCCCGAGAATTCCATTGGTTTACAAGACCAGAATTCTTTATAAGAACAACCGTAAGACACGGTTCTTCTCCTTTTGGGAATGGGCACTTGCAGTACGGGTCCATTGTTCACGCTGTTTTCTGGTTCGATTGGTCGCTTACTACTATGCTTACTTTTATTATTCGCTTCTTGAATCATTTGAATAATAAATGGCATTGCATCTATGATTCCTTGTGCCACTATATGTTGAACGGCACTATTATCCATTTGGTTTCCATTGTTATTGATGCTTGGATTCTCATTAACCACGTTAATGTTACTCTGGTTATCGTTATTCAGATTTCCTTGATTTCCTTCGTTGGCCATCTGAATTTTAAACATTTACCAATCATTAATAGAATAATTAAATAGTTTAAGTAACAACCATATAACACACATATTGGTCAAAAGCGTCGTGCATTGCGACTTTACTCTTTTTGCTATAGTATGCGTCAAATACACACTAAAACAGAAATTAAAAATTACAATACTACTATGCCTCTTTAACCACAGAGTGGTCTATACTACGATAGATTTATTATTATTACACACATATTTTATTTATTATTACCAACTTTACCATCTCCTTCATGGATATGGATTTCCCCCGAAATCCATGTGGCGCTCATCGTATTTCCATACGAGTTGCTCTCCTACATACCTCATCCTCTCGCTACTTTCTATAATTTCCTCTCCAAAATTTCGGAGTTCTTGCAAATTCTCTGCACTCATTGGGGGTGCAGGTACTGGTATTGGCTTTGGGTACTGAGGTACTGGATTCTCCTGAGGGTATGGATTCTCCAAAATTTCCCTAATGTATTCATCATTGTCAAAATAGGGATCTAGTGGGTCCAGACCTGGATATGCGGCTAAGTTCGGCAAGGTTTCTTCTTTAAGTGATAGCGTGACACATAATCTCTAAGATCATCAAACCATGGATCATAATTTGGATCTAGAGGATTAGGGGCTGGTATCCTAGGTATCTCCTCAGGGTTAAAATCATGCATTTCTACCTCCATCGGTTGAGTGGGAATCAAAGGTAAGGGTTGTGGGGCTACTAGTTGTTCCAGACTTGGGTCAGCAGCAGTTGTAGCTAGGATATGGAAATTAGCTAGGCTTCTATTAAGCATATCCTGTGTATGGGCATCTGACTCTCGCTTAGCAGCTGCTAGAACTCTTTGCTGTTGCAACTTTCGCATTCTTTTCCTACGCGCAAATGCTTCCTTACTGAACCATCCTCTCTTTTTATGAGGGAATGGCTCTTCCGACTGAGCTTTAAAGGCAAACATCCCTTCTTCCTGATCAGCAGAATACCCAGAAAGGGCAGGCTGTGAACAGGTACCTTCACTCCTAGGTGAATCAGACAACTGACGACACATGTCTGAGGGTCCTTGATCACTCATACTGTAAACTAACAAATAGTCAAATAACACAAAACACATAATCACATAATTATTTCCTAACACAAAAATTTAAAATTTAAGTGTCAGCAGAACACTTCTTTGGCTTAGATCAGTGGCTAGGCTCTGATACCACCTTCTGTCGCAACCCCTGATCCCTTATCTGTCCCGGGAACGGGCGGACGCGAACTCAGAGTTTCGGTGGTATCAGTTGGTTAATTTGGCAGCGGAAATTACATCAGGACCGTAGTTAGGAAATGTTTATCAGAGTAAAACCACCATATTTGATATTAATAATCACATGGGTAAAACCCAAGTTTCTTATTACAACATGTTTATAGGGATAAACCCTATTTTATTGAATTTAAAACATCGTCTTTTTAGGTAACTTTTATAGCCACATTTTTTCCAATCCTTCAGTGCTCTCCAGCTGGCTTTTTACTAATTGGCTGTCACATTGTGTTACCTGAAACGCATTTTAAAAACATTTGTCAGTGGGAAATACTGGTGAGTGAATCCCAGTTTAATCAAGAAATATTTTATCAATTAAAACAGTATTGAGAGCGATCACATTGTTTATTTCTACACAATTACTAATTCAGTACTGTCAATCCTGACTGGTGGGTCATATTACACATTGGCTAACTCGTCGTCCAATGGTAACGTATTGTCGTCCCGACTTACTACTCACAGTGTAGTAAATTTTGTATACAAAACCCCAACATACCGGCAGTAATTGAAGAACTACAAAGACTCAATCACTGCTTAATCACATTGTTAAGCATTTAAGGTTTTGTAAAATATTACAGAAAGTTTAACAAAAATAGGATAAACTCACATTGCTATCTTAGACTTCGCGTAAGGGTTTCCTGGGATTAAGCTATAATTTACACAGATGTACATATGTTAGCATAATAACCCTTTGATAATATTAATGATACCCTCCCCGAGACGGTATTCCAACAACTACGTCGGACAGAACCACGACAGTTGTTACGGAACCCTAAATCAATCGGGCAGCGTATCTAATTCGAAACTGGGGTTATAATACTTACAACGAAGCAGAACCTCGCTAATTAGGGGGTATTATACTTGAATATTATGCCTATAACTTCAGAAATTCGCTTAGAAAGAAAGAAATGAGCGACTGAAAGTGAAATCCCGAGGCCTCCTTATATAGTGCTGAAATCTAGTTCTCACGCGGCCCGCGTAAGAGTAAGCAAGGGCTTACGCGGCCCGCGTTGACCTCCGGTCAATGCGTAGCTCGTTCGGATCACCAACTAGGCTTGACACGATGATGACACGTGTCATCACCGGGCTGCGCCACTATCTTGATCTCACGCGGCCCGCGTTAACTAAACGGGGGTCTTACGCAGCCCGCTTGAACTTAAGAAAATCAACGAAATCAGGTTTCAACCCTGATACCGCCCGCGTAAGGTTGGGGTGGGTCCTACGCGGCCCGCCTCAACTTAATAATCAAATTTTAAATTTTATTTTTAACGCTATGCTTTATTTCGGGCTCGGTTTTCACATACGGGGTATATTTAAAGACATATTGGAACATTTTAAAATATAATGGGGTGTCAGAAATATTATGAGGGTGTCGGTTTATTGAGGATTGTTACATTTCTTCCTACGCACACGCCTCCAGCCTACGAGTCTTCTTCTCTTTTTCGGTTTTGGTTTTTCCTGAGGTTGGGCTTGGAATACCATTGGTTCTTCAGTGTCAGCCTGGTAGCCGGTGAAGGTACCAGTGGTATCCATATCTGAGCTATGGATAGAAAAGTTTTGAAGTGCTTCTGATAGTTCATTCATGCTGTGAGCATAGATGAAGAAACATACCAAATTCTAAGTTAAAATTTTGCAAATTAAATGTTCACAGAATCACAGAATGGTAATAAAAAAAATTAAGTATGTCTAAATACTTAATTGGCTTAAATCAGTGGCTCTGATACCACCTTTTTCTGTCACGGCCCCCGTCCCGGTTTTACCCGGTCCAGGAGCCGTGGGACAGAAACCCGTGGTATTCATTATTTGAGTTGACAACGGAAGTTTAACAGGATCTTTTAAAACTTGAAAAATGCCCAATTATTTTATTTCACAATTTGGGATAAACCCCGTAATTTACAATAGAGGAATTTCGCGAGGAAATTCTCTGGTTTACAAAACATGTTTATTTATTTTACTGAGCCACTACTTCAAGCTTGTTAGTGCTCCGTAGCACTTTCCTTGAGTCACATTAGGTCACCTGAAACATGTTTTAAAAATATTTTATCAACGGGGAAATACTGGCGAGTCACTCATTTTGATAAAATGACACATAGTTATAAATTACAGCATAAGAGCGATTACAATGGCTACTATCTTATTTTTATCTGGCGCCGTGTCACCTCCTGGTGACGATGGTCATACCACTATTGGGTCCTTTCACCCAAGTAGTGATGATTATCACTGTTAGGTTGATGAACCTAACCGTGAGAAATTAGTAATGTGCACAATACCCCACTAGCCAGTGATTCAAGATAACCACGACTTAATCCCTGTAATTATAACTTTTGAAAATCATTGGAGTATTGTAAAACATTGTTGATAAAAAGAGAATGACTCACATTGCAAGTTTAAACGGGGCAGAGTTTAGCCTACTGATAAGCCTTGTAACCTAAATTAAATGACAATGCATACGAACTAGGTCAGTAACTTAATACAACATTTACGATAACTCACGAGATTAAAACCCTCATGACGAATGACAAAGTATAGCCCTAAGTTGGGTAGCACTTAAACATCCATCGGATTGGTTTCAATCGATCGGACATTGAATCGTAGCAGCGATCGAGTTAATACCATGTATCGTAGCAGCGCCTCTCTAATGGAAATTACGATTCTGAGCAGTATACTTTCGTTTTTGATTGAATTCTCGAACACAGATGAACTGCCCATGTCTAACTTATTTATAGCTGAAAAATGGGTTTTACGCGGCCCGCGTAAACCCTCTCTGAATCTTACGCGGCCCGCGAGGGCCACCTAGTCTACGACTAGCGCTAGCGTGTCATACCTAGGACACGTGGCCTGTTCGCTTATCCGGAGATTTGATGAGTTGTCGCGGCCCGCGTAGACAACCCCTATGTCTTACGCGGCCCGTGTGGAACCCAAATTTCTTGATTTCTTTGTTTTTCATGTACATTAGGGTTTCAGGGGTCCGGGTTTTCACTTACGGGTCAATTTAGGACATTTTTGCAAGTCCTTACACGGGGAGTGTAGCATTTAGCCATTAAAAAAAAAACATAGAATGCATTTCGTTTTTGACCATACAATACCTATGCCATTTTGAATCGAACTGACTCCGAACGAACGATATCATGTACAACTAATAGTATTATCCGAACATGTATCGATATTCATCTTTTTGGTTTTAGAATGATGTAAAACATGTGTCAATATTAAGAATCTCACAACTTTATTTTTAGGTTTTATCTTTCAGTTGTTGTACCGTACCAATACCCTAACAAACTAATAGATACCAATCAGGTTATACATAAAAAATAAATAAATTATAAACGGAGCTGTATTTGGAAAGGGGTTGTTTCTTTGTATCGAAAGTTATAGTAAGTGTCCATACCACACAGGTGCCTCTGACAGAGCAATCTTGAAAGCAGAGTTATATTCAAAGTAGAGTGGTTTTTATGGTCGGTTCCGTATCGGAGTCGTTATGAACCAAACTGATTCTGACAGAACAACATAGGTACATGTATTTATGGTTATACCATCACGAACTGAATCAATACAAAAGGAATTCCCACCATATAGCACGTGGAACATGTGAATCGCAATTCTGATCTTTTCTACAAGAATGTGAAGAACAAAGTTATTCATGTGACAATCGATAATTAACGCTTATTAATTACGCGATTAACAAACATTTAAGGTGATAATAAATAGTGCTTAAGGCATTTGTTAACTTAATTAGACCTTTGGAATGCCTAGGAACGCCTATCTAACTGTACAGTGCGCGTATGGTGATTCTCGGGAAATCTGCTGAGCGTTAAGCGGTAACGAACTGACACTGGACAAAATACTGACAACGCCGACAAATACAAAGTTTATACGTATAACTTATACATATGAATGTGTCTTTGCGAAAATATCATGCTTTCGAACGACACAAAACGCAAACGTGAACGAAAAACGCGGAAACAGTAACGCACCGACAATCAACGACGAAACGGAAGCCACGGACTCGAGTTACGCCTCAATATTAATATATTATGATATATTTAGCTTCGTTTTCGAATTTTTACTCACGATGGAAAACGGATCGAAAGACGGATTAAGAACGACAACCGAGTCATTTTTACGCGATTTAACGCAACCAACGAACGAACACGTCAAGCAACAGTTTCCGACGTAATTTTTAGTGTTTCGGCTCTAAAATTTTGTTTTGCGACATATTTTTTTATATACAAGAAAATATATTTACGTTTATTATATATCAGTTCAAATCAAACTTGATAAGTTAATTGGAGAATGTTTAGATCACACAAGGACTAAGATGAAAAAGTTGTGTTTTAACCATATTGTACAATTACTACACATCTATACTATATAATAAAAGAAACCAATGAGAGGACACATGTCATTCATTGAAGCTATCTATTTTTTATATATAATTAATTAATATTAATTAAAAGATAATTGTAAAATTAAATTTAATATAAATTTAAACAATTCGTATAGGAGATAATATAATATTTTAAAATATTTATCAGATTTCAAAATTATTTATCCTGAAATTAACAAAAGATATATAATGTAAATGATTTATTTTATTAAACTAAAATAGTTATGGGTAGAACTATTTTAAAAATGTTTATAAGGGTAAACAAAAATATTAATCAATGTTTATTGGTTCTATACTTTTATTTTCGGGTTCAACTCTCAACTCAAATACGGTAATCATTATGTTTACGTAACACTTATAAGTACCATCACGGCAATCACTTCATCCATCGTATATCGAGTATATCCGTTAGTTTTTTTAAGATATAAATTTTTATTAGATTCATTCAACCCGTGTAATAAACGAGTTTTTTTTAAAGATATAACATTTTATTTTTTACTATACAAAATTACATTTATGCAACTCGTGTAATCCATAGTGTTTTTAAAAATATAACTTTTTTTATTATGTAGTATATAAAATTAGATTTATTCAATCCATATAATACATAGGGTTTATAAAGATATAACTTTTTATTGTTTGGTATATAAAATTACATGTGCTCAACCCGTATAACACATGAGGTTCTTAAAAATGTAACTTTTTTCATCTATCTACTATAATAAAAGAAACCAGCTTTTGTACACGTGTCATTCATTGAAGTTATCCTCAAATATATACTTATCTTATATTAACTAAATAAATAATAAATTAATATTAAATCTTATCATACTTTAATAAAATATAATCCTCAAATCTAAATTGTTAATTTAATACATTTTTAAAACAAATACCTCTCTTTCCTACTTATCTTATATTAAATATATAAATAATAAATTAATATTAAATGTTATCCTAATTTATTAAAAATATAACTTTTTTATTATTTGGTATACAAAATTATATTTATTCAACTCGTGTAAAACGCGGGGGTTATAAAAATATAATTTCTTTTATTATTTTGCTATACAAAGTTACATTTATATAACCCGTGTAATACACGAAGTTTTTAAAGATATAATTTTTTTTATCATTTGCTATGTAAAATTAGATTTATTCAGCACATGTAATACACGGGTTTTTTAAAGATATAATTTTTATTATTTGGTAGATTTTTCAACCAGACTATACACGGGTTTTTTAAAGATACGACGTTTTTAGTATTTAATATACAAAATTACATTTATTTAATCTGTGTAATACACATGATTTTTAAAGGTATAACTCTTTTTTAGATCTATTCAACATGTGTAATATACGAGGTTTTTAAGGATGTAATTTTTTATTATTTAGTTGATTTATTCAACCTGATTATACACGGATTTTTTAAAGATATGACGTTTTTAGTATTTAGTATTCAAAATAACATTTATCTAATCTATGTAACACATGATTTTTAAAGATATAATTTTTTTATTATTTGATATATAAAATTATATTTATTTAACCCGTACAATATACGGGGTTCATAAAAATATAACTTTTTATTATTTAATATATAAAATTACATTTATTCAACCCGTGTAATACACGGGGTTCTAACCTAGTTATTATTTTAATAGGAACACCACACCTAGCCCCATTTTCTTTCAGTAGAAAATCTCCGAATGGATTTGAGTGGTTTTGACTTTAGGACATCATGGGTATGGATGATATGCCATATCTTATGAGTATTTAGAAAGCATGTACAAGACTTTTTGCCTATTTTTTTGGACTTTCTCTAAGGCTGTTGACAGCTTTGCTGTCGAAAGAAAGAAAAATATATATATATATAATAGAGTTAATTGCCATTTTCACCCCTGAGGTTTGGGCACACTTGCCATTTTCGTCTAAATTGAAGGTTTTGTACCATTTTGCCCCCAACGTTTGTAACTTTTTGCCATTTTCATTCAAATACCTAACCAAGTTACTTTATATCTTATTATGGGTTATTTTTAACCTAACCAAGTTAGTTTATACCTTATTATTGGGTATTTTTGAAATGTATCAATTATAAGGGGGTAATTTATAAATTATCTTCTAGTTATTATTTATCAGCATTTATAAATTATCTTCTAGTAATAAATTAAATTTTGACTACTTTTGTGTCATAATAAATAAGTTTAAATATAAGAATACACAATTTAAGAATGATTGCTTAAAAACTAAAATGATATGTACATTTATGATTAAAGCATTAACATGCAAACAATATTAAAATAAAAATTTTCGGGTTAAAATGGTTGTTTTTGCATTAATTCGGGAATATACGTGTCGTGTTTGGATTTATGTACGTGACATCACGACCCGTTTAGTAACCCTAATAAAATTAATAGGTGATTTTGGTTCAATAATTTTAGTGAAAGTCCTACGTTGAATTGTTAATTGTGATCTGTAAAATTACATTTTAATTACAAGACTTTTAAAGTTTAATTTTTTTTTTGTAAAACTGTAAATGCAAACATATTAAAGTATAAATGCTTATATTATTAATGTAAAAAAATATAGACACAGCTAAAAATCGTGTTATATTATAAAAATGTTAACACCAATGTGATCTTATTTAGATATACAAACATAGAAATAGATAAAAGCGTAACAATTAACAAAGCATATGTTATCATATGAATTGTATTTTTATAATTCGAATCTTTAATAATAGACCATCTCCAATATATATGCATTAATTAAAGTAAAATTTAAAATTTAATATTGGATCATCTTTTTCAAAAATAATAACTAGAAGATAATTTATAAAGGCTGATAAATAATAACTAGATGATAATTTATAAATTACCTTCTTATAATTGATAAATTTCAAAAATACCCAATAATAAGGTATAAACTAACTTGGTTAGGTTAAAAATAACCCATAATAAGATATAAAGTAACTTGGTTAGGTATTTTGATGAAAATGGCAAAAAGTTACAAACGTTGGGGGCAATATGGTACAAAACCTTCATTTTGGACGAAAATGGCAAGTGTGCCCAAACCTCAGGGGCGAAAATGGCAATTAACTCTATATAATAACAAAAACATTTGTGGGTTTAAATCATGATAAAGGTCACCAAGTGTAGGTGTTAGTTATCACTCATGTATACAATCCTTCCCTTTTATATTTTGAGCTACTCTAGCAAATATACCACCTACACCACTCCTCCCTCTCGGCCCATATACCCACCGATCCCACCCTTTATTTTCTTACCATTTTACATTCATACTCAAACAAATCTCTACTAAAAATAATCAAGGTCAAGCCCACGAGATCAAGTTTTAGTGGTGTTCTAGTGTAGCAAGCTTGGTTTCCCATCTTCTCCTTGCTTGATTGTGGTATGGATACCATTCTAACCCTCTCTTGTGCTTTAAAATTTTATAAAAGGGCATGTTGGTTAACCTAAATGTGGGATGTTTTCACAAAAAAGTTTATAAATAAATAAATCAAAACTTGTTATGAGCTTGTTTTCATGACCTACTTTGTGACAGGGGTGAGCAAAAACCGAACCGAAAACCGAAACCGCACCAAAAACCGTAAAAACCGAAACCGCAAAACCGCAACCGACACAAAAACCGTAAAAACCGAAACCGCAAAAACCGAAACCGCAAAGGTATGGTGCGGTTCGGTTTTAGCTTTAAAAACCGCACCAAAAAACCGAAACCGCACCGCAAAATTATTATATATATATATATTATATATATATTTATAATATACTTAAAGATTTAAATATAAAATTCCCTATATATTATATAATCTGTGTTTGTTAAAAAAAAAGTACAGACTTGACTTTGTTAAGTTAACTATTGTCTGTCCCAGTTAAAACAGTTAAAAAAGTGGCCCAAAATTAAAAATTTAGCCCAAATTCCTTATATTCCTTATACAGTTATACACTTATAGTCTTATATACGGTTAACTCAGCTCACAGATCGTTGCCCTAACTCCCTAAATCATCAAAATCATCAGCGACTTGGCGATAGCTGCGCTGCGACCGAGCGGACCTGCTCTGCTTTCCGGCGGCGCTGCTTCTCCGGCGGACCTGCTCTGCTTCCTTCTCCGGCTCCTGCTTCTTCGCCGGCGACAGGTAATCCTTTCTTAAACCATGAAACAATCTCGAAAAAAATCAGGCTATTGATTGATGTAGGGTTCTTACTTCTTAGCCATTGTGTTACTTGGCCCTAGATATGTTAAATTACTTGTTTGTTGTTGACAGTGAATACGGCCATTAAGGCTTGTGGTTTTACTATTTTAGAAAATTTAACACAATGTAGGGCCAAGTAATCCGGAGGTACCATTAAGGCTTGTTTGTTGTTGACAGTGAATACGGCCATTAATCCTTTCTTACACAAGTATTTCTTAAATTTAACCATTAAGGCTATTGATTGACGGAGGGTTCTTACTTCTTTGTTGTTGACAGTGATTTTACTATTTTAGGCATTTAGGGCCCTAATGGCTAATACAGTAATACCATGTGTTTTTGACAGTGATTTTACTATTTTAGAAAATCTAACGATACTGGATGGGAATACGGAAGTTTGGTTTGTTTGATTTTAGTTCTTTTATGTTTTCAGAATGGCTACTAATGAAACTGTAATTGATGTGGATGATCAAAATGATGATGAGGTTGAAGTACCAAAGTTGAAGTCCGTTGTTTGGCAACATTTTCCGTATAAGAAAGGCGCTAAATCGACAAAATGCAAGCATTGTAAAAAGGTTTTAGCTTGTGGCACTAGACTTAATGGTACCTCCGGATTACTCAATCATCTAAGAAATACTTGTGTAAGATCACCCCTTTATAAAGCAAAAAAGAATAATCCAAAAAATCAGTCAACCTTAAACTTCAAGCCAAAGGATACGCAGGGGGGTGGGATCCACGCAACAAGCTTTCATATGTTAAGTATTGCATTGAATTGATCCATGGTAAGGATTCGGAGAAAAGTAAAGAGATTGTGGGAAAGGTGACTAAGACTCTTGATGAGTTGTTTAATCATTACAAAGGCAAGGGAGAAAACACGAATTTACCAAACTCACAAGATATGGTTTTTGGTGAAAAGTCAAGTATTAATGAGATGGATATTGATCTGGAGCTAGAGTTTGACAAACTTGATGATGGAGGTCAAGACATCAAGAGTGAGGTGGAGATCTATCTAACGGATTTAAGGGAAAAAAGGGACCAAAAGTTTGATCTTTTGGGATGGTGGAAAGCAAATTCAACCAAATTTCCTATACTATCCAAAATAGCTAGACATGTTTTGGCAATGCCGATCTCAACAGTTGCATCAGAATCGGCGTTTAGTACGGGTGGTAGAGTTATCGACAAGTATAGAAGTTCACTTAACACCGAAACTGCGGAAGCTTTGATTTGTGCACAAGATTGGATAAGGTGTACAAGGGTTGATCTTGAGCTCGGATGTTCTATGAAGAATAAAGACATAGATGAATTTAATAAGAAGATGACGGGTTTAAAAATTGGTAAGGTTTTCTTTACATGTGTGAGTTTATATTTCAAATACCTACTAACATATATTTTTTGTTTTTTTTTTTCTATCTAGGAAACACTAATGGCAAATGATAGTTGGAAACATTGAAAGTTGGAAAGATTGAAAGTTGGAAACAAGAATGAGTTCCAGTATTAAATGTATTCCAGTATTAAACTTTTGTTTTGATTGATGTCACAAGATATGGTTTTCTATCTAGCAACTATTATTCTAGACATGTTTCTAGTACAAACTCTTGTTTTGATTGATGTCCTCTAGCCCATACATATGCTCTTCAATTGATGTCCGAGAGTTTTTTTTAGATGTATTCAAGTATTGCTGAGAGTTTTTTTTAGATGTATTCAACTATTAAAACCGAAACCGCACCGAAACCGAACCGCAACCGCAAATAAACCGCAAAAACCGTACCGCAAAAAAACCGCAACATGTGGTTTTAAAAAAATAAAAACCGCACCTCGCGGTATGAGTTGCGGTTTTATGCTAAAACCGCACCAAACCGCACCATGCTCACCCCTACTTTGTGATTCACAAAAGTCTAAGCGCATGACAGGTATTAGGTTTAGGTGCTGTTTGTTTTTTCTGCAAGAAAAGGTCTGCAGTCTGCGGACCACATCTGCAGGAGAAGAGATGGAACAAATGTCTGCAGTCTGCAAGGAGAAGAGGGTTTATTTTTTTATATCTATAAAAACCTCTTCTCACACATAAAACACACAAACACACACACAAACACCTCAGACTCTCTCTCTGCCTTCCTCTACCACCACAACCAACAACCACCGTCCACCTGCCACCACCACAACCAACCACCACCACTTCAGCCACCACCCACCCCGTCGCAACCACCACCACCACTTAACACTCACCACCACCATCTTCTCTCTGCCTCCCCCACCCACCCCGTCGCAACCACCAAGCACCACCGCCACCACGAAGCAAAGCACCACCACTTCAGCCAAAAAACAACCACCTCCACCGAAACCCTAATTTCACCATCTTCGATTTGGGGGTTTCTGAAGAGAGAGAGAGAGATCGAGGGAGTTTCTGAAGAGAGAGAGAGAGAGAGAGATCGATTTGGGGGTTTCTCCGGCCGATTCTTGTTTCTCAACCACCACCGCACATCTCTTGTTTCGATTTGATGCTTTGTGACGATGGAGGTGGTGATTGTTGAAGGTGGAGGTGGAGGTGATGGGTGTCGGAGGTGTGGAGGTGGAGGTGGAGGTGGTGGCGGAGATGTGGGGGTTGAGGTGGTGGCGGAGATGTGGGGGTTGAGGTGATGCAGAGATGTCGGGTAGAGAGAAGAGTCTGAGAAGAGGTTTGCAGACATAAGAACATGTCTGTGTGGGGAAGAGGTGGGGAAGACTTTTTTGGTGAGAAGTGTTTCCGGAAAACAAACAAGCTGCAGACTTGTAATGTCTGCGCGACGCAGGCATAAGTGACCAGAAGTGCTTCTGGCTAAAAAACAAACACCACCTTAGTTTAAACAGTTGCATTTGACAACATATTTTCTAACTTACAAGTTAACTCATAAATATTGAAATCAAGATATATTTCAAATATTTTAAACGTACAAGTGGGCAATATTAAGCCTCTAAAGAAAATTATAATTATTTTATAATACTATCATTAATGATAGTATGACTTCTAGAATTTAGAGGTAACACATGCCTTTTTTAGGTTAATATACATATTTTTTTTTTTAAAGTAATAGCTTCATACACAAATAAGCTAACAATAGACTAACCAAACTGTAATAACATTCAATGTTTAAGGTACACGTGTCTAATGCACATAAGGTACAACTAATCAATGCATCTATACAAGTCTTAGTGAGTTAAAGCTAGTATTACTAATATAATAAAATGCCCATACTATAACGTTGGAAAATTGATGATAAGAAGTTTCTTTTTGTAATATCCGATGAGTATTAGGCCGGCTATGAGTATGAGATTAGTAATACCCCGCTCGAACCCTGGTCATTGCTATCACTAGCTCTTACATCAGATGCTGAGAATTTTTAGCTTTGAAGCATTGAAATATTAAGATTGCCTTAAATCGTATAAGCCTTAGATGTGTATTTATTACTAATTGCTGGTGTTATGTTGGCTTAGGTTGATATGGATTCAAGCTTGGATTATCTGGTTGCATTGAGATGCCTTCAAAATGGATTTGAAGATCAAGGGCTCGGGAATTGTCTAAACACATACAAACACCCTTCATTTGGAGAATATTATATTATAGATAAAGGATCATGTATAAGAGGCTTCTCTTGTATGAAGTGTAAAAAAAACTAGACAAGTTTTTTGTATGAAGTGTAGGAGACAAAATCAACCATTGATCTCCCAAGATCAATGGCTTAAAACTAGACAAGTGGCATTTTCGTTAATATGAGGTTCAAACAATTGAAGAAACAAATAGAGAAAGAGTATTCTGGTCCATTCTCACTTGAACCCCCTGATTTCCAAACGGCTATAACTTCTTCATACGTTAACATTTAAAAAAATTACATTGTATTAAGGACCATTCCATTCTCTTTAATTCAAGTAGCCTGTTGCTATAGTTTCTTTAAAAAAATTATATGATTTTGAACACACATTATTACGTGATTTTAAATACCTAGCACATGAATACGTGATTTTGAATAACCATTACGTGATTACATGATTTCATTATAGTATGTG
The DNA here is from genome assembly GCA_030545235.1 of Helianthus tuberosus. Lineage (NCBI taxonomy): Eukaryota > Viridiplantae > Streptophyta > Magnoliopsida > Asterales > Asteraceae > Helianthus > Helianthus tuberosus. The sequence continues at coordinate 101,942,113 of CM060451.1, read as the reverse complement.
AAACCCCCACTAAGTGATTACGTAACTACATAACAATAGTTGACTATGTATTATTGCGTGACTATGTGATTTTGAATACCAATTTCATGATTATGTGATTTCATTATAGTATTTTTGTGACACCACACTAAGTGATTACGTAACTATGTAAAAACAAAAACATGTAATACATAATATTTCATATGGAATACCTAATATTTCAGGCATATATAATCACGCATTAATTATAAATTATATACATAACATTAGCCGAATCAACCTATAATAACCACATAATGTCGTATATTATGAGATTTAATCATGTAATAAAGCATAAACAGTCAAGTTCTTATTATTTGGATGTGTAATCAGGTAATAAGCATAATTATAAAAACAATAGTTATAACAAATCATACTGAATGTGAATACACGTGTGGATTCATATTGAATATGTAATCACGTAATGGTTTATTTTGAATGTGTAATAACGTAATGGTATTCAAATTCACGTAATCACGTATTGGCCTAAAGGGTATTCAAAATCCTGTAAATTTTATTAAGAAAACTATAGCAATAGATTGCTCGAATTAAAAAGAATGAAATGCTCGTTAATAGGTGTAATTTTTTTTAAATATTAACGTATGAAAAAATTATAACCATTTGAAAATCTGGGAGAGTTGCTCACTTGAGAAAGAATCAGAATACCCTTCCTTCCAATGAAACTTGTCCTCTTCTCCTTCTTGCGTAGGTCTCGTACATATATGCTCTCCTTTACAGTATCCAACATCTTATATTATAGTGATGGTTGTTAATAGAGTTAATATGTTGTTTTTTTTTTCGGGTTATCTTACTTTCTTTTAAACTGAGGCTTTTCATTTGTTGATCTTTTTATCGAAATTTAGGTTTACCGTAAAAAAACACGTTTATGGGGCCATCATGCTGAAAATTTCTAAAAATATGCTTTCGCGTTGTTTAAAGTTGTTCAACTAAAATAACATACGAGTAGTTTACGTGGACACGTATACAACTCCTGATACTAAAGACTTAACCAGGGGAATTAAATAACTAAGCAAGCAATTAAAAACTAGAGAGATATTAATTCAAGAAATATATTACATAGGTTTGAAATCATAACTTTCTTGACTGACTCTGCTTATGAGTTACAACTGCCTAAACATAATTAAGGGGATGCACCTCACTCTAGCGTAGCCTACGATCAACTCAACTAATGAACAGTAAAACCCTAACAAATTATAATATCCTTTCGTTCAGACCTAATCCTAAGGTAGCACACTTATTCAACCAATTAGATCACCATATTCATCAAGGTCTCAAGCCCCATATTAAGGAATAAAAGTCACCAAGTTAGAGATAGATATATCCAACAAAGCCCCATATTAATGACTAAAATTCACCAACCTAGAGATAGCTATATCGAACAAGGGGTAATTCAACATGCAAAGAATTGTACAAACAAACAAATTGATGATATAATCAATACGAATAAACACAAAAACACATCACTCGTGATAAAGATGAAAGCTTTACTAAAATCTAACACATATTATAGCAAAACTGCTATAATATGTGTTAGATTTTAGTAAAGCTTTCATATTCATCTTTTGCTCAAGTTCAAATCATACTGAATCTCGCTGCTAAAGTTCAACTCAACTCACGATTACTTTCAGCAGAGGATCCAAATTAGTAGAGGTACAATCTTGATTGATATGAATGTATTGTTGTATCAGTGAGTCATAATGAAATAGTGTATGTGTAGTTATAAGTTATCTGCAAACTAGATAGTTATGAAGAAATTATGATGATCATATCTGTTATTAAACACGTGTAAGTGATGTTAATGTTCTATTGAAAAAGTAAGTTATGTTGATCTGGTAATGTAATTTATATTTTGGATGAACTAGATTTGATGTTAAGAAAATCGAGTGTAGCTCTTTCCTTTTTGGACATTTGAGGTGATCTTTTGTTTTATCCATACTTTTGTTATGCTTATGTTCAATTGAGCTTATGTTATGCCTAAATTGTTTAAGCTGAGTATAATACATCATGGATCTGAGCTACGCATGTTATGCCTAAATTGTTTAAGCTGAGTATAATACATTATGGATCTAAGCTGAGTTTAAGCTGAGTATAATACATTGAACATTTTTAGAATCATGATTTTAGTTATGTATTGCTTTTGTTAGTAGGGTGTTGGACATGTTTTAATTAAGTTAAGATTTGTTTTTGTTAAATGCAGCCTTGTAATAGTCTTGATTTCAGTTTTTTTTTTTTTTGCTACACATGTTTTAATTTCGGTGCTGAGAAAAACCGAGCAAAACGATTTGCTCGGTTTTGCAAATTTGATATGATCGGGTCAGATTGGTTGTAATTCAATCCAAGCACGAACAGACACTCAATCGGATCAGATCGGATCGGCTCATGAACACCCCTAAACAAAAGTTAAATAAAAGAGTCCTCAACGTATAACTCCACATTTATCCAATCAAATATGATAAAGGAAGTTTGGTTCATAATAGAATCAATTCAGTTACTAGGCTGCCTATCTGAAACTAAATTGACTTGTCAAATTAATTTTGTGATTCTTTTTGTTGTTTAGTATAGAGAATGAACTGATTTGGGGTTTGAATCTTATTGAAATTGTATTGAAACTGTTTTATGTATATTACAAACTAGGGTTGCAAAGATTGGTTTATATAGGACACCATTTTACACACTAGCCCCTATACTATCTATTTTCTCCTTTCCGACACTCACCCTCAAGTTGAGTAGTGGGGTCACCAATACTCAACTTGCTCAAACAGCTACTAAACGCGTTTCCATTGACTGCCTTTGTGAGAATATCTGTGAGTTGGTCTTTTGAGGCTATATACAGGAGCTCTATGATCCTTTCCTGCAGTTTCTCCTTGATGAAATGCCGATTAACTTCCACGTGTTTCGTTCGATCATGTTGAACTGGGTTTTCTGAGATTTGTATTGATCTTTTGGGAGAAACCAATGTCTTCTAGAAGCTTCCTAATCCAAAGAACTTCGCTTAACCCTCGAGCTATGCCTCTAAACTCTGCTTCTGCACTTGACATAGCTACCACCTTCTGTTTCTTACTTCTCCAGGTAACAAGGCTTCCACCAACCATGGAGAAATACCCTGATGTTGACCTTCGGTTTCCCTTATCTCCTGCCCAGTCTGCGTCAGTGTAGAGCTTAACATTTAAATGCCCATTTGTTTTGAACAACACTCCATGGCCTGCGGTTCCCTTGAGATACCTTAGAATTCTCTGAGCAGCTTGCATGTGGGCAACTTGTAGTTGGTGCATAAACTGACTTACCACTCCAACAGCATAAGCTATATTAGGGCCAGTGTGAGAGAGATAAATTAACTTGCCCACGAGTCGTTGATACCTTTGTTTGACTGCGAGCTTTCCATTGGGTTCCATGTGAAGATTGTGGTTCACCACCATTGGCGTATCTGCTGGCTTACAATCAATCAACCCAGTTTCCACCATGAGATCGAGAACATACTTCTTTTGGCAGATGAAAATCCCCCGTTTAGACCTGAGAACTTCTATCCCAAGGAAATACTTGAGATTCCCAAGGTCTTTCATTTCAAACTTTGAAAACAAATTCCTTTTCAGCCGTGCTATTTCTTCTACATCATCTCCGGTGATAATCATGTCGTCTACATATATGATCAAGCAAGTTACGAGGCCGTTTCTCCTTTTGAGGAACAAGGTATGATCAGCGTTACTTTGGTGATACCCGTATTCTTTCATGGCCAAGGTGAACTTTCCAAACCATGCCCGAGGAGACTGTTTTAGTCCGTATATGGATTTCTTCAACCTACAAACTTCCCCATCTTTAAAACCCCCTGAAAAACCTGGAGGTGCTTCCATGTAAACTTCTTCAGTTAGGACTCCATGAAGAAATGCATTTGTAACATAAAATTGATGAAGGGGGCAATCCTTATTAGCTGCCGCGGAGAAGAGGACTCTGATGGTGTCCATTTTTGCAACTAGAGAAAAAGTCTCAGAATAATCGATACCATACGTCTGAGTGTACCCTTTGGCTACAAGCCAAGCTTTGTATCTTCTACTGGAACCATCTGGTTTATATTTAATCGAATACACCCACCGGCAACCAACTGTTTTTTTTCTTTTGGGAGAATGCACTTTTCCCACGTATTGTTTTTCATAAGAGTGTGCATCTCTATTTCCATAGCTTCTTTCCAGCTCTTCTTACTTCGTGCTTCATTTACAGAATCAGGTATTTGTTCGGAGTATAGTGAGGTGACAAATGCTTTCGCATTGTTAGATAAGTTCCCATTAACCATATTAGCTACAGGATACCTTGAATTTCTGGTTTCTCTCTCCGGGGAATACCGTTTTGGAGGGACCCCTCTATTGGCTCTAGGAGGAAGAGAGTATCTTTTGGTTGTCTCTGCTACAACTGGTTTAGCTTGTTCAACGGCTGGTTCAACATCTTCCACATCTGGTTCAACCTGTTCTGTTGATTCCGTTGTTGTTGGGTCTATGTGTTCCCCTGTTGTCTCATAATTAAAAAACGCAGGACATTAAGGGTTCTCAGTATTTCTTACCTCTGGTATAACGTTGGATGGACTTTCTTCAGTGGTACTGTGCTCCGCAGATTGTGTGGCTATGTTTGAAGGGCTCGGAGTACTGTGATGGTGGTTTTCTGTTGTTACTTCTTCAGATGATGGCAGTTGAGTTAGCCAACTCAGAGTGTCTATACGTTCACTCTCCCCCTGACCACTGAGTTGGGTGTTATAAAAGTATTTTGTTTCAAGGAAGTCAACATTCATTGTGGTGAACATTTGATGAGTTTGTGGATTATAACACCGGTAACCTATTTGATAGATCCCATAGCCGACAAATACGCATTTCTCAGCACACGGGCCAAGCTTGTTTCGGTTGGTTTTGGCTATGTGGACAAATGCTGTACACCCGAAGATTCGAGGTTCAAGTGTAAGAGGATGGGGAATACTAGTAGACATAGATAGACAATCTAAGGGAGTCTTAAATTTAAGAGCTTTGGTGGGGAGCCGATTTAGGAGATACACGTAGGTTGCAACTGCCTCCGGCCAGAAAGATTTGGGTACCTGAGATTCAATTAAAAGAGCTCGAGTCATTTCAAGAATAATACGGGTTTTCCATTCGAAAACACCGTTTTGTTCGGGGGTATAAGAACAAGAGGTTTGATGAATTAATCCTTTGGTTTTAAAGAATTTTTTCATGAAAGTATTGACAAATTGTGATACCCTAGGAAAACGCACAACACAACTAGCTTCCTCAGTGGTGTCACACCCCAACCGATGGCGGAAACATCGGGGCGCGGCACTGAGCGAAACAGATTGTCCATGAGTATCCATAACAACTATTAATTACCAGATATTTAAAACGTCATGTCCCATACCATAACATATCTAAATAAAACAGTTATTACAAATAATTGTCTCATAAACAAATACTGATCCGACAACTCAGATTTTAAATATGATAGTTTGTTTGTTTGTTTATAGACTCTTTCCTAGCCTCGATTTAATCACACAGCAAACAAGGCATCCTATCATCTTAAGCACCTGCCACATACGTTAAAGTAAAAGTCAATACACATAGTGTAAAGGTGAGCATACAAGTTTGATAATAGCATAATAGAGTTTGAAATCGTTTACGCATAACCAGCACGTACAACGTGTGATGTGAAGCACGTAAGTTATCGACATGATCCTATCAATACCAATGACCGCGTGTTAACTGCGCAAGGAAGTTCGTAACACATATTCACCATTGCGAATCATGTGATTAATAGTCCTTAACAACCCCTGAGTGAACAGGTACTGAGTCTAAACTATAGTACTATCGTTGCTAAGGCAGGTAGACAGCAATCTATGTGTAAATTTAACAAACAAGCATTCATCGAGTCACATATAACATGCGGTAGCGGTTAGCGTTAAAGTATTGCGTAGCATGTTTGATGTGATTTAGAATAAGTAACGTATGTAACACCCAAAAGTGCATAAAGCAAAAAGGGTTCGAGTATACTCACAGCGATAGAGTTAATGGATTGAAGGGAGCGCTAGAGCGGAATTATCCTGAACAGTTAACGATACCATAAGCGAAATTCGGCGCGTAAAACGGTGTAGGTGTACCAAGGATCAGATGGTAATCCGATCGGATGGCAATCCGATCGGATGGCCAGTCGACCGGGTGGCAATCCGTTCGGATGGTCATCCGATCGGATGGCCATTCGATTGGATTGTCACCTTGTTTGGTGAGGATGTGTTTGTGTATGATGGTTTGTACTTTGAAGTTTTCGTTGTAGCATTTTGAAAAATAGAGAAGTATCTCCACCCTTCAGGTCGGTCGATCAAACGGCCGTTCGATCGGACAGCAATCCGATTGGCGAGTCTTCTGAGTTGAGAACAAGTTCACAGCAGGACGGTCACTCGATCGGATGGCTATCCGATAGGGTGGCAATCCGTATGTATCGAACATGTTGGAAATTGTTTAAGTACCAAAGTCCTAAACGTCACACAATCGGATGGTCACTCGATCGGATGGCAATCCGATCGGGTGGAAATCCGTTCAACGTTCAGATCCTTGATTATTTTGAATAAAAAGTTGAAGTATGGAACCAAGTGCAACCCGATCGGACGGCAATCTGATCGGACGGCAATCCGATCGGACGACAATCCGATCGGACGACAATCCGATCGGACGGTCAGATCGTCTTAACACTTGATTCGTTTGAAGTTTTGTAGTGTTGAATGAGACGTTTTTGATATCTTGCTTGAACAAAAGTAACCTCATATCGACCCAAATGACCCGACCGAACAGGAATCACCATAGTCTGACTGGTTCACGGTTTGAGTCGGTAGTTCGTGTTCAAACCCGAAATCAATATCTCTCGGATAGAATTCAGATCTGGAACTAATACATCACTAAGAATGAGTAGAAGATCAGAACAAGCTCCGACTCTATCGGGTTTTGAGTGCATTGAGTGTAAAAGAGTTGAAAGAAAGTTGGAAAATCATATTTCAATCCTTTTCACCATGAATATGTTTAGATCTATGCAAGCTCTTTGTTATTCATGTGGAAATCGTCCAGATCCAAGTTGTTCTTTGTGGATTGAAGCCAAAACATGAAGTTCATAAGAACTCCATGATGACATCACCCTAAAACACCTCAAATCCGTTGATTTCACGGTTAAAAGTTAAGATTCGAAAGACAGAATGATGAGGAAGTGCGTGTAGATCATAAAAGTACAAGATTTAGGTTGGAAACTTACAAGAATCAAGAGAAATCGAGAGAAATAGAGCTTGAGTGCGGCTGGGTCGAGTAGAGGGCTGTCACATCAAGTGATGTGACATGTGGGGGTATTTATAGGATTTCCTAAAAAGGAAAGTGAGGAAAAAGGCTGGTCGATCGGGTGGCAGTCTGATCGGGTGGCAACTCGATCGGATGGCAGTCTGATCGGATGGCCACTCGATCGGTTGGCCACTCGATCCGTGAGTTCGGCGTGATGAGTTTAGTCATTTCGATTCGGGCGTTGAGCGTTGTGATGCGATTCGAGAGAGCGATGTGATAGTATTACTCATTAGTTAACATAACTAATATATCTAACATACAATCACTATAAATAACTTGCTTTTAGCGTTTTTGATTCGATTGCGATGCGATTGGTTTGCGATTGCGATTAACACCTCAACATAAACATAACATGCACAAGTAACACATAAATAGCACACACACGTAAAACAATATCCAGAACACACAATTCGAGTTGCGGGTGCGATAGCGATAAGCGATATATCGATCAAACATGCGATTAAACCTCGATCATTAATAGATACTCCACATAATACAACTAAAGCGATAACATAAATAGATTAACTATAAGTCAAAGATGTCAAAACAGGAGTTGAGCAAGTAGTGACAGATCGCAATTAGCAATCTTTTCTACCTTTGACTTCAAACTTGACTTTTACTTTGACTTTCGAAACACGGGGTGTTACAGCCTCCCCCTCTTAAGGGAATTTCCTCCCGAAATTAGGCTGGAGCCACAACAAACAACTGCGGGTACTTCACCTTCATGTCGCTTTCGAGTTCCCAATTGAATTCTGCGCCTCGTTTGCCTTCCCAGCGAACTTTCATAATGGGAATGCGCGAGCGCCTGAGCTGCTTGGTTTGTCGGTCCATGATTTCGACAGGCTTTTCCACGAAATGTAATGTTTCGTTTACTTGAAGATCCTCGAGTGGTACATGTAAATCTTGCTCAGTCAGGCACTTTCTGAGGTTCGAAACGTGGAAAGTCGGGTGGACGTTGTTAAGTTCCTCCTGTAGTTCGAGTCTGTAAGCCACTTTTCCGATCCTTTCCAGAATCTTAAAGGGTCCCACATATCGAGGCGCGAGCTTTCCCCTCTTGCCGAATTTGACCACACCCTTCCAAGGTGACACCTTTAGGAGTACATGGTCGCCAACGTCAAATTCGAGGGGCTTGCGTCGTCTATCGGGGTAACTTTTCTGATGACTCCGTGCTTTCAGTAGATTGTCTCCAATTTGGAGGATTTTGTCAGTCGTTTCTTGCAATAGCTCAGGACCTGTTAGTTGCGAGTGCCCGATCTCGTGCCATACAATAGGCGATCGACATCTTCTTCCATACAATGCCTCAAATGGTGCCATTTGAATGCTGGAATGATAACTGTTATTGTACGAGAATTCGACCAAAGGTAAGTATGCATCCCAATTACCACCGAAATCTATGACACATGAACGGAGCATGTCTTCAAGGGTACGAATCATTCTTTCAGTCTGACCGTCAGTTTGGGGATGGAAAGCGGTACTTAGGTTGAGCGCAGTACCGAGAGCAGATTGAAATGTTTCCCAAAGACGCGAGGTAAACCGAGCATCACGGTCAGAAATGATGTCACGAGGCGTCCCATGTCGACAAATGATCTCTTTGTTGTAGATTCGGGCTAATTTTTCTACCTTGTAGTCTTCCCATATTGGCAGAAAGTGAGCAGATTTAGTCAAACGGTCAACGACAACCCAGATGCTGCCGTGACCTGAGGGCGTGCGCGGAAGTTTCGTTACGAAGTCCATAGCTATACCCTCCCACTTCCACACAGGGATCTTGAGTTGAATGAGTAAGCCAGAGGGTCTTTGGTGCTCAGCCTTGACTTTCGAGCAAGTCAGGCACTTCGAAACATAGAGGGCGATATCCCTCTTCATGCCCGGCCACTAGTACTTGTAGCACAGGTCCTGGTACATCTTGTCGGCACGGGGATGAATAGAATATCGGGATTTGTGGGCCTCGTCCACCAAAATCTGTCGTAAATTGGTCTGTTTAGGGATCCAGATTCGGTCCAGATAATGGAATATCCCATTCGACTTGTTCTCTAGTTGGGCTCCATCGTTGAGAATCCTTTCCTTCTTCAAAGTGCGTTCATTAAAGCAGGCATGTTGAGCTTCGCGGATGAGGGTTTCATGATCATATTGGGCTTGAATATTACTGGCGCTGTGCAGATAACTCTGTCTGCGGAGAGCGTCGGCAACGACATTTGCTTTGCTAGGATGATAACGAATCTCACAGTCATAATCGTTGAGAAGTTCCACCCACCGGCGTCGACGCATATTTAATTCTTTCTGGTCAAAGATATGTTGTAGGCTCCTATGATCGGTGAAGATCATACACTTGGTACCATAAAGGTAGTATCGCCAGATCTTTAACGCAAAAAAAACTGCGCCTAGCTCGAGGTCGTGGGTTGTATAGTTCTTCTTGTGGATATTGAGCTGACGAGATACGTAAGCAATAACCTTGTCTCGTTGCATGAGAACATAACCAAGGCCAAGGTTCGAGGCATCACAATAGACGATAAAGTCATCGTTTCCGTCGGGTAAAGTGAGAACAGGAGCATTGCAAAGCATGTACTTAAGGGTTTGGAAGGCAGTCTCTTGTCCAGTTCCCCAAACAAAAGGCTTGTCTTTGTATGTGAGAGAGGTGAGCGGCACAACGATTTTAGAGAATCCTTTGATAAATCGACTATAATAGCCCGCTAGTCCGAGAAAAGAACGGACTTCCGACGGGTTCGTAGGTGTGACCCAACTCTTGACAGCTTCGATCTTTGCAGGTCGATGTGAATACCTTGACTATTAACAATGTGACCGAGGAATTGAACCTCCTCCAGCCAGAATTCACACTTGGAGAACTTGGCATAGAGTCGATTCCCCCGGAGTAGCTCGAGAACCAAACGTAGAAGTTGCGCGTGTTCGGCTTTCGACTTGGAATAGATCAGGATATCATCGATGAACACGATGACGAAGCGGTCGAGAAAAGGTTTACACACGCGATTCATCAGATCCATAAAAACCGCGGGTGTGTTGGTTAAACCAAAAGGCATAACAATGAACTCGTAGTGGCTGTATCGAGTGCGAAAAGAGGTTTTGGGAATATCCTCCTCTTGTATGCGTAACTGGTGGTAGCCTGGGCGTAGATCGATCTTGGAAAAACACGTAGCACCTTGTAACTGGTCGAACAAATCATCGATGCGAGGCAGAGGGTAACGATTCTTGATCGTCAGCTTATTCAATTCCCGATAGTTGATGCACATCCGGAACGACCCATCCTTCTTTTTGACGAAGAGGACTGGTGCACCCCAAGGAGAGGTGCTAGGGCGAATGAAACCTTTGCCAAGCAATTCCTGGAGCTGACTCGAGAGTTTGCGCATTTCAGACGGAGCGAGTCGATAAGGAGCTCTAGCAACAGGATTTTCTCCAGGAATAAGGTCGATGCGAAAGTCGATATCACTACTCGGAGGTAATCCTGGGAGATCTTCAGGAAAAACGTTAGGGAATTCATAAACAACAGTACCAATTTTCACTTCAGTCTTTCTTTTCTTTTCCTTCTCCGCTACTACAATGTCAGCTAAGAAAGCTTTGTATTCCTTGCGGAGATACTTGCTAGCTTGGATACATGACATGAGTTGGATTTTCTTCGACGCGACTTCACCGTAAACACACAATTGATCACCATTAGCAAGCGAGAATTGAATCATCTTATCGAAGCAAACAACTTCAGCATGGTTTTCACGAAGAAAGTCCATGCCTACTATGACGTCAAAACTTTCGAGTTGCATCGAAATAAGGTCGATGGGGAAGATGTGATTGTTGAGTTCGAGAGTACAATCACGAAGAACAGAGTTGACGGCGACGGTTCTTCCGGTGGCAACTTCAACATCGAACGTCGAGTGGAGATGGGCGCGCTTACGATTAAGAAGCTTTTCGAACTCAAACGATACAAAACAGTTATCGGCTCCAGTATCAAACAAACACGAAGCATAAATACCATTCACAAGTAACGTACCATTGGCCACGTTGTTGTCAGCCTGAGCCTGGCGCACATTAGTGTTGAAAGTTCGAGCGTGAGCTACTTGTTGCTGAGGCTGCTGCTGTTGCGGCTCTTGCTTTACCACTCGATTCGGGTACATATTTGCGAAGTGGTTGGGATCACCACACGCAAAGCAGACTCTAGCATTGACCGCGGGTGCCGGAGCCACTTGTTGGCCTTGAAGAGTAGGAAGTAGAGCTTGATGAGCAGTAGCTGCTGCGGCTGGGGCTTAACGAGGACCTGTACGACAGTTGGCGGTGAAATGGTCGTACATGTTGCAGTGTACACAAAATCTGCAGGCGATTCCCACTGGGTGGTGATAGGTGCAAGTCGGGCAGGCAGGGTGAGGACCAGTATAAGCACGCTTTGCTGGCGGTGCTTGGGTTACCGGTGCCGTGACCTGGCGGTGTTGAGTTTGCTGTTGAGCTGGTACAGCTTGGAGTGGGGCAGCAGTGGTTACAGCACAGTTCTTGTTGCTGGAGTTGCTGTTGTTCTTCCTCTTGCGACGAGAGGCCTTTGAATACTGAGGAGTGGCGGCGGTTTCAGCGGTTGGTGCGGTGGTAGCTTGATGTAGATTCTTGGCGGCTTTATCCTAGTAGCCAGACTTGACTCGCTTGTCATTTATTTCAGCGGCAAGCAGGTAAGTTTCCTCGACTGTTGCTGGTTTTGAAGCTTGCACAAAATCTGCGACACAATCTGGCAAAGCTCGAATATACTTCTTGATCGCTACATCAGGAGTCTTGACTTGATCAGGACAGATTATGCTAAGCTGCTTGAAGCGAGCAGTTAAAGCAGCATTGTCACCCTTCTTCTGCTTGATATGCCAGAATTCGTCCTCCAACTTTTGGCGCTCGTGGGGAGGGCAGAACTCTTTCAACATGACGTCCGCGTTTGTTTCTCTCGGCCGTCCACCAATCTAGCGCTCGGGATTGGAAGACGCCGGTAGCATTCAGAGTGCGGAGATCGTCAGGACAGCCACTCTGGCGCAGGGTGACCTCGATCGAATCAAACCATTGGAATAAGGCCGTAGGACCATCTTCGCCAGTAAATTCTTTCGCTCCGCAAGCTTTGAACTACTTGAAGCTAAAAGCAGCCTTAGGGGTTTCAGTCCTGGACTCTTCAGAAGATTTGCTCACATTTTCGTACAGTTCACTGACGATCTGAGGAACAACCTTCGCCATTTGTTTAGTGATCATAGCGGCGAGGCGTTTATCGGCCTGCTTTCGGCGGGCGGCTTGAGTAGCGCGAGATCCAGATGACGACATTGTCTGCAACAGACATCGTCACAGGACTCAAACACAATTCGATCATTCCTACTATAGTCTAGAGATTCACCATAAAGCTCAGGAACACGTATCCTCATAAACACCGAATCACATAGGCATATAAACACATAATCACGTAGAGCACAAACACACATAGGCACGTAAGGCACAGGAGTACATGAGGCAGTCAGAATATAGAAACCTAACTATATGTTGCACGTATTCCCTATCCTTCACGGCGCGTTAGCGGTTAAGTACAGCGATTGCGAGTATCGAGCAGCGATGGCGAATAATGACCAGCGATTCATTCGTGTGGTGCGAATTGTGTGGTGTGTTGTGTGATAAGCAGAGCAAGAAGCGTTAGATCAAAACCAGTGATACCTCAAAACGCTAACAAATATGCATAAAACCACATAAAACACATAAGTTCCCATAAAATCGATAAATCACAGAGTTAGCTGCGGCAAATTTCAGAATCGAAACACATAAAATTCAAGGATAGATTGTCTTGGCTAAATGGACTTTGACTACCCAAAGTGATTCGACTATTCACAAGGACTTTTAGTGCTCACTTTGGCTTTCTGGACTGTGCTCTCGCTTCGATTTGGGAGATCGGCACGCATCCTTTCCATTACATTGTGACTTCAAGTCGTTGGAGTCCGTCGAGACTTTGGTGAGAGTCTTGTTAAAATAGAGTAGAGTACGGAACAAGTCATCAAGGTTCGGGTTTCACCCCTGACTTAACAACTTAGTTCCTGCTTTGATAAAACAGGAAAGGAAATTTGCCTCAAATTATGGATTTCACTCCTGATTCAACGCAAATTCTCCTGTTTATGGATAAAAATGCGGGTCGAACAAGTGGTTTTGTCGAAAGTTTGCGGTTTTCACACCTAATCTCGACCTGGTCACTCGTTCATTTTTTTCGAAAATTTGAGCGTAGTGATAGTGTAGTGTAAGCGAGAATAGCGAGATGTAGCAAGTAAGCTCGTACAAAACCCTTACAGGGCATGCACAAGTCGGTCCGTTGGTACTTAACTATAGACTAGGTCGTTTCTAAGACATTGACCCGGACTAGGTCGAGTCATGCCAAATTCCCTATAGTTATGGCTCTGATACCAATCTGTCACACCCCAACTGATGGCGGAAACATCAGGGCGCGACACTGAGCGAAACAGATTGTCCATGAGTATCCATAACAACTATTAATTACCAGATATTTAAAACGTCATGTCTCATAAACAAATACTGATCTGACAACTCAGATTTTAAATAAGATAGTTTGTTGGTTTATTTCTAGACTCTTTCCTAGCCTCGATTTCATCACACAGCAAACAAGGCATCCTATCATCTTAAGCACCTACCACATACGTTAAAGTAAAAGTCAATACACATAGTGTAAAGGTGAGCATACAAGTTTGATAATAGCATAATAGAGTTCGAAATCGTTTATGCATAACCAGCACGTACAACGTGTGATGTGAAGCACGTAAGTTAACGACATGATCCTATCAATACCAATGACTGCGGGTTGACTGCTCAAGGCAGTTCGTAACACATATTCACCACTGCGAATCATGTGATTAATAGTGCTTAACAACCCGTGAGTTAACAGGTGCTGAGTCCAAACTATAGTACTATAGTTGCTAAGGCAGGTAGACAACAATCTATGGGTAAACATAACAAACAATCATTCATCGAGTCATGTATAACATGCGGTAGCGGTTAGCGTTAAAGTATTGCGTAGTGTGTTTGATGTGATTTAGAATAAGTAACGTATGTAACACCTTAAAGTGCATAAAGAAAAAAGGGTTTGAGTATACTCACAACGATAGAGTTAATGGATTGAAGGGAGCGCTAGAGCGGAATTAGCCTGAACAGTTAACGATAGCATAAGCGAAAGTCGGTGCGTAAAACGGTGTAGGTGTACCAAGGATCGGATGGCAATCCGATCGGATGGCAATCCGATCGGATGGCCAGTCGATCAGGTGGCAATCCGTTCGGATGGTCATCCGATCGGATGGCCATTCGATTGGATAGTCACCTCATTTGGTGAGGATGTGTTTGTGTATGATGGTTTGTACTTTGAAGTTTTCGTAGCATTTTAAAAATAGAGAAGTATCTCTACCCTTCAGGTCGGTCGATCGAACGACCGTTCGATCGGACAGCAATCCGATTGGCGAGTCTTCTTAGTTGAGAACAAGTTCACAGCAGGACTGTCACTCGATCGGATGGCTATCCGATCGGGTGGCAATCCGTATGTATTGAACATGTTGGAAATTGTTTAAGTACCAAAGTCCCAAACGTCACACGATCGGACGGTCACTCCATTGGATGGCAATCGGATCGGGTGGAAATCCGTTCAACGTTCAGATCCTTGATTATTTTGAATAAAACGTTTAAGTATGGAACCAAGTGCAACCCGATCGGATGGCCGGTCGATCGGATAGCAATCCGATCGGATAGCAATCCGATCGGACGGCAATCCGTCCCAACGGTCAGATCATCTTGACACTTGATTCGTTTGAAGTTTTGTAGTGTTGAACGAGACGTTTTTGATATCTTGCTTGAACAACAGTAACCTCATTTCGACCCAAATGACCCGACCGAACAGGAATCACCCTAGTCCGACCGGTTCACGGTTCGAGTCGGTAGTTCGTGTTCAAACCCAAAATCATTATCTCTTGGATAGAATTCAGATCTGGAACTAATACATCACTAAGAATGAGTAGAAGATCAGAACAAGCTCCGATTCTATTGGGTTTTGAGTGCATTGAGTGTAAAAGAGTTGAAAGAAAGTTGGAAAATCATCTTTCAATCCTTTTCACCATGAATATGTTTAGATCTATGCAAGATCTTTGTTCATTCATGTGGAAATCGTCCAGATCCAAGTTGTTCTTGGTGGATTGAAGCCAAAACATGAAGTTCATAAGAACTCCATGATGTCATCACCCTAGAACACCTCAAATCCGTTGATTTCACGGTTAAAAGTTAAGGTTCGAAAGATAGAATGACGAGGAAGTGCGTGTAGATCATAAAAGTACAAGATTTAGGTTGGAAACTTACAAGAATCGAGATAAATCGAGAGAAATAGAGCATGAGTTCGGCTGGGTCGAGTAGAGGGCTTTCACATCAAGTGATGTGACATGTGGGTGTATTTATAGGGTTTCCTAAAAAGGAAAGTGAGGAAAAAGGCTGGTCGATCGGGTGGCAGTCCGATCGGGTGGCAGTCCGATCGGGTGGTAACCCGATCGGGTGGCAACCTGATCGGATGGCAATCCGATCGGATTGCCACTCGATCGGTTGGCCACTCGATCCGTGAGTTCTGCGCGATGAGTTTAGTCGTTTTGATTCGGGCGTTGAGCGTTGCGATGCGATTCGAGAGAGCGATGCGATAGTATTACTCATTAGATAACATAACTACTATATCTAACATACAATCACTATAAATAACTTGCGTTTAGCGTTTTCGATTCGATTGCGATGCGATTGGTTTGCGATTGCGATTAACACCTCAACATAAACATAACATGCACAAGTAACACATAAATAGCACACACACGTAAAACAATATCCAGAACACACAATTCGAGTTGCGGGTGCGATAACGATAAGCGATAAATCGATCAAACATGTGATTAATATGCGATTAAACCTCGATTATTAATAGATACTCCACATAATACAACTAAAGCGATAACATAAATAGATTAACTATAAGTCAAAGAAGTCAAAACAGGAGTTGAGCAAGGAGTGACAGATCGCAATTAGCAATCTTTTCTTCCTTTGACTTCAATCTTGACTTTGACTTTCGAAACACGGGGTGCTACAAGTGGTTACGTGCTAAATTTCGGGACGAAATTTCTTTCAACTTGGGGATGATGTGACAACTCATATAAATCCCTGTTACGTTTCGCTTAGCTTTGTAACTTCACGTAAGTCATATGAATTAAATATGGTGTTTGTTTATATTTGAACGGTTGTGTGCTTGACAATGTGTAATGTAAATTATGTGAAACCGGAACCGGTGATACGTTATTTTGCGAAACGAAACGTTGTAGTAAGTTAAATTGCGTTGCAGAACATTTTTAATTAGTTATTGCGTGAAACACACGAAACCGCTACCTTAAAAACCCAAACCGAACCCACCCTTGTCCTTACACTAAGTGGCAGCCCAAAACAAAACAAAACCCAACCCTCCACCCCTTCCCCCTTGCGCAACAAACCGGCCCAACCCCGCCCCATTTCCCCTTGTGCGAAAAAATATCCCCAACCCGCACCCTCTTGTTCTTTGCAGCCCATTAAGCCCAAACCCAAACACCCCTATGTTTTTGTATAGACGTACATTGCATGATAAAAAAAAAAAACCCTACCCCTAGTTGTGCGACGGCAGAAGTTAACCAGCCCCCCCACCCCCATTCGCAATCAACTCCCATCTCTTTGATCGTGTTATCATCTTCGCTAGTTCATTCTCTCTGCTCCAAGGTTAGTGTTCTTGTTTAGATTGCGGTTCATGGTGCGTTTATGCGTAGATATGGCTGTGATCTTGAGTCTTGTATGGTAAACGGATACTGATTTCCCAATTAGTTTCGGGTGATTATGCTATTGTTTGAGTTAATTGATAATACGCATGCATACATGGACATAGGCTGTGTTTTTTTGCAAAAATCATGATGTTTTATAGCTATGGTTGTGTGATTCTTGGTGTGGTTTGGTGATAATTGACGGGTTAATCTGCTGTTAACCAATTAAAATGAGTGGGGGATTGTGAAAGTTGTTGGTTCATTTTAATCAAAGAAAAATTTTGCATGTGATGTTGCTGTGTCATCAACTAAAGTGAACATATCGATTATCAAAATTAAAGGTCCAGTGATAATTCATTGTGAATTGATAAGGATCATATTGATGAAGTGTTTGTCTGCCATGTGATTGTTTGATCCATGTGATAGATTATTATAAAGGTCCAATCAAAGAGTATTGAAAGATTAACTTGTCGGCACATTACATCATTACATGTGAACATTTCAGTTTCCTATATTTGTTGGTCCAATGAAAATTGAATGGTGAATTAAAGTTTGCGGTTCAATCAGATTAGTAGATAGGTTAAATCAGATCTACATGCTTCGGCCCATTGCGTTATTAGCAGCCCACTATTACTCGAGAACCAATCACATTCTAGTGCAACATTATGTTCATTAAATCAAGCGGACTTATCAAGTGTAAAGTGTAATCATTTTTGTCAGTACATTTGTAAGTAAGATCGTTTTGTGTGGATAAATCGCGTGATAAAGTCAAGATCGTACAGTTTGGAGTTCAAAGGTTTAAAAGGGTCAGGTCAATCGAATTCGATCTAGGTCATTCAGTCTACACAGTTGGTCAATGTTTCGCACAGTGTGTCAACCTTCAATCTGCTCAAAATAGTCATCAGTCCGAGTACCTATTTGTTTCGATTAATTGATAAATCTTTAAACTGATTGTGTTTTGTTGGTGTGTTGTCATTTGTCCGGAACTTGTCGGTTTCTACAAGAGATTCAAGTTGCTAAAAAGGAATGGATTCCGAGTTCTACAACGCATTTACTACACCCTCGACTACTCCAGCTTCAATTGCTCAAAACATGAATGCAGAAAACGAAACTGGAACAATGCAAAAACCCCCGAAGCTTATGGGAATTGAAGATTATCACGGATGGAAGAAACGGTTTGAAAATTGGGTTCAGGCGAATCATCTAAGAGCTTGGGAGAGCATCGAAACTGAGTATGAGAGGCCAAATAATACAATGGGAGCTGATAAAATCATTTCTGAATTTACTGAACAAGAGAGGGAAAGTTATAAAGGAGATCAAATGAAAGATTGAGGGTTAATTCTCAGAAGATGGCAAAGAAATCAGTCAATGTCAAGCCCAAAGAACAGAAGGTTCAAGAACCTAAAGTTCAAGAAATGAAAGTGAAACTTTCTCAGGGGCAGAAAGACAGACTGAGGAAGAAGAGAAAGAAGGCTAGAGAGTATCTAGAGAAGATCTTGTCCTCGGGTTCATCTGTTAAAAATAAGAGTTCTCATGAATCTACTCCCTCGATGGCAAACTCAAGCAAGACGAATTCATCGGATACAAATCTGAGGACGAAAGAGGGAAAGAAGAAGAAGAAAGTTTGTGGTGATGAATCTATTTCTTCAGAAACAAAGGAGCCACATGTCGACGATGAATCTGGCTCATCAAAGTCAGACAAGCCACATTCAGGCAATGATTCTGGTATGGTAAAACCAGAAGAGCCAGTTGTTGAGGTAAAAATTGAGAATTCTGGTCTAACAATGGATGATGCAAATTTTCCACCATTGTTGAACAAGAATTCAAAATCACCCAAGGACCGTCAGGCTTGGGTGAATCTGTTTAAATGAAAAACATGACTTGCCGGAGTTCCCAGGTTGGTAAGCGTGGAACATGAATCGGCACATTTCTTGAGAAATTCACGAAAGTGATATTTCGTCTTACAAGTGGTAAATTAGGGACATTAAGTTGTACTTGATTTTCTACAAGTGATGTTTGTGGATTGATCTTATAAATGTTAAATTTTTACAAGTGGTTAAAGAAAACTAGGTGATGAATGAAACCCCATGTTTGAGAAATGACTTACAAAACTAATTTTCCGGAAAAACCATTTTGATTAAAACAAACTTAAGTGTTTTTGAAATCATAATGGGAAAATGTTTTGTTTGTAAGGGAAGTTCTGATTGTTTATGCCAAGTGAATGGAGAATTAAAGTGATTCTCATCATGTTGTCACATTTCTTGTACAGCTTATTTTCAAATTTTCCCAGAAAATCAAAATTGAGACATATTTTGATTTTAGGGGGAGTAAAAATTTTAAAAAAATTAGAAAATTTGAAAAAGCCAAAAACATTGAAAAATGAAAAAAATGAGTTTTGTTGTCAAAAAGAGGAAATGATAGTAGATCAGTTAGACTGTCACAGCATGCTAAAGAAATGGAAAGTCAAAATGTGATAAACGGTCTCACTAAAGATGTGACGGTAGGCTCAGCTAGACTAGTAGATTTGCGATAACGATACAAACCTAAAATGAAAAGCCTAGTTCTAGTGGGAAACATGATTGAAAGCATAGTACTTAGTTTTGTCCTTCTTGATTGTGTGCCTACTCAGTAATCGCTGATTGTCGAAAGACATAAAACTGGTTAAGTTTGTGAATTTTCACAACTTTGCTAAAAAAATCGCTGTGATTGTGCATTTTATTTTGCAAAGATTTAAACTTGTCTTATTTCTTTATTTTGTTTAAGCATCGGACATCCTCTGCGTATACGTGAGTATCGACCTGGATGTTGTTGCCTAAACGTTCTGCTTTATTTTCTTTGGTGTTTCGTTTAAGCTTTGGATCACCTCTGCGTATACGGGAGTATCGACCTGGTGGTTAAAGCCTAAACAACTTCAACTTGTTTTATTTTTCTTATTTTGTTAAAACATTGGACTTTCTCTGCGTGTACGGAAGTATCGACCTGATTGTTAATGTTTAAACATTCTGCTTTATTTTCGCACTAATCACAGTTGATAAAAGTTTAAAGGCATTATTTGAGTCAGTGTATTGCATGATGAGGGGATATGCTAAGATCGTGGGGTCCATAAGAATTTAGTGCAATCTAAATATACCTAAACGTATCGGTAAGCAGATTGAAAGTTTTTAGATTGAGTTTATGTGGACAACAATATCGTCAATCAACGTGAATCGTTTAGAACTGAAAATGTTTAAAGCTTAACGGTGCTAGTGATTGGTCAAAAACTGATATGATCCTCTTACACAAACTCACAAAAATATTGTCTGTATAAATTTCGTTATTGCATTTCATTTCTATTATAAAAAATCCAAAAAGATTTTCAGTGTGTTTTAGCATTAATTTTGAAAAATACAAAAAGATTTTCGACAACTGATGTTGGAAAGCTGATATTCAAAATTTCAAGTGCTGAACATGATGAACAGGTTTGGGAGTGTGAGTTTAACAGAAGAAATTTGTTTTGAGAAAGAAAAGTTTGATTAGTTAATCGAGATCATTAATTTGAACTTGATGTAACTATTAATAGTAAGTTTTTCTTATTGTTTTAAGTAAAAACTTATGTGTTTGTGAGAAAATTTGTACAGGAAATGAGCTGTACAGAGATAAATCCAGGGATTGATCTCAAGGTGATAGCTAATTCCAGACAGTGATCCCATCATGATGAGAGGGGGAGTCTGACGAGGTTAGAGCCAAAGAGAAGATCCTGGTATATGCTAAGAAAGAAAAGAGACTGATAAAGATTGAAGATGCAAAGACTCGACACTTAAGACTCGTCAACATCTGAGGGGGAGTCTGTTGGTGCATTCATCTGTCGTCTTCGTCTTAATATCGAGTCTCGAGTTCGTTGCGGATTTAATCGAGCATGATGTCATCATAACAAATGATGACATCAATGTTGACATCATCATATGACAACATCATGTGAATTGCATAGAAAGTCAAATCAGAATGTTATAGTATAGTCTGATCGCTTGAATTGTAATTGTTTTTGTTCGCTTGAGATGTCTGGCCGCTTGAACATGTGCATGTTCATTTCAAGCGGTCAAGCCACTACTATATATATGAGTCATTTGTCATTTCAAGCGGACAGACCAGGATAGTTCATAGATTCCATACCGAGGTGTTGCCGGTGTGAAGACTGATTGTATTCGTGTTATTATCAATAAAATCAGTAGTTAAAGTGATAAGCAAGCTGTTTAGTCATTCGTTTCTTAGTTTCCGCCTCTGAAACGGATTAAATCTCTTCTGAACGACTCGTTCGGGTCGCAAACCGATCCTACAGTTAGTCGAGATTAGGAAGTGTCGTGATCATTTAAATGCGTTTTGGTATCGTTCAAGTGAAAAACAGATTGCTGTATAGTGAAAACAGCCAACTTCAGTTGGCTGTAAACGGGTCGTTATTGATCGAAAAATTAATTTTCTAAAGTCTAAATCATACGTAATCGAAAAATGCTTCAAATGGCTCTGGAATCAAATTTTTCTGAGGTCGTTTGCTATTTTTAAAGGACAGTTTTTCACAGCAGCAAAAGCTACGTTTTTTCTGCAGAAAATACGTGTTACGCTTTTCGTTATAACTTGTATTCTGGATAGAGTTAGGCTGTGATTTTCATACAGTAGCTGGGCACGGATGTTTTCGTAGATCTCCCACTGGAATTTCGCCATTCTGACAGACGATGATTTTTAAATAAGTTGTTCCGTGGACTACAGTCAGAAAGTGACGAATCTGACTGCATCCCAGTAAATGATTTTTATTAAATAATTGGTAATGAATTGAGTCCCAAGATTTTTACACTAGGTGACGTGGGACGTTTCGAATGCTCTGTAAATTATTTAGAACTTTTGGAATAAGATAACTATTTTATAAAAATACCCGAAAACAGCCCAGTTCTAGACGTAAGAGCTGAAACGTTACAAGTTGTTATTTGCGTATCTAAATGTCGTTTATGCTATCTGATAATGATCCAACTTGCTTAATGTCAACGAAAGGGTTATGTGAAGTATTGTGTGCTTGATCATGAGTAGTTATATGTGGAATATGTATATGTGCGTAAATTGTCAAAGTGAATGCATGGTACGTGTTAGATACGTGTAGGAGCTTTGTGCCTTACTTGAACACACTAACAAACTAAATGGTAATCATAATAGGTCGTGATTGACCTACTTTGATTTCTAACCATTTTAAGAGACCAACCGAGCAATCGAAGGTGGGTTCACACTTTTCATCAAAGCATGGGATTCCCGGTGGTTTGGGAATGGGTTAAATAACAACTATCCCCCTTGGGTGGGATGCAACCTGCGTATTCTCCATAGGTAGAATACGTACCTCCGTCCTACTTGGGAAGGGCGACAACCATTATAATACATGTCTTAAGCGTACTAGACAACAACTCTATCTTAAGTCCCTTATTTTATATCGACTTAATCGCCGGGCCAATGGCGAACGGGTTATTAGTTAAAGAGCGCTATTAGGTTTGACAAGCCTCACACCGTGCCGCAGAGGACGTGCGTTGACTAATATACTTGGGCACTTCGTCAATGATGATAGACATTGACTCAGGGCACTCAACATAACGTAAGTCAGTAGTCGATATGGTAACGGGTCTAGTGGTTTAAAACAGTGGGGTAGCTCCCCATGGCATGTTTTTATAAAGACCAAGAAACTTAACAACTTACGGTTTTTGGAACATAACTAAAATGAACAACCAACTGTGAACTTGTTAGTGCATTTATGTCTATCGCCTCCGTCATCTCAAATCGTAGCTGAAACAGTTTATTTCTAGCGTTATATTGTAATATCTAGTTTAGTAAGGCAAGGTGGCATTATTGTAAATAAGGAGAATCTCCTTATATCCTTGGCCTATAAATAGGAACCTAAGGTGTTAGGTTTAGAACTTTTGGAGACTTTAGCTCATTTGGAGACTTTGGAGAGCTCTAGATCTAGAGAGAGAAGCTAGAGAGAGAAAGTGCTCCACGTGATTCAGGTGCTTTGTACGATTTCAGATTTGTCAATAGAATCACTGATTATATTACGTTCTCGTGTGTTCGATCACGTTCGTGTACGGATTCCGCACGTCACACGTTCGGTTTGCAATCATTTCGGAGTCAAAACCGGTCCTAACAAGTGGTATCAGAGCAAGAGCTCGATTGCACGGATCAAACAAACAAACTCGCACGGAAATACATCAGATTCAGATAAAAAATTGCATCAGATTCGCTCAATTTCTTCATCTTTTCATCTCTTAATGTTCTTAACTGAAAATTGCAAAATTAAACGGGTTTTAACGGTTCAAAATTGCTAATTTTTTCATTCTCTATCTTCAAATCATCGACTAACTCTTCAACATTCTTTTTCATTCTCTCTTCATCCCTCTTTTTCAAACTCGCAGTCATCACGTCACGAATTATCTTATCCAGCTTTTTCAGATAACCTGTTTTATCTTTCTCAATATTCGAGTAGTATTCGCCGGACAGAGGAATTACTGCAAGAACATCATCAAAAACCACTTCTTTTCTGTGAACGACAGGATCACCATTTCTGTTGACATAGCAATCTCTCTTCTTGTCGTATCTTCCATAGTATTTTGCATCTTCGTATTCTTCTTGCATTTTCTCAATCCTGCATCCTGCAAAGAATCTCTCTCTTTCAGTTTTCTCACTCAGAATTTCTTCTCGAGTCCTTTCCTTGATTTCAGCAACAAAAACATGATGCTTGCTTTTTGATGGTGTTCTGCCATGAGCTGTTTCAACACGATCTTCTTCTGGAAGAATCTCACTCCAATCAAACCCTTTGTCATCATGGATTACTGCATAAGCTCTTGACTTTTCTTTGGGATTATTTTCAATCAGTTTCGGCTCTTCTTTGCTGCGGTGGTAAATCGCCTTTCGATAATAATCATCATTGAAAGGTTTCTCAGTGTCGTCAGCTTCAGAGTTTTTGCATTCTCTTTTGAAATGACCTTTTTGCTTACATCTGAAGCAGGTCACTTTGGATTTGTTAAATCCCAGCTTTGTTGATGGACCACCGATTGTCTGTTTTCCAGTAATCTCCATGTATCTCGGAGCTCTTCTGATGCAGCTTGCTAAACACCAGCGGATATCGATAAGTTCCATCTCTTCCGGATCAATCTGGTCGTAGTCTTCTTTGGTCAATTCAGAATTTCCAATTTTACCAGCTACTAGACCTTCATATGATTCCAGAACAGATGCAAGGAAACTCATTTGCTTCTTAGCTGCATTGATGCTCATAGCTGGAGAATTCTTTAGCTTAAGAGGAATGTTGCACAGTATTTCCTCTGATTCATCAAGATTTGTTTTTGAAGAAGATGAGTGATATCCTGGATTGTAGCTTGATGAGCTTGTTTGTGGTTCTTTCGTCTTTTCAACGCTAAATCCGGTCTTTGGTGGTTCACCAACTTTCACCGAAGGAGCATCGCCCTTGTAGTAAAGACCGACATTCTGATGATGCGAAGAACCGCTCATCTTGCTTTGCTTTTGTAGCTCAAGTTCACGACTTTCAATTTTTTCTATCAAAGCATCAAGAGAAATTGAATCATATAAAACATCATTTTTCAAGATAAACATAAACGTTTGCCACTGATCAGCTCGTGGTAACGCTTCTATGATTTTATCAATTATTTCTTCTCTCGTTTTCTCAATCTCAAACCTTTCGAGTTCAATTTTTAAATGACAAAAACGTTCAATCATTTGTCTCACTGACTCTCCTTTTAAACTATCAAACAAATCAAATTCCTTTTTTAGTAAAGCAATTTTGTTCTTTTTAATTTGTTTGCCACCTTCGGCTTTAACCCTTAACGCTTCCCAAACCGATTTTCATGACCCATCATGATTTAACAAATAAAATATATCATCTTGGATAGATTGTTGAATCAAAGCGATCATAATCTGCTCATATGAGAATTTCCGTTTGTCTTTATCTGAAAGATCTTTGAGAGGGATTTCTTCTTTCTTGTCATTGATTGGTCGACTGTATCCAAACTCTAAGCAGAACCAGCTCTCGTGAGCATATGCCTTGGTCCAGTTCAGGAATCTTTCTTTCCACCAAGTGTAATCCTCTATCTTCTCAAGCTTAGGTGGTTTCGAATAAGTTCCATAGAAATTTTCATGTAACCGGAAAGCCAGGTGTCGATCCCAAAAGCACGTAAGCTTGACGAAAGGGGGAGCTTGAAGAGTCTACCGAAAGGAAGAAGCTGAAGCTGAAGACAAATCCACGGGGATTCTGTTCAAGCAAGAGGGAGTCTTCGTTGCTGAAAACGTGTTAAAGTTTCAAGAAGACTCAGTGAGAGAGAGAAAGACCAAAAGCTATGAGTCTGACTAAATGTTTGAGATTGACTGCGGCAATATCCAAAGGGGAGTCTGTTAGTGCATTTATGTCTATCGCCTCCGTCATCTCAAATCGTAGCTGAAACAGTTTATTTCTAGCGTTATATTGTAATATCTAGTTTAGTAAGGCAATGTGGCATTATTGTAAATAAGGAGAATCTCCTTATTTCCTTGGCCTATAAGTAGGAACCTAAGGTGTTAGGTTTAGAACTTTTGGAGACTTTAGCTCATTTGTAGACTTTGGAGAGCTCTAGATCTAGAGAGAGAAGCCAGAGAGAGAAAGTGCTCCACGTGATTCAGGTGCTTTGTACGATTTCAGATATGTTAATAGAATCACTGATTATATTACGTTCTCGTGTGTTCGATCACGTTCGTGTACGGATTCCACACGTCACACGCTCGGTTCGCAATCGTTTCGGAGTCAAAACCGGTCCTAACAGAACTCGCCAACTTTTTGTTGACACCCTACTGCATGCTTTGCAGGTCATTAGGTACATGGATGGAGCTTGCACGAGGAGTGAACATTGTGGTTAGGAATCAGCTGTTGGATTCCTACTATTAAACTTTTTGATTTTATTTTGCTCAATGGGTTTTAAACTTTATGCTTCCGCTAACTTTCAAACTTGGTTTTGGACTTTGGTTTTGTGAACACTAAACGTTTTGTTTGCAATGGTTTTACTTTACTTTACTTAATGTTCAGTATGATTGGTGGTATGATCCTGCTCAGTCACACGCCTCGCGGTAAAACTCCGCTTGTGGATTTCGAGGGTGTGACACTGATGTGTGAAAAATGCAACATATAAATTACATCAAATATGGCATAAAACTAACCCTTTTTTAGTACTAATGTTGGAAAAAGTGTGTTTTTGTCTTCCTTTTGTATTTTCAGGATTAAATGAGCTCAAATGAACAAAAGAAGCAAAAAGGCAGCTAAATCTAACATAAATACAAGAAAAGGAATAAACGTGGCATGCCCGACCCCCGAAAACATCTTCCCAAGCAAAAACAAGAGAACAGAAGGCTGAACACGCCCCGTGCTCAATGAGCACGGGGGCGTGCCCAAGTGTCTGCAAAAAAGACAAAGTTGTAGAAGCTTCTATCACCCACCACGGGGGCGTGCCCAGCGGACATGGGGCCGTGGTCAACTCTAAGATTCGTAGAATCTGGGGAAATCTTGATAGTACAGATACGCTTCTGCACACGGGGTCGTGCCCAGCGGACACGGGGTGCGTGGTCAACTAATGCAGACAAACTGCAATTAATGAAGAAAGAGAAGGAGGGTGGACACGGGGCCGTGCCCAATGGACACGGGGCCGTGCCCAAGCTGCTGTTCAGGCTATAAATAGGGGTGCTTGGCTCATTTGCAAACCATCCCTTGGCACACCACCTCTCTCACACTTCACCCACCCACCACCACCATCACAACACCATCATCCATCATCCATCATAGAGTGTGTGAGTCGTCTCGGGATCCAAGATTGATCGTAAGAGTTCTGGACAATCAAAGGCAATGTTTGCCTAAGTCTCTTACATCACTTGGTGAAGATAAGTGTCTAGTGTAATACTTTTTATTTTTAATCTTTACGCACTTTTTATTTGGTTATGTATTAATGACTTTAATAACTAGTTTCTTATGTTGAAGGTGATTCTTCCTTATCGTTTGTCTGTGGTGTCTTGGCATTATTTTACTGTCTATATAAAATAAAAGATTTTCACCATTCATATCTCCACGGTCTATAAGGAGGTATGTTGGCTACCTGGTCGGGGGTTAAGGGAACGGTTTGGTAAGAGTCTTGTCTTGTTCAGTGTATAGATCCTGCAAGGACTTGGGTCAAATTTAGTAGGACCTCCTTCGATACCCACCGGTATTGGATGACGGGGGTCCAAACTCTTTGATCCCATCATATGTAAGCTACTATTAAAACTTTAACCCGGCTACTTAGGACTGTATCCCTGCTGACTCAGACTACTTAGCCGAGGGTAACGTCACCTTCAAAAGAGGGGCCTACCACATTATGCATTAATAACTTAATTAATTATCTTTCAATAATCCGATCCTTTAGGATTGTATCCTTGCTGACTCAAACTACTGGGTTGAGGGTAACGTCACCTTCAAAAGAGGGGCCTACTACAATAACTAAGATAATCTCTTAAAAAGTGCAAAAGTGCGGAAATAATCAAAGGTTACACTAAACACGAGTCGGATCCAAGTGATTCATCTTGTCTATCTGTTTTTATTTTATTTTATTTTTCAACATTTTAGTTAATTTTATTTTTCTTGTTTAAAAACCTTTTTCTAACTTTCGATTTGATTAGACGTTGAGGATAAACCGGTATTAAAAGATCTTGTGTCCTTGGATGACCTCGGTATCTTACCAACACTATACTACGCTCACGATGGGTGCACTTGCCCATATGTGTGTTTAGTGTTAGTAAATATCGTGTTTTATAAATTTAAAACTTGGCTAAAAAGTGTAAAAGGGCTTAATTTATACATTAAAAACCTATCACACCTAACGCACATCAAGTTTTTGGCGCCATTGCCGGGGACACAAGGATTTTAAGAAAGCTTAAAATCGATGGCCTAATCAGTTTTTCAAAACTTTTTTAAAACGCGCTCACATTTTTCTGCATTTTAGTTTAGTTTTGCATTTACAGAAACCTGAACACGGGGCCGTGTTCATTGAACACGGGCCGTGCTGCATATTTTTCATAAAACACCCAGATACAGAGTCTGAACACGGGGCCGTGCTCACTGAACACGCCCCCGTGCTGAACAAAATCAGTAACTTTAATTAAAACGCCCAGATACAGATCCTGAACACGGGGCCGTGTCCAGCCTCTGTTTCCGTAATTATTTTTGTTTTCTGGTCTCGAGACTTTGTTGTGGTCTGCTGAGTGATTCTCATGGATCAATAATCAGGAGGCTACAACTACACCTATGAGGAGGATGATTATAGGGAAGACTATTGCACTAATTGTGGAAACCCGCACTCGGTACAATATTGTGAGTTATTTCAACCATCCACTTCATACACCTACTATGAGGAGCCCAGGTACGAGCCATCAACTTCATACACATCCTATGAAGACCAAAGGTATGAACCTTCTCCCTCATACTCATATTTTGATGAACCAAGGTATGAGCAACCACCTTCGTATACTTATTATGAGGAACCATGGCGTGAACAACCCACCTCATATGAGTATTATGAAGAACAAAATTACGACCCTTATCCATCATATACTTACAATGAAGAACAATGGTGTGAACCATCTACTTCCTATGAGTATTATGAGGAACAAAGGATCGAACATCCGGATTCAAGCTTTGAAAATCCCGATCCTTACTCTATCATCGACGTGACCTATAGTATATTAGAACACCTTAAAACTATCGAGCGTTACATAAAAGAATCTCGCGCAAGGGAAGAGGAGTCCCGCGCAAGAGAGGAATTAAATAAAGAAGAGATAGTTGAAAATGTAAAAATGGACGAACAAATGAGTGAAAAACCGACACATGAGTTAAACAACGAAAAAGGTGAGTCCGACAACGTTAAAATTCAAGAAAAGTCTAATTTTGAAGAAATTAATCTCTTGTCACCTTCCTTTGAAAATCATTGTTTAGTACCCACTCATGCTAAGTTTTTAAAAGAGTTAAACACTAACACTAAAATTGACGAAACGGTAAGCATTAAGTTAACTAATGATCAAACCTCGCTAATAGAAGAAGACCCATTTGAAATCAACATTACACCGGTTCCATGTTTTTTTCAAAATTCATTTATTAGTAATGTCACAATTGATAAAGATCTTTGTGTTAACATAATGCCCAACTACATTTTCGAAAAATTATGTATTATTGATTTTTCTCCACTTCAAATACCCATTTTTCTATCCAATCGGAAAATAATAAAATCAATCGGTGTAGTTGAGGATGTCTTGGTCCAAATAAATCAAATGGTAATCCCAACCGACTGTCATCCTCGATGACGCTCCTCTAGTGTTGGGACGACCTTTTGTAAAAACCCATGAAGCTTTGAAAAACCGGAAGTACAACAATCTATCTATTCAATTAGGGGCATTTAAAAGAAGTGTCGATCTTGAGCGATCAATGAAATATCCGTTCGGCAATGACGACCCCCTAATTGAAGACGAGCCAGAACCACCCGATAAGGTGGGTCTAGCCAAGGACCGTTATAAACGTGGCGCACCACGAAGGCATTCCGCGGAACTATCCTTAGTTTTAGATTAGTTTAACTTTTATGTTTTCTAGTTTAGTTTTAATTTTCAGGAATAAAGCACACT
Source organism: Helianthus tuberosus (assembly GCA_030545235.1). Lineage (NCBI taxonomy): Eukaryota > Viridiplantae > Streptophyta > Magnoliopsida > Asterales > Asteraceae > Helianthus > Helianthus tuberosus. Next base: position 101,912,250 of record CM060451.1, on the reverse strand, counting down.
CGAAATGGTGGAGGTTACTAAGGGAAACTTGAACCCACACCCCATGCAAAAAAACCGAGTCTCCCAACAATTTTTCTTCATTACAGCAAGTTCAGCACGGGGCCGTGCCCACCCCAACACGCCCCGTGCCCGAGGTTCTGCAGAAAATGCCCAGTTCAGGTAACTGGACACGGGGCCGTGCTCACTGAACACGCCCCCGACCCCAGCCTTCTGTTTAAATTTGATACTGGCAGTCTGACCACGGGGCCGTGCTCAGCCAACACACCCCGTGTTCAGCTACCCAGTAGCATAAAATCTTGTTTTTAACACACTTTTACACATTTTAATCAACCGAAAAACTTATTTTTGGGACACATCGAGGACAATGTGTAATTTAAGTGTGGGGGGGATGCTAAAAGCTTGAATCTTGCAAGTCCTAAAAACAAGCCTTACACAAAACTCTATTGGAACCGCTAATCACCCCAAATTTTTTTCAAAAATTTTCTTTTTTTTTACTTGTCTTGGTTTAATTTGGGAATAACAAGTTCAAAAAAGGTTATATTTTTACAAATTTACAACCGATAGCGTCATGATAAAAAGAACTAACATAAGGAAATCATGAAACAGCATGACAAATCTAGTTAAAATTTGATTATATATACTTTACAGCATTTACGATAACTCACGAGATTAAACCCTCACAACGAATGACAAAGTGTGATACTTAAACATCCATCGAATTCACGACGAATGACAAAGCATAACCCTAATGTGGGCAGCACTTAAACATCCATTGGATAGTTTCAATCGATCGGACATTGAATCGTAGCAGCGATCGAGTTAATACCCTGTATCGTAGCAGCGCCCCACTATTTTGAATGTTAATTTCGACTTTTGAGCAGTATAATTCGAGTTTGAACTGAATTTTCGACACCAGAGGACTGCTCGTAGCACAAGCTATTTATAGCTGAAAATTGAGGTTCACGCGGCCCGCGTGAACCCTAAGCCAAACTTTAAGCGGCCCGCGAGGCCGCCTAGTCTACGCGTAGGTTTGCTGGGTCACGAGTTAGGGTTGCTAGATGGGTTATACGTGGCCCGGATACTTATCCGGTCAAATTTGATGTTGACGCGGCCCGCGTAAGGGTCCGCTTATCTTTACGCGGCCCGCCTGAAGACCTAATTTCTTGATTTCTTGATTTTTGATATGGATCTGGGTTTCAGGGGTCCGGGTTTCTATTTACGAGTCGTTTTGGGACATTTTTGAAGGTCCTTACATTCTCCCCACCTTATTTAAAATCTCGTCCTCGAGATTTACTGAAATAAGTGAGGATACTTTCGCTTCATTTCCGATTCCAGCTCCCAAGTGTATTCCGGTCCTATTCTGGAATCCCACTTGACTTTGACTAGCACCAATCTTTTGTGCTTGGGAAACTTGATTTTTCGATCTTCAATTTGAAGTGGTTTTTCAACGAACTTTAATTTCTCATTTACCTCTATATCTTGGAGAGGTACTATCAGAGATTCATCAGACAGACATTTCTTGAGGTTGGATACATGAAATACATCATGTACTCCAGCTAATTCTTCTGGTAGTTGTAAACGATAAGCAACTGGTCCTATACGTTGGATCACTGGAAATGGTCCCACGTATCTTGGACTTAGCTTTCCTTTCTTACCGAATTGAACTATTCCTTTCCAAGGAGATACTTTCAAAAGTCCTTTGTCTCCAACTTGAAACTCGAGTGGCTTACGTCGATTATCAGCATAGCTTTTCTGGCGATCTCGAGCCGTCTTCAATCTTTCTTTGATTTGAGTAATTTTGTCGGTAGTTTCTTGCACAATCTCTGGTCCTGATAATTAACTTTCTCCTATTTCTGCCCAACAAACTGGAGTTCTGCACTTTCGTCCATACAGTGCTTCGAATGGGGCAGCTTCAATACTTGCATGATAACTATTATTATAGGAGAATTCAATTAAAGGTAGGTGGTCATCCCAGTTTCCACCAAAATCTATCACACATGCTCGGAGCATGTCTTCCAGTGTTTGTATCGTCCTTTCACTTTGCCCGTCTGTTTGTGGATGATATGCTGTACTTAAATTTAGTCGGGTTCCCATTGCTTCTTGGAAACTTTTCTAGAAGTGAGAAGTGAAACGACTATCTCTATCTGATACAATGGAGAGTGGAAATCCATGTAAGGATACTATTTCGTCTACATACAGCTTTGCCAACCTTTCCATGTTAAAGGTTTCTTTCATAGGTAGAAAATGAGCTGATTTGGTTAATCGATCCACGATTACCCAAATCGCATCGTTACCTTTTCTGGTTTTGGGTAACTTAGTAACAAAGTCCATTGTTATAAGTTCCCATTTCCATACAGGCATTTCTAATTGTTGTAGTAGACCTGAAGGTTTCTGGTGTTCCGCCTTAACTTGTGAACAAGTCAAGCACTTAGATACATATCTAGCTATGTCCTTTTTTATTCCTATCCACCCGAAGTTATTCCTTAAATCTTGGTACATCTTGTTGTTACCAGGATGCATGGTATACCTAGATTTATGGGCTTCTTCTAGGATTTTATTTCTTAATTCTCCATGCTTAGGTACCCAAATCCGTTTCTTATGGAATCTCCAAATCCCATCACTTCCTTGCTCTAATTCTTTTATTCTTCCTTTCATTCCTTCAGCATCATCCTTGAATGCTGTCTCTTGAATGCTTTTTAGTTGGTCCATTAAGTTTAATTGTAAACTTAATCTGAGAGCACGAACTCGTCTTTGTTTCTCATGATACTTACGACTTATGGCGTCAGCAACTACGTTTGCTTTTCCTTCGTGATATTGAATATCACAATCATAATCACTTAGGATTTCCATCCATCTCCTTTGCCTCTTGTTTAATTCTTTTTGCCCAAATATGTACCTTAAGCTTTTATGATCTGTATAGACAGTAAACTTACTTCCGTACAGATAGTGTCTCCAAATCTTAAGGGCAAAAATTATGGCTCCTAACTCTAAATCATGAGTCGTATAGTTTTCCTCGTGCTTTTTCAATTGCCTTGATGCATATGCAATTACCTTCTTGCGTTGCATTAACACACATCCTAATCCTAGCTTTGAAGCATCACAATATACTTCAAAATCTTCTGTTCCTTCTGGTAAGGCTAGAATTGGAGCATTGGTTAATTTCTGCTTTAAAATCTTAAAGGCTTCTTCTTGTTTAGGTCCCCACTCAAATTTTGTTGCTTTACAGGTTAACTTAGTTAATGGTACAGCTATCTTAGAAAAAATTCTTAATAAACCGTCTATAATATCCGGCTAAACCTATAAAACTTCTAATTTCCATTACTGATTGCGGAACCTTCCATTTGGTGATCGCTTCTATCTTAGCAGGATCTACTTGAATGCCTTCGTGATTCACCATATGTCCTAAGAATTGCACTTCTTGTAGCCAAAATTCACACTTCGAGAATTTGGCGTAAAGCTTCTCCTTTCTTAACAAAGTTAAGAGTACATGCAGGTGCTCACAATATTCCTCCTGACTTTTGGAATAAATAAGTATATCGTCGATGAAGACAATTACAAATTTATCCAAATACGGTTTACAGATTCTATTCATCGTGTCCATAAATGTTGCAGGTGCATTTGTTAACCCAAAGGGCATGACTGTAAACTCGTAGTGACCATACCTAGTTCTGAAAACTGTTTTAGGTATGTCTTCTTCCTGTACCTTTAACTGATGATATCCGGAGCGCCAGTCGATCTTAGAAAAATATCTAGCTCCCTGAAGTTGATAAAAAAGATCATCAATTCTAGGTAATGGGTATCGATTCTTAATTGTAACCTTATTCAATTCCCTGTAATCGATACACATTCTCATTCAACCATCCTTCTTTTTCACAAACAACACTGAAGCTCCCCAAGGGGATGAGCTAGGTTGTATGAATCCTTTGCTTAGTAATTCATCTAACTGCTTTTTCAATTCTAACATTTCGGTGGGTGCTAACCGATAAGGTGCTTTAGCTATCGGTGTAGTTCCAGGAATTAGATGAATTCTAAATTCTACCTCCCTATCAGGTGGTAATCCAGGTAGTTCTTCTGGGAATACTTCTGGGTATTCAGATACTACTGGAATTTCCTTAAGTTCCTTACTCTTAGTGTTAATGATTACGGAAATCATGTACACCATTTCTTGTTTTCTTGAATAACTGGCTAATTTCATTTCTGAAATGAATTTCATTGGCTTACGTGGTTTATCTCCTGTAATCGCCACTAATTCTCCTGTGGGTGTATGAATTTCTAGGGAATTCTTATCACAAAGTATTCGAGCATGGTTGGCTACTAGCCAATCCATTCCTAACACAACATCGAATCCGGCTAATTTCATAGGTAATAGGTTTGCATGAAATTTATGGCCTAAAAGTTCTATCTTTCCTTCTTGCAGAATCTTATCTATGTTGACAGAATTTCCATCTGCCGTTTCGACTGTAAAAGTCTGCCTAAGGTTGCTTAAGGGTAACTTAAGTGCTTGGCAGAATGAAGTATTTATAAAACTTTGGTTTGCACCAGAGTCAAATAATACTTTTGCATAGACGATGTGAACTAGAAACGTACCAGCTATCACATCAGGAATCAGTTCGGCTTCCTGAGTCGTCAGTTGAAAGGCTTGAGGGGTTCGGTGTGCTAAAATAAACTTTTGGGTCATTCAGGGACTAAAAGCGTCAAAAAGTGCACAAGTTTGCACTTTCGCGCATAACATACGTTCTGAATACATCCGGACATCGAAAAATTTATGTAAGCACTAAAATATTTTATTTTAGTGTTTGGCATAAGAAAAATCCAATCGTCGCAATTTGGATCGTTTTTCGCGCTTATGCGCATTCCGTCGTAATTAACCGAACATCGCGATCGTACGACCAAACGAACGTTGGTGACCGACCGGATAATATTTAAATCCCACAAATATTCTGTTATGATTAAAATCTTATTTTAATCAGGTCCGTGTTGAAAAATAAATTAAAACGCCTGAAAACGTTTTATTTCAAAGTTTAAGCGCGTACCGTGTGTTTCTGCGCAACACAGTGCTTCTACTGCAAAACGCAGACAACGCAGCCAGTCCTGGCAACTGAAATTTATTTCAGTAATATCTTGGCGAGTTTATTTTTATAGAGTAATAAAAATAATTTAGAACGCCATAAAATGGGATTTAAACGCTAGATAAAATACCCGGTACCCAGTTAAATACCCGTTTTAGCCATATGCCAGGAATATGCTAAGGAATATGCCAGGAATATGCTTGGAATATGCTAAGCATATGCTTGGAATATGCTAGGAATATGCTTGGAATATGCTAGGAATATGCTTAGAATATGCTAGGAATATTCTATATGGAAAATCCTATAAATACCCAACCCCATCACTTGCAAAAACCCACAAAAATCTGATCTAAAAGCTCTAAGTTGAAGCCATTACTTCATACCTGAGCTATTCGATCAAGATTTACTAGCGGGGACCCTTTGTAAGTGTTCCTTCGTTCTCTTTATTCGTTTAGCGTTAAAAGTCAAACTTTGTTTGACTTTCTGCGTTGACCAGTTTATGGTCAATGCGAAGTTCGTTTGAACTTCATAACGTGAGCGTAATCACGATGGTTATACTCCCTAGAGACTATACCTACTGATTACCACGTTATCTAGGCTCAGTGACGAGTCGTAGTTTCGGCCAAAATGCGCATTTACGCGTATTTTGTAACCAAACTACTATTGGGTATCAAAACCGTTTGTTTTGATACCAAACCTGTTTTCTAAACTTAGTTAAGCATGTTTTAACCTGCTTAGCTCGTCACTTTTAGTTTAAGTGCTTATATAGGGTCGTAAGGTAAGCGATCTAAACAATCGCTTATACTTTCGAACCCGACTCGTTTGGTCGATCATTAGGATCCGACCAAACACATTAGGTGACCATAGTATATAGGGAATAACCTTCCGAGGTTATACCTTATGGTCGCTTCGTTTAAGTAGTTGTATGATAGGTAGTTTATATGCCTTAGGTAAATTACCAAAATGCCCTTTTTACGCCAAAATTCATTTTAAGCATATGTAACATAACTTTTGACATCTAAACTGATTGGGCAAAAATATTAGACATGTTAAGGCATATTTTACTTGTCATAGGACTAGTTAGGCATTCCGAACGCGTTTTACGCGAACGACGCGTTAAAGTAGCATAAGCTACCTAAACGGGTCGTAATGGGTCGTAAGCACTTAGGTTAGGTTTCATTTAGTATGTAGGCTTTGTTAAACCATACTACATGAGTTCCCATACTCATTTGGTTTACGAGCCCTCATTCTATCCGATCCTCCGATATAGGTCCGATTCATTAACATAGTTACCTATATTAGGTGTCGTTTGATTCCGTGATCTCTAGCATTTCTTGGTGGTTATCTTAGGACTTCTGAGCAATCTCAAGTGAGTACATAGACCCCTCTTTTACTGTTTTCCAAACATTTTGGGGTGAAACACATGTGCCTACTTGTTACTTTCGTGCTTTTCATGTTTTCATATCATATGCTTGTTATGTTCAATAGTACACTTATAGTACATGATTTCATTGTGTTTTTGCTATGTATGGCCATTGTGTGCATACTTAGTACATCGTTTTACATTACATTTTATGCTATGTATGCCCATTGTGTGCATACTTAGTATATCGTTTTACATTACATTTTATGCTATGTATGCCCATTGTGTGCATATTTAGTACATTATTTTTACATTACATTTTATGCTATGTATGTCCATTGTGTGCATACTTAGTACATTTTGTTATTCATCACATGCTTACATTTTGGTATGACATTTGGTTTGTTTAAATGGGACAATGTACATTCATTAACACCGATCATGCCGCTCGTTAGTAGGTAATGGTACCATAGGACTTGACAAATCCCGTTCCTGAACCCTAGGTTTGTTTGGGTGGAAGGAATGACCGAATCCGAAGATATAATACAGATAGACCTTTAAATTCATTTAGGGGTTTATCACCACAGTCACAAGGCTTGGATGTATGAATTTTCACAATACCGCATAGATGTTTATATCAGTATAGCATGCATTTGTTCCACAAAACATAACTTTGATTTAAACCATGTCTTACTTCAATACGTTGTTTTTGTGCATTTTTACATATGGATGAGTTGATATATTTCACTTACCATACATGATATTTTGGATACACATTTCATGATTTACATTAGACATAAACATTTTGACATTGATATACAAAATTCATGATTTACATTAGACATAGACATTAGACATGGTTTTCACACAAACATTTTGACATTTGATTTTACTTAAACATTTTACTTTGGTGGTTTGGTTTGAGTAAGTGATTTAAGTAACGAGGCGCTTGTAATATGATACAAGCATGGTGGATACGCCGCTGGTACTTCCTATATATAAGTGTTTGTATGGTATTACATATCGTAGCGTTATTTGAATCATTTCGATTTAGACATATAACATTTTATACAAATAACATACTTTTCGCAATACATTGTTTTACAAACAACTTATCTAATACAAACTCATTTTACTTGGTTATTTACTTAACCATGTATTATTCTTTTATACATATATATCATTTGGTTTATTTATCACTTTTCAAAAGATTTACAAGACAAAGCAAATTACAAGGTTCATGACTAAACATTTTCTCAAACATAAGTCATGAATTCTATTTTCACAAAACCTATGTATCTCACAGGCATTTTTATGCTGACGTACCTATTTTCACATGTGTTTCAGGATATGATGCATAGGATCTATCAAGATACACTTAGGCGGACTTGGGCCTTAGTGACAATAAAAGATGCAAGACTAGTTATTTATTTGATTGTCAAGACATTGTAACTCTTTTAATCAATAAAACAATATTTCAATTTCCATGTGTTATGAAACAATGATTCTGTTACAACACTCCCCGACGTTTCCGCCACGTTTTGTTGTTTTACGTGGTCGGGGTGTGACACAAGAAATTCTTTGTAAGTGCAACCAGGCGTTGCAGCTTTCATTTTCTTGAGAATCGGGACTTGCAGAATATTATCGTTATTGTTATTGTTGTTGTTGCCGCCTCCGTTTACACTATTACTGAAGTTGTCCTCATGAGTACATTTGCTAGGAATAATTTGAGGTTCAACAGGTTTCTGGGCAGTAACAAGGATTGCTGGAATAACATTGGCTATTCCTTGAGCAACAATATTTTCTATATCTTGCTTAGTCATAAATTGATCCTCCTGGTGTTGCTCAGATTGGTTAACCTCATTAACTGGTTCATTATTAGCGTTTTCCATCTGATAATTAATATATATAATTTATTAGTATAGAATAAATAACAATTATACACAAAACAATCATACAAATTTCATAACATACATATATATATCCAAAATTATCGATTTCTCGATTTCCCTTTTTATATATCATATTATGCATCCGTACACACTGTTATGTTACAAAGTTTTATTTTTATTTTACAGGGTTATATTGTTATTACTATTATTATTATTATTATTATTATTATTATTATTATTATTATTATTATTATTATTATTATTATTATTATTATACAATCACAGTTACGTTCTCACACTATCCCTTCTGCTGATACTTCAGAAACGACGCTCCCTTTCGTCGTACTTCCAGGAAATTTGCTCTCCCACCTCCCGAATCCTATTCCCTGCACCTATCACCTCCTCGCCAAAATGGCGGAGTTCAGCTAAGTTTTCATTGCTCATTGGTGGGTTTGGTATAGGTTCTGGGTCGAACTGAGGGAAAAAGGTATAAGGATTATTAAGGAGGTTTTGAAACTGCCAGTCGTTGGTCCACCACTCGTCCATTTCTCCTAAAGGTTGGGTGTGGATTAAAGGTTCTGGGATGGCTGGTTCCAAATTTATTGGAAGTTGAGTTTCAGCAGGATAAGGGTAAAGATTGGTTTTGATAGGGCTAATGATATCACAGCCTGCCAATATACGATCCAATTCTTCCTGTAAAGGCAACTCCTCGATTTGCTTAGAACTTTCCCCAATTTCCATTTCTGCTTGCCTGGAATCTTCCCCGATTGCAATTTCTTTTCCTTTATCTATGGGATTCTCTATTTTGGGAATTCTCCTAGTTGCTGGTTTCCTTCTGCGTACACGCCTCCATCCCACAAATCTTCTCTTTTTCTTAGGTTTTGGTTTCTCCGGAGTTGAAGCGTTGAATTCTATAGGTTCTTCTATATCAGGTATATAACCAGTAAAGTCTTTGGAAACTTCTATTTTCACCGGATAGAGATTGAGATTCTGAAGGGCTTCAGATAACTCATTCATGCTGTTATGCAAAATATAACAAAATTTCACAGATAACCTTCAAATATTATTGCATACCGTTTTGACTAATTTAATACAAAGGACAACTGAAAAATAAACATACTAGGGTTTATTGAAAACTTATTTATTTACTGGGTAAAGTTTCTGGTTTGTAGGTGATAAACATACTTGAATTGAGTTAGGGTATTTAAATGTTAGCATTTACTGCTACCGTGGCTAGCATATAGAGATCTGCCCATTTTTCATCTAACTGATCTTCCCATGGTGGGTTACTGCCTATTTCCTGAGTTTCCTGATAAATTCTCCTTTCTTTCGGTGGTGATTTCTTTATATTCTCCTGACTTTTCCTAATAATCAAACTTCTTTTATTAGGAGAAAGTGGTTTCTCATATTGTGCCTTTCGAACAAATATTCCTTCCTCAGTATCTATTGAGTATCTTGAGGAATTTGATTGGGATGAGCTTCCCTTTTCTTTTGGTGAATTATCTAATTTAAGATAGATATCCGAGATTCTTTGCTTACCCATACTGTAACTAACAAGTAGTCAGTTAACAAAACATCTAATCACAAAATGATAATTAGGAAAATTAAGTATTTAAAATACTTAATAGGCTTAAATTAGTGGCTCAATCAGTAGCTCTGATACCACCTTTTCCTGTCACGGCCCCAGCCCCGGTTTGACCCGGTCAGGAGCCGCGGGACAGGAACCCGTGGTATTCATGATGCAACCGCGGAAGATTTTTTTAACAGGATCTTTTTAAAAAAAACTCAATTGCCCAATTATTTTATTCCATAATTTGGGATAAAACCCCGTAATTTACAATAGAGGAATTTAACTAGGAAATTCCCTGATTTATTAAAACATGTTTATTTATTTTTAACTGAGCCACCTCTCCAAGCTTGTTAGTGCTCCGTAGCACGTTTCCTTGATTTACAGCAGGTCGCCTGAAACATGTTTTAAAAATATTTTATCAGCGGGGAAATACTGGTGAATCATTCAAATTTGATAAAACGACACATAGTTATCAATTACAGCATAAGAGCGATTACAATGGCTTCTATCTTATTTTTATCTGGCGCCGTGTCACACTGTGTGACGATGGTCATACCACTATTGGGTCCCACCCCAAGTAGTGATGATTATCCCTGTTAGGTCAATGAACCTAACCGGGAGAGAAATTAGTAATGTGCACAATACCCCACTAGCCAGTGATTTAAGATAACCACGACTTAATCCCTGTAATTATAACTTTTGAAAATAAATGGAGTATTGTAAAACAGTTGATAAAAAGAGAATGACTCACATTGCAGATTTATACGGGCAAAGTTTATCCTACTGATTAGCCTTTTAACCTAAATTTAAACAACATGCACACGAACTAGGTTAGTAACTAATACAGCATTTACGATAACTCACGAGATTAAACCCTCACAACGAATGACAAAGTGCGATACTTAAACATCCATCGAATTCACGACGAATGACAAAGCATAACCCTAATGTGGGCATCACTTAAACATCCATTGGATAGTTTCAATCGATCGGACATTGAATCGTAGCAGCGATCGAGTTAATACCCTGTATCGTAGCAGCGCCCCACTATTATGAATGTTAATTTCGACTTTTGAGCAGTATAATTCGAGTTTTGAACTGAATTTTCGACACCAGAGGACTGCTCGTAGCACAAGCTATTTATAGCTGAAAATTGAGGTTCACGCGGCCCGCGTGAACCCTAAGCCAAACTTTACGCGGCCCGCGAGGCCGCCTAGTCTACGCGTAGGTTTGCTGGGTCACGAGTTAGGGTTGCCAGATGGGTTATACGTGGCCCGGATACTTATCCGGTCAAATTTGATGTTGACGCGGCCCGCGTAAGGGTCCGCTTATCTTTACGCGGCCCGCCTGAAGACCATATTTCTTGATTTCATGATTTTTTATATGGATCTGGGTTTCAGGGGTCCGGGTTTCTATTTACGAGTCATTTTGGGACATTTTTGAAGGTCCTTACACTTTGTAGGTGAGTAATTCAAGATTGTTGCACAAGTTGCTGTGGCTTCAGCCCAAAACATTTTTGGTAGTTTCTTAGCCTTTAGCATACTCTTCATAAGACCAATCACAGTTCTATTTTATCTCTCAGTCACCCTATTATGCTCAGGGGTATAAGGGGGAGTGAGAATTCTCTTTATGCCATGTTGATCACAAAAATTGTTGAATTCTTTTGAGGTAAACTCACCTCCTCTATCAGTTTTAAAAGCTTTAATATGGGCTCCAGAATCTTTCTCAACCATGGCCTTAAAGAGTTTAAATTTATCAAAGGCTTCTGACTTCTTGTCAATAAAGTAGACTCAAATCATCCTAGAAAAATCATCAATGAAGAGCATAAAGTACTTGCTTCCTCCCAAACTTGGGACTTGCATGGGGCCACACAAGTCTGAGTAAACTAGCTCAAGCTTGTGTGAAGCTCTCCATTTGTTATGACGAAAAGGTTGTTTGGATTGTTTCCCAAGAATACAATCTTCACAATCAGGTAGTGCTTTAATTTTAGGAAGACCATGAACCATACCTCGAAAGTGAAATTGCATAACACCTTGATAATGAAGATGACCAAACCTTTGGTGCCATAGCTGAGAGACTTGTTCATTGTTGTTGGTGCTAGCCGACACATTCTGCTTAGCTTTTGAGACATCCATAAGGAATATATTGTTTCTTTCCAGATCAACCTTCATAAGAGTCATTCTAGTCTTCTTGTTAATGATGATGCATGCATCATCATCAAACCAAAGTGAGTACCCCTTCCTCATTAGCTGGCCTACGCTGAGAAGGTTGTACTCCAGCTTTGGAGCATAATAAACATCATCAATTAGTTTAAATTGACCGTCTGGTGTGCTAACCTTCACTTGACCAATGCCTTGAACTGCTACTTCCTTCTTGTCGCCTAACTTTACATCAAGTTTAAACGATTCATCTAATGTCACAAAACTTTGTCTAGACCCTGTCATGTGATTAGAGCAGCCTGAATCTACAAACCAGAGGGATCTAGATAGAGAATCATCAGTATCATTGGACATGAGAGCAAGAGAGTGCGATGTGTTCTTCTTTGTAGGGGTAAAAGCCAGAAACAGGTGAGCCTCTTCTTCAACTTCATCTTCATTGTCTTCGGTGGCAACATTGACTTGGCTTTCATCATTGAACCAGCAATCCTTTTTCACATGACCATACCTGTTGCAAAGATAACATTGAGGCCCACGACTCCTCTCCTGACCTCCTTGTGATCTGTCCCGACCTCTGCCTCTCATCATACCTCTTCCACGTCCTCTTGAACCACTACTGGAACCTTCAAAGACTGTCTTCTTGGGACTAGAGAATGCTTGCAAGGCCTGCTCATCTAACTTTTCTTTCTCTTAAGCCTTGATTCCATTTCTGTTGTTCATTCTTGCTTCCTAGGATTGCAAAGACCCCATTAGCTTGACAGGAGTCAGAGTAGCTAAGTCAAAGGCTACTTCTGTAGATGGAACCACGTAATCAAATTTGGAGGACAAGCTTCTTAGAATCTTTTCTACTACTTTCTAATCTTCCAGTGCTTCACCGTATGATCTCCTTTGGCTGACTATCCCCATAACCCGGGAGAAGTAGTCACCAACTTGCTCAGATTCTCCCATCATCAGATTCTCAAAGTCTCTCCTAAGGCCTTGTAGTATAACAACTTGAACTTGAGTATCACCTTGGAATTCAAGCCTCAAAATATCCCATGTTTCCTTAGCAGTGTGTGCACCAGCAATGCGAGAGAACAAGGAGTCATGAACTCCTTGTTGAATCATAGCCATAGCTCTCGCATCTTTCTTTCTGGACTCACGTTGCCTTTCTTGATCTCCCCTCACCAGAATGCCATTTTCCACTGTTTCCCATATCTCCTGAGATCTGAGAATAGTTCGCATCCGTATGCTCCAGAATTCATATCCCTCGCCTTTGAATACAAGGATTACTTGGTTGGGGTTTTGAGAAATGGGTTTATCAGACATGATTTACGAACAGGAGAAGGAATAATAACCTATGCTCTAATACCACTCTTGGTATAAAGCAAAAACAAATCACTCAAAGGGCACAATTGAATCTTATTGAATTGCCAAATGCTTTTTCGAAAGTTACAATCAAAACAGAAACAAAGACTACAATATATAGCCAAAGGCTGCAACAACTTAACACTTAAAAAGCAAAAGACTCGGACTACTAAAAACTGACTCAAACGGTACTCAGAAGTACTTATTCAACCATGCACGTGAATAAAACAAAAGCAGCCATATTGCAGAAAGGTCCCTAAAGTTTGAGTTACTTAGCAACATCCAGGGCCTGAAAATCTCATTTTCCCGCTATTTCTCTATTCTCTTCATTTCCCTGATGTGAACACGAACGCGGGATCCAAATACCTAATTTGGGTCATTATCGGTCATTCTATATCTATAACAAATAGGGTTTCATCTTCTTCAACACACTTCTCATCTCCATCTCAAACGGCTGATTATGAAGTTGGCTGATTGTTGTTTTGGTATGTTTCTGTTCTTTTTTCGCATCATTTTTTATGATTATGTGTGTGTGTTTTTTTTTTTTTGAGATTTTGTTTAGTTAGGGCCTGATGATTGATTAATCGGTTTATGGATGTTTAGTTTCCATGTGTTGACGACTTTCGCAGATGGGATTTTTGTTTCCATGGTGGCACTGTGGTTTTGCAGATTGAAAACGTGAAAGCTTAATTGAATAGTAGGTGTTAAAATTACTTGACTTGATGCTCGATTTGTATGGATCTGATGATTATCTATATTAATTTTTATTAATTTCTTCAAAATGCATTATAATTTCATCCATTGCTATTTGTATTTAATCTGATTATACATTTGTGTTTCTTTCATCTATGATTATTGATGTGTTTCTATTTGTTTTGATTTTGACCTAATTGGTTCAGCAACCGTCTTCCTCTGCAATAATCATATCTTCAGATGCCACCACCGAATCTTTTTTTGATCATCGATTATCTTCAAGGTACGTTTTCATGATGTGAAATATTATCCGCTCTATGTCTATACCCGTGTTTACAATGAAATCGGTTAATTTCAGTGGAAGAAGTAGAGAATGAGGAGATTGAAAAGGAAGCGATGAAAGATGAGGCAGAGATCTAAGTAATATGTTTGTTGGTAATCATCATTGGTATCGTATTAGTTTTCGTTTTATGTTGTCTGTTTGGATTTCTCCTACTCTTTAGTCGGTATCGTATTAGTTTCCGTTTTATGTATGTTGGATTTATCTGTTAGTGAAACTGACTTAATGAAAATGTTGTTTTTGTATGTTTTGTTTGTTAGTGGCATCTATTTTGATAACTATGCGTGTGTTTTTTTTTTTGAGATTTTGTTTAGTTAGGGTTTGATGATTTATTGATCGGTTTACGTATGTTGAGTTTATGTGTTAGTGAAATTGACTGAGTGAGAAGTTGATTTAGGAAGAGTTTAAACTCTAATTTTGATAATTCTGTTTGTTTCGTTCGAGATTTTGTTTAGTTATGGTTTGATGATTGATTGAGCGTGTGATTTTGTATCGAAGGATTGTGATTCAGTTGGCTGATTGTTGTTTAGTTAAGTGTATGTGTTTTCAGGTTTTTGTTAGAAAAGTGATTGAGCTCCATGATAAGTACTTGGCGTACGTAAATGACTGTTTTAGTAACGATACCCTCTTTCACAAGGTATGTATACAGTATATCCTTATATAGTAGTTCTGTTGATAAAGCACTAATATCATTTTTTCGTAACGTTTTTTCTTTTTAAATTCATGTGTAGGCGCTTAAAGAAGCATTTTAAGTATTCTGCAATAACGGTGTTGCGGGAAGCTCAAGTGCGGAGTTACTCTCTACATATTGTGATAATATTCTTAAGAAGGGTGGAAGTGAGAAATTGAGTGGTGAAGCAGTTGAAGATACGCTTGAGAAGGTATTTTTTATTGTTATAATGCTATCCTTTAAGTAAAAGTGGTACTACCGAATCACAAATGAGTTTGAAATCGTTAAGCGACTGGGATGTATTTAGTCACTCTAGAGGTTAGTATAATTAGTCAAGTTGATTTCGATTTGTAGTCATTCTGATGTCGAGCCTATCATCGTTATGCACAACATGTTATTGGCTCATGGTAGGGCAGACAAACTATATCTTGAATATTTCTAGGCAATTAACTAACTTAGAGTCAATATTTAAGTTTTAATTGCATATTTTGAATTTGGTAAGTTGAGTTATTGAATTTGACCTCCACATAAATATCTAATCAAAATATTTATTGGAGATATAGTTGTGATTGCTGATGTATATTGTCACTACCCACAAGCAAGTTTCCCACTCAATTTAGAATCATTCATGAGATTTGTTGCTGTAAATGGGTGGAAATGATTTGAAGACGAATACCATAAAGGTGCAAAACTTAGGAAAGTGACATTAACACCTAACAGTAATTTTGTTTTGTTATAATAACATGGTGCTAATCATGCAAAAAAAATATGTTTCAATCGTTAGTTAAAAGTTTTAGTGTGTGTCTGTTGATACAGTTTTAATTTTTTTTTTGTTTTAGTTTGGTTTTGGATCACATTTCTAGGGTTGTCCAAAAAGCTTGCGACTCGGAGCTCGCTCGGATTTAGCTCGGAAAAAGCTCGCTCGATATGGCTCGGTTTGAAAGTGAGCCGAGCCGGCTCGGCTCGGTTAGAAAGTGAGCCTAGCTCGGCTCGACTTGTGACGAGCCAAATTGGCTCGGTTTGGCTCGCTTGGTAACTCGGCTCGGCTTAGCTCAAATTATTTTACTTATAATATATTTTATTTTTATATACATATAATACATTACAAAAAAGTGATCATTATTTACATGTGTTTAACTACTCATGGTAGAATGGGCATATTTTGCGGGTTGGGGAACGAGCCAAAATGAATTGAGGGTCAAAGGGTATAAATATGTGCAAGTCAAAGGAAATTGGTTTGGGCTGGTCTTCCCTGCCCATACTTTTATGGTGGTTTAGATTTATTTTACCAACAAATAGCCACCATTACCTAAATAGAAATGCTGAATTGTTAAATTATTTTTACAGAATTCATGGTGTCTTTTTGGCTTTTAGAATACAGACTACAGAGCATGGTGTACCTTAACCAATTCAATGGAGACTGCTTTACTTGAAGCTGATCGAGAGGACCATTCAGGTTGGAATGTTGCAATGACATAGGGATTTAATGTGGAACGAGGTTTTAATGAAGCGTATTGGAATTTGCTAGGTATAGTCGTTTCAGTACCTTTTTTAATTGGTATTTTATAATGCTTATTTCATTAGATATATATCCATGTATTGTTACTTATCGGAGACAGTGGCGGGAATGAATCTCCGGCAACCGAGTCGGAAGAATCGGAGAAGACGACGGGACAAGAAAACGAAAAGTCATATGGGGAGCAGGATGAGTGTGCAGCAACATTAAAATTTGGTGGGAATTGGCAAGAGAATTTTGCTGAATACATGGGGAATGAAAGGATGAAGGAATCATATTTTCCAAGGAATATTGGAAGCATGGAATTAAATGGTAGTACAGTTGGGACCAACAGAATCTTAAATTTTCAATCAAACTCAAATAATATGGGTGGTGGGTTCCAAAGTGGGTCGATTGATTTGAATGAGGAAAATAGGTGTGATAGTAGGCCTATGGAAAATGAACAAACAAAAGAGATAAATGGAAGTGGGCCTGATGATGATTATGATCCATTTAATCTAAATGAGATCATATGGGGTAAAGGAAATAGGGCAGTAAAAAGGAAAAAGGGTACCTCTTCTTTCACTTTCACAAGGCAAGATAGCATGGTCAATAAAAGAATCCGGACAGAAAAAGGTGGAACTGATGTAGGGCTGGCGCTAAACGAAGATGAATTGGACTCTATAGATCATACTTTTGATCTGAATAAAGAACCAAATAAGGAATTGAATGACGAAGTAGAGGCTACGATAACAATGGGTAAAATTGTTGGAATTAGGGTGTCTAAACACGGACAGGAAATTAGAAACGTTGTCCGAGAGGAATTGGAGTCAGTCGGTGCATCATGAATTACGTGGCGATAAATATAAGAGGCATTAGGGGTATGGAGAAACCAAGCTGGATAAGCAAACTAGTCAAAGAACACAAAATATCATTCTTATGTATGCAAGAGACACAGGTATCAAATGTAGACGAAGTGACGGTTGGCCGATACTGCGGAAAAGTAGATATGGAATGTGAAACAGTGGATGCCAGGGGCAGATCAGGGGGGTTGGTTTCGGCTTGGGACCCGGGTGTATTCACAAGACAAAACGTGGTTAAACATGAATCGTTCCTTCTAGTGTGTCGAATATTGGCGGGAAGTAACACTACTGTTAATATAGTCAACGTGTATGCTCCTTGTGATGCGGTAAGAAGAAGAGCACTTTGCGATGAATTAAAAAGAATTAAAGAAAATATTAATGCTGGCCTTTGGATAATGATCGGGGACTTTAATGAGGTTAGAGACGAGGAAGAAAGAATGTCATCTAGATTCGATAGCCAAGGAGCACTGATTTTCAACAGGTTCATAGCTGAAGCTGGGTTCGTAGAATACCAGATGGGGGGATACAAGTACACGTACATGTCGGAGGACAGGAAGAATTTAAGTAAGATAGATCGGATACTTGTTTGCGACTCATTTATGGAAAAATGGCCAGGGGCAAGATTTGAGGCTCTAGGGCGATACCTGTCGGACCATTGTCCTATACTATTATCTTGTGCAAAGGCAGATTTCGGCCCAATACCTTTTAGATTTTATAACAGCTGGTTGGAAGACGACGGACTAGACGAAGTGGTGAAAAAAGTCATGGTGGAACAAGACAAGAGGGGTAATAGCATGCAGTATTTGGCAAGGATCCTTAAGAATCTGAAACTAGAAATAAAGGATTGGAGGAGGAGTATAAAAGCACAAGACGAACAAGTCGTGCGAGACGTGGAAAAAGAGGTGGTGCAAATAGAAAAAATGGCGGAAAATAGGGATCTGACGTCAGCAGAGAAAGAGCAGAGAGCAATCGGCAAATGGAAAATAAAAAAAACTATGAAAGAAAAAGGCTGAATGATTTAAAACAAAAAGCAAAACTAAAATGGGCAAAGTTGGGAGATGAGAACTCGAAGTTCTTTCACAGAATTATAAACTGTAGGAAAGCAAAGAATAGGATCAACGCCATAAATGTAGACAGAATCACATTGACTGAACCGAAGGTAATAAAAGAAGAAATAAAAAAAAGGTTCTCGGCGAAGTTCATGGAGCCATTGAAAAGAAGACCTTCTTTCGATGGTAGAGGATTCAAGCATATATCACGCGAACAGGCAACTATGTTGACAGTAGGCTTTTCAAAAGAGGAAATAAAAGAGGCGATTTGGGCGTGTGGAAGTGATAGGGCACCGGGCCCTGATGGGTTCTCCCTCAAATTTATTAAAAAATACTGGGCACAGCTTGAAAATAATTTGGTTGAGGTTTTTATCGACTTCTACAAGAGAGCATATATAGAGAGAGGGTGTAATGCATCATTCATCGCCTTGATACCTAAAGTTAAGGATCCGTAGACAGTGAATGAATTCAGGCCTATATCATTGATTGGAGTAATATATAAAGTAATCGCAAAACTACTTGCGTCTAGATTAAAGAAGGTCATACCATCGATAGTGTCTCCGGTACAAACTGCCTTTGTGGAAGGGAGATCAATCTTTGATGGACCTTTAATCACAAGTGAAATCATCTCTTGGGCAAAGAAGAGCAAGAAAGAAATTTTCTTTTTTAAAGTTGACTTCGAAAAAGCTTACGACTCCATAAATTGGAAATTCCTTCTTGCTAATTTAAAAGCGATGAAGTTCCCTAGCCGTTGGATAAAATGGATCGGTGCATGTTTAAAGTCGAGTTGGGCATCGGTCCTCGTTAGTGGATCACCTACGACAGAATTCAAACTACAAATAGGTCTTCGTCAAGGCGACCCGTTATCGCCGTTCCTTTTTATATTAGCAATGGAAGCATTAGAGGTTATCATGAAAAGGGCAGTGAAGAGAGGAGTTTTTAGAGGCATCAATTTACCTAATGACGGCCCAAGTTTAACTCACTTATGCTATGCAGATGACGTAATATTTATGGGTGAATGGAGTGAAACGAACATCTTAAATCTCAACCGTTTTTTCTGTGCTCAGGTTTGAAGGTCAATCTAAATAAATCACGACTATATGCTATCGGTGCGGAAGAGGATGAGAGAGAAGCAATCGCCGGAAAGTTAAATTGCAGTAAAGAGAAACTACCTTTCAATTTCCCAGGACTAACCATCGGCGCTAATATGAAAAAAGTGAAGTACTGGAAACCAGTGATTGATAATTTCAACAAAAAATTATCGGCTTGGAAGGCTAATTGTCTTTCGTTTGCCGGTAGAATGGTGCTGGCAAAAGCGGTGATGGGGGCACTCCCAAATTACTATTTCTCCATTTACTTAGCTCCAAAGAAGGTTATAAATACACTTGACGCCATTCGTAGAGATTTTATATGGGGTAGGAAGGCTGGCAAGCATAAGATACGATGGATTGCATGGGGAAAGATGATAAAAGCCAGACAATATGGTGGGTTTGGAATAGGTGACCTGAGAAATGCAAATCTCGCTTTTATGATTAAGTGGTGGTGGAAGTACAAGACGAAGCCGGAGGAACTGTGGACGAAAGTGATAAAATCAATTCACGAGAACAAAAAAAGTTTTAAATTCTTACCGATTAATAAAAATTTTGCAGGGGTATGGAAAGACATAGTGGCTGCGGGAAAGAAGATAGAAGATAAAGGAGTTTCGGTAACAAACGAACTAACCGTGGATTTGGGTAACGGAAAAACAGTGAAGTTTTGGCTGGATCATTGGACTGGAAACAGGACCCTTAGAGAAGCGTTTCCGACGATATTCAAGATTGCAACAAACAAGCACTCGTTCGTTGCAGAAAATGCTACTGTTTTGCAGGATGAAATTCAATGGAATATCAGTTGTGTCCGACCACCGAACACGGATGAGGAGTGGGCCGAGTGGTCTAGTTTGCTGCAACAGATCAACAATACAGGGATCATGAGAGGCGAAGACAGGTGGAACTGGAAGTCTGACAGTAGAGGTGCATTCTCGGTCGCTGCAATTAGAAACTAGTTAAATAAAATTGAAGCCGATAGTGATGCGGAAGAATGGAAGTTCTGGAATCGATGGTCTCCACCTAAGGTAAACTACTTCATATAGAGAACGGTGTTAGAGAAAATTCCGGTGAAGCGAGAACTGGCTAGGAGGTGTATTCAGGTAGATAGTGTACTGTGCTCAAGATGTGGACTTGAAGAGGAAACAGTGGACAATACATTTGTAATTGTATATCGAATAAATACATGAACTCACAAATCCAAAAAATAGAGTGCTTATGGTAGTTGTTTATATTTTGAGTTTTTATTTGTTTTTAGTTCTTAAATTAAAAATAAAAAATTTGAAAAATTCAAAAATCCAAAAATAGAGTGCTTATTTGTTTTTCTTAAAATTAAAAATGTAACCGTTCTTGAAGATTTGACTGATCATCAAAAGTTGAAAGAATTTAAATTGTGAAATCTGAGTACAAATACTTGGATGTACCTAGTGTTCATGTGGTACGTTCTTCTGTTGCATAAGAAATGTTTGCTTATGAGTTTGTGAGCATGTGCAGAACTTGATTTCAATCAAGAACAGGGGTTGATGAAGACTGAGATGTTGTTAGCTGCTGACGAAGCATGGAGCAGCACGACTGCAAGATGTACCTGAGTCAGAAGAACCGGATACGAAAGGCCGTCTGACAGTGAAAGTACATTTGAAGAAGTACCATGAAACTGCTTGAAAGACAAAGATTGCAGAAGAAAAGAGCTGCTGAGAATCCTCCTCTCACATTCTTTTTAACAAGATTTTCAAGCAAAGCTGATCGAGATCCTGATATGAAGCTAACCACAAGAGCTGAAGAAAAGAGACCTAGTGCTGAGTGTTCAGAAGTCAAGAACTTCCACAACATCTGCAGCATAGCGACAACCATAGACTTCGTTGAAGTCGTTGCTGAATTCATGCTATGAAGACAATTTGATGGCATCAGTCTAGGGGGAGATTGTTAGGCCCTAAAGTGTGAGACTGACGCATCAAATTAACACAACGGGTTATGGTTACGAACTGAGCTTTACCGGGTTACTTTATATTAGGTTTTGGACCTTTATAGGTCACTTGGGCCAAGCTTTAGGCCATGTGGGCCAAGCAGGCCCAAGGGGAGCCCATATAGGGAATTGGGCTTGAGTTAGTATATAAACAAGTTTTTAACTTGTTTTAGGGTTTGAACCTCATTGTTACAGAATTCCTAGAGAGAGCTAGAGGAAGGCGATTGTTTGTGAGCACTTGTACTAGACGGTTTTGCTAGTTGATAGTAATAGAATCGTGTGCAAGTGTTTAAAGGTGATTCGTTGTGTTCTTCGTATTTCATATTTTTCGTGTTTATTCTTGAATCACATCAAGTTTGGATTCCGCACAAACTTGGTGTTGTTTGATATCATTGAAAGATCCGTTTCACGGGACTTACACTATTGACGTTTCTAATTTGTAATCCTATGTCAGTGGAGTGGATTTTAAGGATGGTTGCACTCCTCTGTTAACTCCGATTTTTGACTTTTTTTTTGTAAGTTAAATTTATAACGTCGAATGAGAACATATTATATATGACCCCATCTTCTTTTGTTCATCGATTATCATCAAGGTATGTTTTCATGATCTGAATTATTATCCGCTCTATGCCTATACCTGTGTTTACAATGAAATCGATTAATTTCAATGGAAGAAGAAGAGAATGAGGAGATTAAAGAGGAAGCGATGAAAGATTAGGCAGAGATCTAAGTAATCTGTTTGTTGGTAATCATCATCGGTATCGTATTAGTTTCTATTTTGTGTTGTCTGTTTGGATTTCTCCTACTCTTTAGTCGGTATCGTATTAGTTTCCGTTTTATGTATGCTGAATTTATCTGTTAGTGAAACCGACTTAATGAAAATGTTTTATTTTTACGTTTTGTTTGTTAGTGGCATCTATTTTGATAACTATGCGTGTTTTTTTTAGATTTTGTTTAGTTAGGGTTTGATGATTGATTGATCGGTTTACGTATGTTAAGTTTATGTGTTAGTGAAATTGACTGAGTGAGAAGTTGATTTAGGAAGAGCTTAAACTCTAATTTTGATAATTCTGTTTGTTTCGTTCGAGATTTTGTCTAGTTATGGTTTGATGATTGATTGAGCGTGTGATTTTGTATCGAAGGATTGTGATTCAGTTGGCTGATTGTTGTTTTGGTATGTTTCTGTTCTTTTTTCGCATCATTTTTGATGATTATGTGTATGTGTGTTTTTTTTTAGATTTTGTTTAGTTAGGGCCTGATGATTGATTAATCGGTTTACGGATGTTTAGTTTCCATGTGTTGACGACTTTCGCAGATGGGATTTTTGTTTCCATGGTGGCACTGTGGTTGAACATCTTAACAGTCATACATATATAATACACACGCAACTATGTAGAGATTGGCTACCATGGTTTAAACACTTAAACTCTAGATTAAATATCAACTAGAAACAAAGTTATTAAAGCATTCTACGGTTTTCAGCGGAATTAAACGAAGAGATTTACTCTTGAGGCCATATTGGAGAAGGGAAGATGATGGGACATATGTTATATAATATTTATTCCAAATCAAGGGCTCTTAGATTTATTTCTGTTTTTTACGTATTATTTTTTTTATTAAGTATAGTCAATCTTATGTTTTTGTTGTTACTTTTGGTTTTTAAATAGTTATACTATATCACTCGGTGATCTATAGCAAGTGTCCACCACAAGATAGTTACATCCGAGCTTACATTCATAGTAAGTATATGCTTCCGGTTAGAGGTGGTGACAATATGAGCGGGCCAGACGGGTTGGGTAATATGTGAATAGAGTTTTTTTTTTAATTTGACCCAGTTCAGATAAAAAGCAACGCGTATTGACCCATTTATAAGTAAATGGTTTGAAATTACACATGTGCTTCCAATCTTCCACATATGAAGATTTTATTCAACTGGTTGGAACAATTTGCTTAGAATTTTGTGATTATTATTATTATTATTATTATTATTATTATTATTATTATTATTGTTATTTAGGTGGAGGATTTGTGGTTAGCCCTGTGAATCAAGGAAAAGAATCTGTTGTTAAAACATGCTTTCGGTTGATTGGACAATGCACGAGGATCGATCTAAAGCTCTTGAACGCAGTTTCCCCGAAAATCTTGATTCGTGTAATACACCTGAAATACCTAAGGTATGTTTTCTTAGTATATGTATCAACCTGATTAACATGCGTGTATCCAATACCATGTTGTTTATCTATGCTTATTGAAGTGCCACCTCATTGTACTATCATCAATTTGTATTCGTAATCATTGTAATTGTCCATGCTAACCCGTTAGATTTTTTACCCGAGTAGTATGTAGAATCTTTAATCTGTTTGGCAAATGAAGTGGGTCAGGAAGGTAGGGCTGAGCAACGATTCACATGTTCCGGTCGAAACACGTTCTAGCCAAAATGGGGTTTAGTCATAGTGGGTTGTTTTAATGAAGTATTAGTTTTGTTGGGTCAAAATGGGTTCCAAAATTATTATTTAGGTGTTGTTGTATGGGGGACTATTTGTTTGTTGACCAGTTGACTTCCGAAAGTCAACTCATGTTAGTTTATATAAATTACTACACAGTATATCAGGGTGTTTGGATATTTAGACAGTTGATTTCAAGTGTATATCAGGGTGTTTGGATATTTAGACAGTTGATTTCAAGTCCCAATAATGAGTTTTTAATGTTTGGAACTGTTAATAAACAACTTCTGTTTCAGATTGTTTAGGGCTCAGATAAGCGGTTTAGGATAATGATTTTCACAATTCTTACACCTTTTCACCTACTAATTTTAGGGGAGAGGATCAAATAGGAAGTTTATTTTGGCTAGAAAGGATAGGAAGCAATAGAATTATGACATGTGGTAAAAAGGAAAAAAATATAAGAAGGGACATTTTAGTCAAACACAAATTAGTCTCATGAAACCCTAGATCTAAAAAACTCAGTACGTCTTTTCTCTTTTATGATTCATCTCAAACCCACACCGCCACCACCATAATTGCCGCCCACCGCCACCACTCCACCACCGCAGAAGAAAATTTGGAATCTGTTAGCTTCTCCGATCGTCGTTCCGGCTTATCTTGCCGTCTAAAACCTGATCCGCTCAGATCTTAAAGCCTTAGATGTTGATGCAACTGCAAAAACCTTTATAGAAGTGACGAACCTTTACTTGTTATGGAAGAAACGATAATGGAGGCAGCTGCTTCAGATTCACATAAGAATTTTGTATTGCGTTTTGACAAATATATAACAGAAAATAAAGAAAGAAAGGGAATGGTTACCTTATACGAAGGGCCGGTACAATGGAAGGCAAGTTTTAGATTTAAATAAGAATTTTGTATTGCGTTTTTTTGTAGAATTTTGCATTGCATTTTTGTAATGAATCTGCATTGGGTTTTTGGGATTTGTAATATGAGTGGCATATTCTGTTTTCCAAGAAATGGAATCTCGTTTCCCACCAACTAAAAGTGTAAAATTTATTGATTTTAAATGTTCATATTATGGTTGAAAACTTCTACCATAACAGCTTTGATACATATTTAATCCTCAACTATTTTCTTTTTGAAATACATATTTAAATTGTTTGATGTGATGTTCCATGCATATTGTTAGGATCGAAGGCTCCTTATGATTGTGTTTGTTTGTATAATTTGAATAAATCAATAGAAATGAACAGAGTTTAAGTGCAGCGGAAATGAAAAACAAACTTTGTAAACACAATCAAAGAAGAAAATAGTTTTGATAAATACATGCTTTTCATTGAGTCGAATGATTACAATACAAATCAAAAGATTACAAAGCATGCTTACAAACTAAACTCCCCTCAGCCTGATACTCCATGGTTGATTTCACAAGATGAAAGGATTGGATCAGAGGAGAAGAACTCACTCAGTCCATCAAATGTAACAGTATAGGGTACTGCTCCATTTATAGGCAAACCAAACCACTGAAGCATCTCAGCTGACGTCACCATGAAAGCGAAATCTAACAACCTAACAACCTGTAACCACTGTTCCTATACAAACACTGCTAATCTTAACCACTGACTTTATACAAAATAAGTGACATACTAAACTACTGCTTTCTCCTTTCATCAGTGCTTTCCTCAAGGTTGATCAGTCCTTGAGTGGGAAGTCCTTTAGCATCAGTAGATTGAACCAGCAGTGTTTACTTCTTAACAGTCTTTAGGGCTTCATCAGCAGTTTGAAGGACAACAACTGTTGTATACGGACAGTGGATAGAGGACATCAGATGTTATAACCACTTTCAAGGGGAAAGTTTAATGCAAACAACTGCTTATTATGAATCCACTGTTGTGATCCGGTTTTGGCTCTTATTATCTGTTCCTCTTTATAGGGTTCAATCCCAACAATCTCCCCCTGGAACAGATAATGCCAAAACCCTTCATTATTCTGGATCTTTATTGTCTCATCAGAAGTTCCCTAACTTGTCCTTTAAATTGCAATTCAAGATCCATAGAACTTATATCCTCTTCATCCCTACACATTATAAGCTCAAGGAGATCTTGTAGATCTTCAACACTCAGGCCCAGTGCTTGTTCCCTTGATATGTGCTTTACTTCTCCATTGGATCTGAACAGGGTCAATACATGGGTCTTTTGATCAGACATCCATTTTAGTATTTTTGAACCCAATGGGTTTCTTGGGAGAGGTTTATTTACTGATGAGTTGGGGGATTGTGGCCTTGTGAGAATTTGTTGATCAGTACTCTGTGCTTTTGCTGGTTTAGAGTTTTCAGCCTGATCATTACTCTGAGCTTTTGATAGTTCAGAGTTTTCAGCATGATCAGTACTCTGAACTTTTGCTGCTTTAGAGTTTTCAGCTGACATTTGTTTGAAAGCCTTTTTTATGATTTCATTTGCTGCAGCTATGTCTTCTGCAGTTTCTTGTTCAATCTGCTCTTGCCTTTTTCTTTGTTCTAGCTCAGTGACTGAAACATCTGCTGATGTGACCAGTGGTTCAGAAGTTTTGATCTGCTGTTTTGGCTTTTTGTAGTCAGGCTTCTTTGGAGTGTCAGAGTCTATCATCCTTCTTTTCTTAAGCCTTTCATAAGCCTCATCTGTATACTGCTTTGTCCATTTTGCTATGGTTTTGGCAGTTCCCACCTGTGCATCCACCAACTCCTGCTTCTTTCTCTTGTATTCTGTGGTAAGTTTATCAATGGCCTTTTTGTATTTGCTCCAGTTTGGAGCTGTCTTTTTCATACCTGGATCATTCTTGATCATCCTGATTCTGTTAGCTTCATGCTTTAGTGCAATGAGTGGCCATTCACTGAATTGTTCTTCATTAGCTGGATAAAATTTTTCTCTCATAATAAATGCAAGATAATCCTTTCTCATTTCCTTTTTTAGGACATCTCCAGGTGGCAGATTTGACATATCTTTGCTTAGGTCTCTTGCATAATCTTCCATTTGTTTGACCTTAGTGAGTAAAACTTCCATTCTTTCTGAAATGGCTTTGTCACCTTGATCTTTGCATTCAATTCTGGCTATTATATCTGCTTGCCTGGCTTTGAGCTTTAGATATGCATCCATATTTTCTGGTTTCCTCAAGCCCATGAGAGAAGGAAATTTTCTTTTTGAAGGATCATCTTCTGTATAGAATTGTCTCATCTCATCCTTTATAGCTTCCAATTCCAGTGGATAACTTGCAGCAGTGGATACAAGGTTAGCAGGGTTTATTACTTTGACTAGAGTTGGTGGAGTGGATGGTTGTGGCTCGACAACATTGTAAGATGTGGAGGATAAAGGAATAGGTGCTGGTATATCATTATTATTCTTCTGAAATTTCCTTTTTCTTGTGTAAAGCCTTTTGGGTGAAGGAGGTTTTGGTTGTGATGTGACACTAGGTTGTATGGTGATTGTAGAAATGGTAAGAGCAGTGGTGGATGGCTGGCAAACAGCTGTTGAAACAACTGGTGTTTCAACCTCTGTTGTCATTACAACTACTGATGTGTCAGTAGATGTCTTCTGCTTTTGAGCAGGTGGTGGTTTGATGGGTGGTGATGTAGTTGAAGTGATGGCTTTTGGTAGAGATGTGATTTTAGGTGAAGGTAAGG
Organism: Helianthus tuberosus; assembly: GCA_030545235.1. NCBI lineage: Eukaryota > Viridiplantae > Streptophyta > Magnoliopsida > Asterales > Asteraceae > Helianthus > Helianthus tuberosus. The sequence goes on along the minus strand of CM060451.1, from coordinate 101,884,596 downwards.
CAGTGGTTGTAGTGTGTGTTGGAGTGATGGTTTTAACAACTGCTGAAACTACTAATGTACCAACAGTTGTTGAGACAGCAGGAGTTACATCAGCTGTTTGGGTAGATGGTTTAGAAGCATGCTTTTCTTTTTCTGGTTCAACATAAAGGCCATCATCTATTCCCTTTTTCTTCCATTTCTTAATTTTCTCCCCCTTTTTGGCATTATCTGGGGAAAATTGATCAATGAAAAGAACATTGGAAGGAGCAGTTCCAGTGGTATTCAAAATGTGGGCCTTTATAGCCTTGATGTCTGCTTGGGTGTTTCTAAACCTTGATTCAATCGTGTTTCTCAGTTCTTGCACATATATTGCGTGTTGCTGATTTGCCATCTGTCTTTATTTTTCGAGCAGGGGTTGAAATAAATTCCATAGCTCATTTGTAGCAGGTGCAGGTTGTGCAGGTGCTTGAGCTGGAACAACAGTGGGCTGTGCATTTTGAGCTTTTAACAGCTGTTGCACCATATCCTTTATTTTAGCAACAGATGTTTCAAGGTTGTCAATTCTCCCCGTCAATTCCTGATATTGTAAATCATCACCCAATTTAATGGGATCATCTGATTCCCCACCGGCAGTGGTTATATCAATGTGTGATTTAGGGACAGAACTCCAAAAATCATCCATTGATGCCCCTTGTTCTTGGTACTGGGGACTTCTTCCTTCAGCACTTGATAACCTTTTGATGGTACCGGTGGTCAAAACAAACTCACTAGTGGTTATCAGAGGTGCTATAGAAGGAATTGCCTTCAAGGGAGTCTGATTGATGAAACAACTGGCCAAATGTAGATCTGTTGATCCAACACTTGTAGGTGCTGCTCCACTTGAACTACTGACAGGAGTTACTTGTAACTCCAGTAGTGTAATCTCCTCAGTTGTTGCTGGGATAACAGAGGTATAAGCATCAGACCCAGTCACTTGTGGGAGTGTACTCTCAGCGATAGGTGATTGAGAGGAACTGGTTTGTGTCTGAGCTATAGCAACTGCATGCAACAAGGGTATTATGGATTGTGGTAATGTGAGGGGTGAAGATATGGGTGTTGAAAGAGACATGTCCTTGGGATCAGGACTGAGGAAGATGGATCCAATTGAATCCAGAGCTTCATAATGTGGGGTCCCTGTGAATACAACCTGATCCTTTTGTGAGGATGCAGGAGGAGTTTGAGGCAAAGGTGGAGATCTTTCTTCCATCTGCTGTGAGGAAGAAGCAGCAGTGGTTGTAGGTGACATTTGTGTTGTCACTGGCAGTGGCTCTAGGATCTCATCTTCCAGAGTTGCCTTTGTTTTGGGTTTGGGGGGCTTTCTGGATGTTTTCTTTTTGGTCTTTTTGGTAATGGCAGGTGTGGGTTTCAAAGCAGTGGTTGTGCTGCTATGATCACCTGGAGCAGTGGGCTCAACAGCTGATACCTGAGGAGCAGTGATAGCTGCTAAATTCTGTTCAGGCACCTCTGCTTTTGTTTTTGAAGGTGTTAACATTCTAGTGAATGTTTCAGGTGTTAAACCTTTTATTTGAAAATAAGCACCTTGTTTGAGCAGATTTTCATTTTCCTTTTCAAATTTTTGTTTAAAATAGTAGTTTAGAAACCTTGGAAAAAGTAAAAATAATTTGCTATCAACATTTTTTTCCAAGTCATCAAAGATCTCCTGGGAATAGTTATAATTTTCATTATGTAAAATAGCATAACCTAGACATTGGATCTTCAATGGTATTTCGTTAAAAGCAGTTGTTTTATTTGAAACACACATCAAAAGTGTATGGAATAAAAACCTAGGTGCAGAAGGGAAGAAACCTTTTTGTAAGGTATCACTTTTTGTTTGTTCTGCATACCCCCTTTTCAGAAAATCAGTTTTCAACTCGCTTTTAAGAAAAGAAGTTTTACCTTGCTGATCATCGAGTTTAAAGACTTCTAAGATGGATTGCGGAGTGATTTAAATCATTTTACCCTGTATGGAAGAGTTGATGGCTATGACTTTCTCGCCTTGTTTGTCAAGGGTAGCATTTTTCCAAAACTCTCTCTGGGTTTGTTGATAGATTGGAGCATCTGCTGTTAGCAAAGTTTTGTACTTTGATGCAGACATGATGTCGATGATGGAATCGAAAGTGTTGGTGGTAGTGGGTTTTGTGAGTAGACCCAAGTAATTGTGAGGAGATTTGTATGGGATTTCAATGGGTTCAGCGGTCATTTAAGTGACCTCTTTGGAAGATGAGGATGATTTTAATTTTGATTTTGATTTCGTCATCTTGATGAAGAAGAACGAAGGATGATTTGGGATGGAAGGTTGGAAACTGCTTTGAGAAGAGAATTTCTGAATTCAATTCGACAGTGATAAACCCTGTTTGGGGTTTTGGACAGGGTTTTATTTAGGTAAAAAGTGAATACTAATGTGGCAGCGGTTACAAAGATCTGATGGCTAGAAACTTACCACGTGCCAACCTCTGATGAGAAGATGAATAATGGAGGACAGTTATTTTGGAGAACCACTGATGAAGCAAGTATCAGTGGTTACAACGGTAACAATATGAGAGCAGTGGGTGATTTTTACTATCAGTGGATAGCATATCAGGGGATAAAACACTGATTTTGAGCATCAGTGCTTATCAGGAGAATGAGAGAACAGGGGTTGACTTTCAGCAGTGGTCAGTAGTTAGGAAGCAGATGTTTGAGCAAAACAGTGGTTAGGGGTAAGGTAATGGTAAGGATTTGAAACGCTAGTATATCAGCAACTGTTAGTGCACCAGTGGATAAGCTTTTGACAAATATTTTGTGTGACAACCGTCACTTTTCTGTACATTCCGTACACTAAATAAACAGTAATATGTGCTTTAATGACTGTGCATGATCTAGTTTACCAGACAAATAAATTTCTGAATTCCATGCAAGTGAATTCATGCACGTTTTATACTACAAGAATTACTTTATGATAGCGTTGCGTCAGAAATACTAGTAAACTCACCGGTAAGACACATTGTGTCAACAAATCTGCAGAAAGCAGTTAGACAATAGAATTGGAGCCTAGGTGTAGGTCCAAAGACAAGAATACATTAAAACCCAAGAGTACATACAAGGGTTTATAAATATACTTTCCGGAAGCTAAGATACGTACTAAAAAGCACCCGAAATGCACTTTAAAAGCTGAATTTTATATAATTCAGCAAAATTCAGCAATATATAACAAGACATTACCATGCAGAAACATGACTAAATGGTCCAGAATACTTCCCTAAGTGTTGGGAATTGAAAGCGTCACAAAAGAATACTTAAAAGACACTAAACGGTGCAATTTAGCACTTTAACGAACCGGTATCTAACCGAATAACTGGACATTACCCGGAATATCAAAATATTGCTAGAAGCACTGTTTAATTATTTCTTGGCTAGTTATGGTTCCCGAACACAATAACTTCTCCTATAACATAATAACACACTAAATCCCTAAACCTTATACTTGAAAGCTTACTTATTCATGTAATTAGGGATTGGAAATTTACACTTAACCCCCCCATATATGTGGACGGTCACATAGGCCCCACCATAATCTCCTCTTGATCTTGAAAGATCATGCCCAATCTTCCTAGGATTTGCTAAGGATTGTGTGTGTACCTTGAGAAACATTAAGAACTTTGGACAATACTCAAACTTAGTTATAAGTACACTAAACATCATCTTCATAAGACAACACCACAACCTCCTTCCCCTTTGCCCTCTTCTCGGCCGAAGGTAACCCCCACCACCAACATTGTATTCGGTTCAAGCTCATGCAATCCAAGGTCTTCTCAAGGTGTTACAAGGTGCTTTAGGAAGCTTGGTGCTCACGGAACTTGAAGGACCTCACCCGTGTGCTTTTATCCACTCCATCTTCACACTTGTTCTTCCCTAGCTTTAAGCTAGTAGTAAGATCATCTAAACCCTTGTTTACTTCTATTTTGCTTGGTTAAAAGAAGTATTATGTTGAAAATCATAAGAACATCAAAAGACATAAACTTGAATCATAAACATAAGACTTACATATGATGAAATATGGATGAAATGATATTATTTAGTATGTGAATGATCTTTGCTTGATGATTTCTTGAGTTGGTGATGTTAATCACCACATGAAGCTTGCTAGATGGTGATTTAACACATAATCTAGCAAGTAGGAAGATGATTATGTAACAACATAAGATAATCATCTTCACATGTGGACATGAACTTGATAAACAAAATGATTTCTTGAAAAATAATCATTAAAGTGAGTTGATAACCTTGTTAACCCTAGATTTGTGAATGATTTTCTAAAAAGAACCAAGTTCAAAATGTGATTTTTTTAGAAGATCATGATTTTACATAAACCTATATTATTTTTGGTGGAAGAACAAGTATAAGAACACTAGAGAAACATGAAGGTTTAATAAATAAACATTTTTGTAAATTATGTTTACAAGTTGTAAACACCAAATCTCTTCAAGAATGAGATTTTAAAAGAAGTAACACACTTTGGAGGGTAACTAAATCCACTAAACACCTTACCAAGTTACTACGCGTTTTCGTGAAATATCAAGTTCATGTTATTAAGTAAAGTTTATAGTTTATACACATGATAAGTGAAATATTGTTTAGAGTGTGATTGTTGATTGTTGATGATGTTTTAAAAGAAAATAAACACATGTTTTGAAAACATGGGAAACCTCCATTTTTAGGGGAAACTCTGCCAAAATTTTTTATAAATTTTGACACTTAGAAAAATATAAGTTTTGAGAAACTTATTCCCTAAAAATGTGTCTAAAAACATTTACCAAGGTTTCCCTAATTTTTGTATTAAGAAATGATGATTTCTTTAAGATACAAATTGATATTAAATATGTATATTTTTAAGAAAAATATATATATATATTGTGATCACCAAACTTTGTGCTAAGTGTATGTAGTATGTATTATATGTGATAGTGTATTAGGACTTGAAAATACACTAAATACTCCTAAGGAGTGAAGATACAAAAAATACACATACAACGTACTTATACAAATACAAGATACTTATATTTATTTTCGAGAAAATAATATAAGTAAGACACACAGTTAAAAATATAAATTATTTTTAACACAAGAACACATATACAAAAGATAGTGACTTGTACTTGTGCGATACAAGTCTAGTGACTAACATTAATAAAACACGTTTAGGTCACGACGCTAGATAAGCAAATCCAGTGAAGTTTACGACGCAGGAACGCAAAGTTGTGAGTTCATGCTCCCCCTTTTCTTTAACTGTTTTTGGTTTTATAACTCTCGGGGGTGAAATACATGTTACAAATGTTACAATATTTACAAATGGTATGATACAAAAACAAGAAGCACCCTTGGTGAGAACGAGTACCAAGTATGATGCGTTTTAAGAAATGCCTTTGAAATACTAGATCATGTGAGCTTAGACTTAATATTGAAATGCCATAAATTATTGGTGAAAACTAGTACCAAGTTGTAGATACATAATTAGGGACGAGGGTTAGATCTAACGGGTACGGTCGAACCCCACTCATGGTCACAACTAGTACCTAGTAGTGCTTCGGAGTCCTAGTCGAGGTTAATCGACACAGTCGAGGGTAATCGACACAGTCAAGGGAAATTGACACAGTAGAGGTTAATCGACACACGCAAGGAGTCATAACAAGTACTCCCCATGTCCGCAAGGAGTCATAACAAGTACTCCCCATGTCCGCAAGGAGTCATAACAAGTACTCCCCATGTCCGCAAGGAGTCATAACAAGTACTCCCCATGTCCTCAAGGAGTCATAACAAGTACTCCCCATGTCCTCACATGCCTTAAAGTCCTTGTAAAACATTCATGTTCATATACGCATTTACAAAGGAGTCTCTCAAAAATTTACAAGAATACTTTATTTTACAAGAATACTTTATTGGTACAAGATTTGTATCACAAGAATACTTTATTTTACAAGAATACGTTATTTCACAAGAATACTTTATTTATACAAGATACATACCATGTTTCATACAAGGTATACAAAACGCATGAACTCGCTCAACTTTTGTTGATGTTTTTCCAAAATTACATGTATTTCAGGTGACTGGTTGGATCTTGGGCACGAGTGTCGTAACTAGAAGTAGACTTCAGGTTTAGATGTCATCCACTTTTGTTGAATTGTAACCTAGATGAAGGTTGTGTTTTAAAACTTAAATAATAAGTGTTTGTAATACTCAAATTTCATGAATGGATGAACATCGTTTTGATCATACAGTTGTTTATTACGATTGAATGCAATGATATTAAACCAGTCACACATCATACGCTTCCGCAAAAGACAGGGTGTGACAGTCTGGTATCAGAGCTTCGATTGTAGTGAACTAAGATTCCTTCTCGAGTCTAGACTACAATCACTAGATTTCTCTCACGAAAAATTTTTACAAAAAGGTTTTCATTGCATTCACGTAAGCGTCAAGATCCACGAGTCAAACACTTTTCAAAAAGAGACAAGGCAAGGACATTGGTAGGGAATACCCTCAAGATAAGGTGCCAATTAAGGCATAGTCTACACGAGTTAGACTTGCCAAAGATAAAATACACTCTTGGTGAAAACTAGTACCAAGTAGTGTTTTTGTCGTAAATCGACAACTAGAAAAATGACCCCCCAAAAACGAGAGTTATACGTGATATAAGCAAATTGCTTGTTTATGCTAAGTAGCATATTTGTTATTGATATACATACATACGAATAAGTGTACGGAATAAATATTGACGTGAATACATACTAATAAGTGTACGGAATGATTATTGACGTGAATAAGATACGTTCGACTCCGACTCCTATTATTGTACGTAACTCGCATGATGAAGCTATCAACCTCGCATTCATTGCAAAGCTCATAGCTAGAGTAATTACCAGACAAGATTCTGAGCTTGCTTCCGTAGGAAATGGCTGCTCTTCCCTCTCGATCGTGAAGGTGCCTGACTACGATGACGATGACGAGGCAGAGGCGGCAACCTTGAACGAATTCTTGATCAACGGGACGATATCCCTGCGGCTTATGTGAAGCAAGATTGATGACATACTTGACCGGAAAAGGAAGATGAAGTATTCATCTTGAAGGTGCCCCTCCAACTACTAGGAATTCTCTCTATTCCTATTCCATCTAATCATCGTGCCTATACGCGCGTAACGATAACGAGTGTTAGCGCATGTACCACTGCAATGGTCCTTTCCATGACAGAGGTATAAGGACAGTAGTGTCCCCTCCTTGAATGATCATCTGCTTGGACGAGAGGAACTTGGGGTAACTGTGCAAGACAATTTATTATTACGGGGGCCCACGTAATAACGACTTGTAGTGCACATAAATCCTGGTGGACTCTGCGGGACGAGCTAATGAAAACCACACAAAAATAATCTATAGGTGTTCACACCTTCATCTGGTAGAACAATACATAGATCAGTGCTTTAGCGCGTTATAAAGTAGGAAGCCTGTCTTAGCCTACTTCGTGACTGACACTTCTACCTGTATACGAGACGTTTGAGAAAACGACATTTAAGCAAGTGAAGGTGGGTAACATTCAAAAAGATTCAGCGACGTTACACTCTCTATCACCTCTACACGAACAACCCCATCTCTGGGAAAATATACACATCAATAAAGCTAATATAGCAGGAAATAACTGAAACCTAAATGACCGAGGCGATGTAACCTCGAGTTCATTTTATTACAAACAATAAGCCAAGTTAGCAAGCCTATGTGAAGGCTCGGTAATTGTTTCCTCGCTCATACATTGATTATATATACATGTGAAATGGGGTGATTACATGATGGCTTATGGTGCTATGTACCTTATAGACAATTATGGAATATTGTCTAACCTACTTCATACCTTTTGACAGAAGAGAATGCCGCCCAGACAAGACACAAACACCAGTACGTTACCAAGAACAGAAGCTGAGCTTCAAGAATGAATCTCACTGGCAATTGCACGGCATGAAGCCCTCCGCTCCGAACACAGCGGTGGCACTTCCGGAAATAACCCTCCAACTGGCTGCACCTATAAACAATTCCTGGACTGCAAGCCATTGAATTTTGATGGCACAGGAGGTGCCGTTGCATTTGTTCGTTGGTCAGAAAAGACTGACTCTATTCTAAGAATGAGTAACTGTTCGCCCCAACAGAGTGTTACCTATATCTCAGGGCTGTTTTTGGATGGCGCACTCTCCTGGTGGAACCTTCAGGTTCAGACCCTTGGTGCAGATGCTGCTTATGCACTGAGCTGGGACGAGCTCAAGGAAATGATGGAAAAGAAATACTGTTCTAGGGTTGAAATCCAGAAGCTTGAGGTGGAGTTCTGGAATTTGAAAATGGACGGACCAAAGATTCCTGAATACGTCCAGCGATTTCACGACTTGTCTAGAGTCCTCCCCTACTTAGTCAAACCAGAATTCAAGAGGATTGAACGATTCGTTTGGGGACTTGCACCTCAGATCAGGAGCTTGGTTACTTCCTCAAAACCCTCAACCATCGCAGAGGCTATCGATTTGAGTGTCACTCTTACTGAAGAAGCTCTGCGCATGGGAAAATTTTCAGAATCTGAGGATAACAAGAAAGAGACTCATGTGGAGTCGTCAGGCAACAAGAAGAGGAAGCCCTCAAACCTAAAGATGAGCACCCAAGTAAGCTATGGAAGCTCTAAAGCAAACAAAAGAAAGAAAGTGAATCCGCCGCATGGTAGGAAAACTGGTGGAGCCACTAAGAAGGCCGGTGGTAAAGTTTACTCGGGGACTAAGCCGAGGTGTGGGGAATGCAATTTTCACCATGAAGGTCGATGTCGGAGGCCTAAGTGCGGAAAGTGTAGAAAAGAAGGGCACAGCAAGGACGCCTGTTGGGCGAAGGACCCAGATGGAAGAAATAAGAGAATACCAGGTTGCTACAAATGTGGTGAAGCAGGGAACTTTAGGAAAGACTGCCCTAGGAAGAAACAAGCAAGGAAGGGTTTTCACGATCGAAATTCGTGAAACACGCCAGGATCCAGATGCGGTTACGAGTACGTTCCCCATTAACCAACCTTATGCATCTATTTTTAATACTGGCATCAACTTTAACCTTTCATGCTTAGAACTTAAGAAACTGCTTGGCCTAGTTTCAAGTAAAATAGACGTCCCGTATTTTTTAGAAATGGGCATATAGAAGGCAAATTTAAGCAGACGAAGCAAAGAAGGATTGTATTTAGGAACTCAGAAGGCCGAAACCCTCTGTTGCCATTAACTTGAGAAGTCATAATATGATAGTCAGCATGGATTGGAAATCCAAGTATAAATCCTGAAAACATCCCCGTATGGAAGAAATTTCCAGAAGCCTTTTTTTTAAAGACTTGCCACGAACGCCCCTCCACATCGTCAAGAGGAGTCTAGGATAAATCTCGTGCCAGGAGCGGCACCAGTACCGAATGACGCCTTACCGACTAGCTTCGTCCGCGAAGCATGAGCTTCCGATACAACTGCTAGAACTGCTAGACAGTAGGAAATAAGGACATGACATCCTTAGTTAAGGACATGAGGATAAAGCTGACAGTTTCCACTTTGCATAAATTCCAGAAAATTGAGAATCAGAATCCTTTGCCGAGGACTGATAACATGAACAGACAAATCGTCAGGTTATAGTTACCACTCAAAGACCAACTTGAGGACAAGATGTCCTCCACTGTGAACACAAGAAGGAAATATCCCTAAAACGACCTTTAGGACTTGCTTCGAGCATTACGAGTCCCTTGTCGTACCATTTGGCTTAACACATGCATCGACAATATTCATGGACCTCATGAATAGAACGTGTAAGCCATGCCTGGATTAATCATGATTATACTTATTGACTACATTCTTATATGGCCAACGACCAAGGAAGGTCGTGAGCAACAGCTGCAATTTACCTTGCAACTCTTAAAGAAAAGAACAGTTATGTGCTATGATGACGAAAAGCGGATTTCGAATTCGCAACTTTAAGATACATGGTGGATAAGAACGAAATTCATACCAACCCTGCAACCAAGAGCTAAGGTGCTAGAGTTGCAATTATATGACGCTTCTCGACAAAGTCTCGATTGTACGACGATGCAACGAGACCACAACATTGCATACGCGGCACAATGATTAAGGAATCATAAGAAGAAATCTTGAGCTAGATACAGTAATTGCGCACCGCAAACTTGACGTCATTAACTGAAAGAAAACGTTGCACGATCTTTATTGATCACAAAGATTGCAGCACACCGTTGATCGTAAGAACTTAAATATCAATGTAGATGGACTAAGCTACTGAATGATGCAAACGGTATGGACCTGATACGTATTCGTGTGATAAACTTTGGTGAAAAGTTGGAACACTCATAGTGGAGTTTTCCTACAACAGTATTTATCACACCACCGTTTAAACCGCTTCGTGTGAAGCTTTAGATGGACACAATATAAGTCGAGCCCCGTCATGTTGAACGGAGACCAGAGGTAAACAAACTACTGGCCCGAGTTGGCCCAGGAAAACTAGAGGCAAGATCATTCAGATATGTGATCATATCAAGACAGCCGCAGAATACAGAAAGATTGCGCCGATGAGCGGCGGAAATCGTAGAAATTTGAAACAAGAAGTATGAATTTAATGGGAGCCTCGCCTAGAGAAGGCGTAGTGTGATTTGGAAAACGAAAAGGTTGAATCCCCGGTGTAGGGATCGGAACCATTGTTCACAAGATGAAGCTTCCAGAAAAAGATCAGTAGTGATCGCGACACATTCATGTGTCTAGTCTTTAGAGGAGTCTGACTCAGGGAACAATCGTCGTTCCCTCAAATAAGATTCACGTCAATGACAAACGACAAGAATTACTATAGAACGTGTTAAGGTTTTGGACCAAGAGTCCACAATACTATAGAACCTGTTAAGGTTTTGGACCAAGAGTCCACAATACTATAGAAACCTGTTAAGGTTATGGACCAAGAGTCCACAAGACACAGAAAAGACATAATTGATTTACTTCAGTACGATAGAATACATGACACGAGAACATGAAGACAAATCATGAATCTAAGTGACCATATTTGATTCACCACTCCCCTGCGACCGATGGCATCGCTTGAATTTCGGGACGAAATTCTTTTAACGGAGGGAGACTGTGACAACCGTCACTTTTTCGTACATTCCGTACACTAAATAAACAGTAATCTGTGCTTTAATTATTGTGCATGATCTAGTTTACCCGGAACATCAAAATATTGCTAGAAGCACTGTTTAATTATTTCTTGGCTAGTTATGGTTCCCGAACACCATAACTTCTCCTATAACATAATAACACACTAAATCCCTAAAACTTATACTTGAAAGCTTACTTATTCATGTAATTAGGGATTGGAAATTTACACTTAACCCCCCCCCCCCCCCATATATGTGGACGGTCACATAGGCCCCACCATAATCTCCTCTTGATCTTGAAAGATCATGCCCAATCTTCCTAGGATTTGCTAAGGATTGTGTGTGTACTTAGAGAAACATTAAGACCTTTGGACAATACTCAAACTTAGTTATAAGTACACTAAACATCATCTTCATAACACAACACCACAACCTCCTTCCCCTTTGCCCTCTTCTCGGCCGAAGGTAACCCCCACCACCACCATTGTTTTTCGGTTCAAGCTCATGCAATCCAAGGTCTTCTCAAGGAGTTACAAGGTGCTTTAGGAAGCTTGGTGCTCACGGAACTTGAAGGACCTCACCCGTGTGCTTTTATCCACTCCATCTTCACACTTGTTCTTCCCTAGCTTTAAGATAGTAGTAAGATCATCTAAACCCTTTTTTACTTCTATTTTGCTTGGTTAAAAGAAGTATTATGTTGAAAATCATAAGAACATCAAAAGACATAAACTTGAATCATAAACATAAGACTTACATATGATGAAATATGGATGAAATGATATTGTTTAGTATGTGAATGATATTTGCTTGATGATTTCTTGAGTTGATGATGTTAATCACCACATGAAGCTTGCTAGATGGTGATTTAACACATAATCTAGCAAGTAGGAAGATGATTATGTAACAACATAAGATAATCGTCTTCACATGTGGACATGAACTTGATAAACAAAATCATTTCTTGAAAAATAATCATTAAAGTGAGTTGATAACCTTGTTAACCCTAGATTTGTGAATGATTTTCTAAAAAGAACCAAGTTCAAAATGTGATTTTTTTTAGAAGATCATGATTTTACATAAACCTATATTATTTTTGGTGGAAGAACAAGTATAAGAACACTAGAGAAACATGAAGGTTTAATAAATAAACATTTTTGTAAATTATGTTTACAAGTTGTAAACACCAAATCTCTTCAAGAATGAGATTTTAAAAGAAGTAAACACACTTTGGAGGGTAACTAAATCCACTAAACACCTTACCAAGTTACTACGCGTTTTCCTGAAATATCAAGTTCATGTTATTAAGTAAAGTGTATAGTTTATACACATGATAAGTGAAATATTGTGTAGAGTGTGATTGTTGATTGTTGATGATGTTTTAAAAGAAAATAAACACATGTTTTGAAAACATGGGAAACCTCCATTTTTAGGGGAAACTCTGCCAAAAATTTTTATAAATTTTGACACTTAGAAAAATATAAGTTTTGAGAAACTTATTCCTTAAAAATGTGTCTAAAAACATTTACCAAGGTTTCCCTAATTTTTGTATTAAGAAATGATGATTTCTTTAAGATATAAATTGATATTAAATATGTATATTTTTGAGAAAAATATATATATATTGTGATCACCAAATTTTGTGCTAAGTGTATGTAGTATGTATTATATGTGATAGTGTATTAGGACTTGAAAATACACTAAATACTCCTAAGGAGTGAAGATACAAAAAATACACATACAACGTACTTAGACAAATACAAGATACTTATATTTATTTTCGAGAAAATAATATAAGTAAGACACACAGTTAAAAATATAAATTATTTTTAACACAAGAACACATATACAAAAGATAGTGACTTGTACTTGTGCGATACAAGTCTAGTGACTAACATTAATAAAACACGTTTAGGTCACGACGCTAGATAAGCAAATCCGGTGAAGTTTACGACGCAGGAACGCAAAGTTGTGAGTTCATGCTCCCCCTTTTCTTTAACTGTTTTTGGTTTTATAACTCTCGGGGGTGAAATACATGTTACAAATGTTACAATATTTACAAATGGTATGATACAAAAACAAGAAGCACCCTTAGTGAGAACGAGTACCAAGTATGATGCGTTTTAAGAAATCCCTATGAAATACTAGATCATGTAAGCTTAGACTTAATATTGAAATGCCATAAATTATTGGTGAAAACTAGTACCAAGTTGTAGATACATAATTAGGGACGAGGGTTAGATCTAACGGGTACGGCCGAACCCCACTCATGGTCACAACTAGTACCTAGTAGTGCTTCGGAGTCCTAGTCGAGGTTAATCGACACAGTCGAGGGTAATCGACACAGTCAAGGGAAATTGACACAGTCGAGGTTAATCGACACACGCAAGGAGTCATAACAAGTACTCCCCATGTCCGTAAGGAGTCATAACAAATACTCCCCATGTCCGCAAGGAGTCATAACAAGTACTCCCCATGTCCTCAAGGAGTCATAATAAGTACTCCCCATGTCCTCAAGGAGTCATAACAAGTACTCTCCATGTCCTCACATGCCTTAAAGTCCTTGTAAAACATTCATGTTCATATACGCGTTTACAAAGGAGTCTCTCAAAGATTTACAAGAATACTTTATTTTACAAGAATACTTTATTGGTACAAGATTTGTATCACAAGAATACGTTATTTCACAAGAATACTTTATTTATACAAGATACATACCATGTTTCATACAAGGTATACAAAACGCATGAACTCGCTCAACTTTTGTTGATGTTTTTCCAAAATTACATGTATTTCAGGTGACAGGATGAATCTTGGGCACAAGTGTCGTAACTAGAAGTAGACTTCAAGTTTAGATGTCATCCACTTTTGTTGAATTGTAACCTAGACGAAGGTTGTGTTTTAAAACTTAAATAATAAGTGTTTGTAATACTCAAATTTCATGAATGGATGAACATCGTTTTGATCATATAGTTGTTTATTACGATTGAATGCAATGATATTAAACCAGTCACACATCGTACGCTTCCGCAAAAGACATGGTGTGACATTTTGAGCATCTGCTGTTCTGATGAAAAGAATGATTTTATCTTCTGAAATCACAACATCATATCCAACATCTGTTGATGGTGATCCTGAAATATCTGCAAGATTGCTATCCTCAACAAAAAACATTTTAGATGCAAATTGTCAAGTTCAATATGTCAGCAGTTTTTACAGAAATTTTCATTCAAGGTTTTGCCATATGTCAATTACAGGTTTTGAAGCTTTTATAGATTCCTAACAGTGGTTTAGTACCCCAGATGATGGAAACCCTTTTTACCGAGGCTACTCATTCTGTGTCACAATACTTGAATTAGAACATGGGTAGCCATGTATTTTAAGGTCTGCTAGCAATCAATCTTTTGATCAGTGTTAAAACAATCTTGCGTTTGACATGACCTTGACACTTGCACCATTTTCTTTTGACCTATTTTCAAGGATAATATCACCAAAATAAGGGTTCTATATCCTGACAGGTGTTTGAAACTTTTGCTATAAAAAACAAGTAAAAGTTCAAAATATATCATTCTTAAGAAAAATATGGAATGATATATCCTGCTTTATTTGAGAAAAACCTTTCAAGAAAAATAATTAAAGGTTTTTCTGAAAACATCATCAATAGGATCTGGTATATTTTCAAATATGACTTGTTATAGGATCATGATCACATCAATCTCAAATTTAGGAAAATGGTAAGTTGTTGTAAATGCATTTTGACCATTGGGACCATTTCCTTGTCAGTTGATTGCAAGAAATGAGGAGACATGTTCATATACGTTTGTTACCATGTGATGATTCTGCAAAACTTGTCTAGTCCTCTTTTAGGTTTAATCACTGGTGATACTATTTTTACCTGAACTTCCCTGTACCAATGAATGCACACAGTTGCTTGATGACCATTGTCCACCCTATTTTTGTACTCTTAAGTGTTTTATATTTATACTCTTTACTTCAAAAGTTTTGAGATAAACACACTTTTGAGTTTTTGTAATTTTCTTCTTCCCTTTTTACCCTTCCCATACATAAGTACTGAAATACTCACTAGGAGGTATTTATTGAAGGAATGCTTATTCCAGAATCATTTTGCAGCAATGTTTTGAGAGATTTGGTCATTTCTGCACATGCTTATGCCAAATTTCACGTTACCCATGATCTGGACATTTTTTACTGCTGATTTTCTTAATGTATTCTTAACACAATTGATTTTGGTCCTTTTGAAGGATTCTCAACCTGTTTTTCAATACATAAGATCTAAATGACTAAAGTTTTAATTTCCCTCTTTTTATGTAAACAAAAACACTAGTGTTTTTATCCGAACATAGATTTTTGTTGACGTGAGGTAAATTCCTTTAGTTGCAATCATGATGGTACATCACAAGCTTCATAACAATAATTGAAATCAATTTTGTAAAAAAAATTATACCATAGTTATCAGATATATTTTTAGATCTGAAAACTATAGGTGATTTATGTATGTCATCACTTGTTGTGTGAAGTTTGTGTGTCTAATGACATCTTGGTTGTTTTACAGAGCTTTTGAGTAGTCACTTTGAACATGATTTCTCGTTACTCTGTTATTCAACTAAATACAATCAACCTTAGTATCAATGAATTTTGAGCTGAACTGTTATGTCAAATTGACTGTTAGATCGAATTTGACTGTCCTTGCTCTGATACCAATTGTTAGGATCGAAGGCTCCTTATGATTGTGTTTGTTTGTATAATTTGAACAAATCAATATAAATGAACAGAGTTTAAGTGCAGCGGAAATGAAAAACAAACTTTGTAAACACAATCAAAGAAGAAAATAGTTTTGATAAATACATGCTTTTCATTGAGTCAAATGATTACAATACAAATCAAAAGATTACAAAGCATGCTTACAAACTAAACTCCCCCTCAGCCTGATACTCCATGTTTGATTGCACAAGATGAAAGGATTGGATCAGATGAGAAGAACTCACTTAGTCCATCAAATATAATAGTACAGAGTACTGCTCCATTTATAGGCAAACCAAACCACTGAAGCATCTCAGCTGACGTCACCATGAAAGCGACATCTAACAACCTAACAACCTGTAACCACTGTTCCTATACAAACACTGCTAATCTTAACCACTGACTTTATACAAAACAAGTGACACACTAAACTACTGCTTTCTCCTTTCATCAGTGCTTTCCTCAAGGTTGATCAGTCCTTGAGTGGGTAGTCCTTTAGCATCAGTAGATTGAACCAACAGTGTTTACTTCTTAACAGTCTTCAGGGCTTCATCAGCAGTTTGAAGGACAGCAACTGTTGTATACGGACAGTGGATAGAGGACATCAGATGTTATAACCACTTTCAAGGGGAAAGTTTAATGCAAACAACTGCTTATTATGAATACACTGTTGTGATCCAGTTTTGGCTCTTATTATCTGTTCCTCTGATAGGGTTCAATCCCAACACATATGAGCGAGATCATTATTAACATTAAAACACTATGTTCTTCAATTGTTTATAAACGCAATGCTAAAACGCAATTTATGGTGTTTAGGCCTTTGTGGTAAAACATATTATTTTTTTTTAGGAAAACACTTTTTTATGTGTTTTTTTTGGTCCAATACGTTTTATAAAAACACATTTTGAAGCGTTTTTAGTCCATTGCGTTTTAAGTAAAACACATTTCTATGTGTTTTTAGTCCATTGCCTTTTAGAAAGAACACTTTCTTTTGTGTTTTTAGGCCATTGCGTTTTAGAAAAAAAAAACATTTTTATGTGTTTTTTGTTCCATTGCATTTTAGAAAAACACATTTTGAAGTGTTTTTAGTCCATTGCGTTTTAGAAAAACACATTTTGAAGTGCTTTTAGTCCATTGCGTTTTAGGTAAAACACATTTTTATGTGTTTTTATTCCATTGCGTTTTAGAAAGAAGACTTTCTTTTGTGTTTTTAAGCCATTGCGTTTTAGAAAAAAGACATTTTTATTTGTTTTTTTGGTCCATTGCGTTTTAGAAAAACACATTTTAAAGTGTTTTTACTCCATTGCGTTTTATGGAAAACACATTTTTATGTGTTTTTAGTCTATTGCGTTTTAGAAATAATTCTTTCTTTTGTGTTTTTATGCCATTGCGTTTTATAAAAAAAGACATCTTTTTGATGTTTTCTGGCCATTGCGTTTTCACAACTGGGTTTTCAATTTTTTTTCGAAATATAGCAATAGTATACTCGTTTTAAAGATAAAAAAACGCTCGTTTTTTGGTGCAATTTCTATAAAAAATAATGTCGTATGAAAAAAGTTATTAACGTTTAAAAAATGGGGGGGATTGGAGGAGAGAGAAAATATTGTCCTGTATTGACTAAAATACCCTTACACAAACTCACGTGCCTCTTTTTGCTCTTCAGTTTCACTCATTTAATCTTAGCCCTTGATTAAATCAATTGATGGTCAAAATTACTTTCTAAACTTCCTAGCCAAAAAAACTTCCTATTATATCCTAACCTTAATTTTAGTTTGTTTTTTTTTTCAAATACAGTTGTTGTGACGTAAGAGGGTAACTAACAATTTTATTACAACTCCCAATGCATACATCTTTAATGGATGTCGGAACCTGTTTAGACTGTATTGAAAAGGAAATGCGTTAGCATTCAAGGTATGTACGGAACCATTTCAGTGATTTTGTCCAACTTTTAACATGCTATAACTGAACATATATTATCAATTAAAAATCATGTTACAATTCATGAACAAGTTCAGAATTCTCAAGAATGTAAGGTTTATGTACTACAGAGTTAGAAAGTAAGTGTACCATACATACCACCCATTTTGATCCTAAAATGTTTGCATGTGTGCGCTATGTAGACATTAACCATTGCGTGAAGCCTTACAGAGACGGACCAGTCTCGTATTGCATAATTATTTTGTAATATGGAAATTTTAAAGACTTGGTATCTCAGTCATTTGAGTGTTGTTTGCTATGTTACTTTTATCGTATAACATGTTCAGTGACACTAATCATTACATGTATTTCAGGTTCTCTAAAGCTGGTAAAAAAATTGTACTATAGTGTTCTGGAGGGTGCTGTAAGTCTGTCAGGAATTGCTCGCATAATTACCTAGATGTTGACATTTGAAATTGGACACTTCTAACATTATAAAAAAACTGTACGATGCTTCGTTTTATTTTAATATTTAAATTCAGATTGCCATAATAAGTTCATGCGTACAGTTCGTTTACGATAAGTAACATAAAACTTTTTTACCAAAAGTACAAACATACCATTATTCAACCCCGCGAAATTCGCGGGTATTAGCACTAGTTTTCTAATAAATTGTCTAAAACATGGGTTTAATATGCATGAAAGTCATGTGTATATATGAGTCAACATTGTTGGTAATTTCAAATTAAAGGTTCCTTTGTGTGCAAGGCAATGAAACTAATTAAGGAGTGGATAATTATTTTAGTTATAATTATCATGTCCAAAAATAAATAGTTTATTTGCAGCGGTAGTTATAATCTAATATGTGTATTTTAGATTATAAATACCATGCTTCGAGTATTAGAGATTGTAAGTGAAGTTTTGAGAAAGCTTCTTGACATTAATAAAATTTGGGTATCTTAGCCAACTTGTTATTGTTTTCGATTCTTTGTTCTTTGATACCAACTAATTCTATCAGGTTTTTTTTTTTTAATTAGCAACCTGCGAATCAAGGGGCTGGGATGAATTTAATAAGCTGCAACGAGGAAAGTTGTCGCAGCCGTAGAAACAAAGGTGACACATTGAAGACTGTGATTCAGAACTGAAAAGGGTTGGCCGGAGGAGAGAAGATCGGATTTGCACTGCTAACCTGTGGTAGTGAGATCGAGTCAATAGCAGAAGAGGAGACAGTGGTGTGATTAATCTGCTGTTGCTTCTGTTGTCGATAGAAGCTAAAGAGGTTGCTGCTGTTGCTAAAAGTTTAAGTTGTTGCTGTTTCATCGTTGCAGTAGGGTTGTTTTTTATTATTATTGGATTGAAGGTTTTATTTTGAATCAAACTTTTAAGGTCCAAATCAAAATACTAAAGTCCAATAAGTTACTATTGTTGCTTTTATTAGAGGGTAGGGTGGTAATCACTCATCACTCACAACATCCAATCAAGTTCCCCCATTTCATCAACCATTATTCCATCACTCACAACCTTTTTTAGTGGAAATGTCCATCACTCACTACCACACCCAACAATTTCTCTCACCACCCAATACCCCATTACGCGTCAAAAATACCACGCGTTTTAAAATTGACCCGTTGTAAGTTTGAGTGGTGATGGTGTTTGGGATATTATAACGCGTTAACAAATTGTATCACGGGGATATTATACCCCACCCCGGGTCCCCTTATTTTTCGAGAAAAGTAAGACAACAAGAAACTTTTGTTTTTGTTTTGGATTATTTATTTATTTCAAACAAATTTAGTTGCATATTTATTTTCGGGTTTGTGTACGAATTGGAACTTGGGAATTAAACATGTAGACTGGAAGAAACTGAACCAGTTACACCGGATTTGTTTAACCTTACGTATAGTCAACAAAAGAAAAATATGGTTGAAAACGAAGGCAGTGGCGGCTCGAATACCGAGAAATCGGTTCCAAATTAAGCATCCCTTCAATGCCTGATGTTCAATTCAGTTAATAATACGGGAGTTTGGGTAGAGTTTGATGGTGTAATCGATACGGGAGTTGGCTCACTATGTAAATAAATACTGAGACAAGCGAATCTAGTAGCGGTCCAATCAATCAATCAATCAATCATACCCAGTAGAATCCCACAGATAGCAAAGCTATTTGTAGGGTCTGGGGAGGGTGGGATGTAGGCACACCTTACCTCTACCCCTAGGGATAGAGAGGCTGCTTCCAGAGAGACCCTCGGCTCCAAAACACCCAGGAAAGAAAAAAATAGAGCATGAGGTGTGTGTATGTGTATGAAGCTACCAATGTAGCGGTCCAAGTACATCAAATTCATGGCGAAAGTGGAGATGGGCAAAATAGCCCAAACGATGGCAGTTTATCAAGTCCATTAGGTGGTTGTAATTGTTTTGATAATATTCATAGTCAAACAAATAGATTTGGTGCTGTTGTGATAACAAAGTCAACAAAAGCACATGGATCGGTTGGGCATGGCCCACTATTAACAAATGACCAAATGGATAGAATGCATAACGAAGTGTCACGTACATGTGACCAGCAAAGCCCAACCTCACAACAACAAGCCCAATCGGCAAGATCCAGTAGCGACCAAAGAAAAAAAAAACGTGAACAGTGACAATATTGATTCAAATAATTTCGTGACGCCCGAGCAAGTCGTTCGAAGATCTAATCGCTCAACGGTTACACTGGTACGTTTCAATGATTATATTTTAAATTCGAGTTCTACTAATGAAGAATTTTTATTGCTTGTGAATGACGAACCGACTTATTTTGATGACGCAAAATCTAAACCGGAGTGGATGAAAGCCCTGCACGTGGAAATCGAATCAATATATAAAAATAATACTTGGTCGTTAACCGAGTTACCGCATGGTGCAAAAGCGATTGGATTGAAGTGGGTTTTCAAGGTTAAACGAAACGCGGATGACTCACTAAATACACACAAGGCTAGACTCGTGGCAAAGGGTTATGTTCAGCAACCCGGAGTTGATTTTGACGAAGTGTTTGCGCCCGTTGCTCGACTGAAATAGTGCGATTACTTTTATCACTCGCAACGAATGAAGGATGGAAATTACATAATCTAGATGTTAAATCCGCGTTCCTACATGGCGAATTAAAATAATACGTTTATGTCGTTCAACCGGAAGGGTTCGTTAAAAAAGGCAAAGAGCATAAAGTTTATAAATTATCGAAGGCATTATATGGGCTAAGGCAAGCTCCACGTGTGTGGAATACGGAATTAAACAATATTTTGTTAAATATGAAATTTCACATGTGCTTACAAGAACAAGCCGTATATGGAAGAACCGTTGGAACGGATGTGTTATTAATCAACGTGTACGTGGACGATTTAATTGTGACAAGTTCAAATTTGAAACTTATTATGGAGTTTAAGCGAAGGATGGCTCAAAACTATGAAATGTTGGATTTGAGAAAGCTTACTTATTATCTTGGAATTGAAGTGTCGCAGAGCAAGGACATGATAAAAATTAAGCAAGAGACGTATGCAAAGAAAATACTGACAGACGCATGTATGATTAACTTCAATCCTATTAATGTTCCCATGGACCCGAACATGAAAGTTCTAAATTTGAAGTTGAAGAAGATTTTGATGCAACGACATACCGAAAGATTAAAGATTGTCGGGTGTCTCTGATACCTTTTACAGACTCGACTAGATTTGGCGTTTTTGGTACGAGTAGCCAGTCGTTAAATGCAATGCCCGAAGAAATCTCATGCAACTCTCATAAAGAAAATTCTTCACTATTTACGAGGTACTTTTAGTTATGGCAGATATAATCCAATAGGTGTATTTAGATTATAAATATCATGCTTTGGGTATTAGAGATGT
Organism: Helianthus tuberosus; assembly: GCA_030545235.1. Classification (NCBI taxonomy): domain Eukaryota; kingdom Viridiplantae; phylum Streptophyta; class Magnoliopsida; order Asterales; family Asteraceae; genus Helianthus; species Helianthus tuberosus. The sequence goes on along the minus strand of CM060451.1, from coordinate 101,862,856 downwards.
AAGATTAAATATATTATTATGTTATATTTAATCTAGTAGCCATTATAATCATTTACATTATATAGATCAAAATATATAACAACCTATTAAATAATTAGTTGGTAATTGGTGATGGGTCATATTACCCTTATTAACTAATTAAGGTTTCCTCTTTAGTGCATATATAAGGAGACTAATGTAGAGGTTTCAAGGTTAGACAATTAGACAACCTTATTATTCATAACATTAAATCGCCTCCTCCCCCAAAACCGAACACCCTATTCGGTTTCTTCATCACCATCATTCGATTGAACCCTAAGGAGGAACCAAATAAAGCTGACTGGCGGGTGGTCTGTAAGACAACCCTTAAATGCTATAAAAGGATAAATATCTCACACTTAATTTGGTTAAATATTGGAACATGGTAACTATGGTGTGAATGGCTTTGTAGGTACAAAGGAGCATAAACGAGTGATTTTAAAGTACTTGGAGAGGAGCTCGAATCTGAAGGAAACAAGTTGGAGTAATTAAGAAGTGACAAAGAAACGGAAGAAGCAACTTCAGGCTTCGCCGTAGCCTACGACACCGTAGGACTTATATTTGCATCGTAGCCTACGACAGGTGCCGTAGGTTACGGAGGTTGCCAGCGAGAACTTTGTAACTCCCGGGTTTTATGAGTTTTTATGAGGCCTTTTCACTTCCAATCATTCCCATTCGATTACACAGCGGTTCAGGCGAAATTTGGTGTCTTCTTGCTGAAAAACATTATTAAAAAACAATTGTTCTTGTGTTTTTGATTCATATGAACTATTACTATTGTGTGATGATGATTTCTCACGTCATGAGTGGCTAAACTATTGGTGATCATCCTAGATTGATGGTTTGTTTGAGACATTTGTGTTCTTGTTCGTATTTCTAGAATAATAGACTTGCAATTGTGTTTGTTTATTATGGTGTGTTGATGTTTGTTTGTAAATTGTTGATTTATGTTTCAATCTTAGTCTAAACCATACGTTCTTGGTGCCGTTGGCAATCGAGATATCATGGAGGGTTTAGGGTTGGATTTTGATTAATTGGTTATCGGGTAACAACCTCGCATTCTTGTAATCCGATTACTTAGTTCCCTTTTATCACAAACAAGTAGCTACACATGAGCCATGTCTATGTGGTTCTTTCTAGTTGAACTCAAACATGAATGTCAATTGAAACTGGAAATACAGGATGGTCGCTTTTCCCTAAACTGTTTATAAAACCGATTGTTTAATTTGCAATCTAATTAGTTAATCTTAGTCTTAAAACCAATCACCAAAATTCTGAATTTACTTTTCTTACAACTTAGTTTAATATAGTTAATTAGTAAACCATTTAGATAACACAAATTCCACAAACTCCCTCTGTTCAATGCCCACTTACCACTAGCTATTAGTAGTAATTGGATTAAATTTGATTGAGACTTCGACCTCACGTCAAATTTTGGCGCCGTTGCTGGGGAGTAGTGCGCAACGTGTGTTATCTTTGATAATTTTAGTTTGTTATTTTTCGGGTTTACACTGGTTGTGTTTAGTGTGCATGTATTTACATGTGCATGCATACTAGAGGCTCTCACAAGCTATCACCATTGGCATTTGATCCGGAGATTGAACGAACTTTAAGAAGAAACAAAGTTTTATTACTTGAGAACAAAATTAGTGGTTCACCTACAACACCTACAACACCAGTTACGCCGATCAGAACAATGGATCCACCACAACCACCACCCATTACGGGTCAACCTACACCATATACACCTCCACCAAATGCTACCATTCCTACATCAACACCTGAAATCAAACCAACCAATACCAACTTACCCGCCAATACCCAAACCGAATACACCTTTAGTTATGCTCCTACATCATCAGCCGTTCCAGCTTTTTCATCATTTTTCCCAACATCTGGACACTCATCTCATCACAACAAATACCACCACCTGGTTTATTTCAACCAGGTCCATCCATAGTCCATTCTACCCCTTCCTTTCAACCACCTTTACAACCGAGGGTACAATACCAAACATCACAATTTTCACAACCATCGGGAGTGAGAAGAGACGGGTATGACGATGGATATGATGAAGAGTTTGGGGGATATGAGGAAGAAGGATACATGTATGGAGGAGATGGAGATCAAGGGGAGTATATCTATGTGCAAGGTCAAGGTCAAAGTCAAGGGATACAAGGATATGGTAGAGTTCAACAACCAATGATACAACGAATTATACCTCAACAATTGCCACCAGAAAGTCCACCGATTCAAAGGCAAGGTCAACAACAACAACAACATGTGGGGCCAATGTTTCAACCACCTTTTCAACAAAACGCGCCTCCAAGACCACAAGTTTAAAGACCAATGGGTCCCGCACGTCCCAGAGTTCGGTTGGGCGTGCCACGAAGACACAACCGTGAGGTCGTTAGAGGTATAGAGGCACACTTTAGGCTGGTGATTACCAACAATCCATCACCGATAGTCATCCCTCTAAACAATCAAGGAAGGACCTTTGAAGCTAGAACGAACTCTCTACAAAGTTTCCCAAAGTACAAGGGTCTAGGAACGGAGGAGCCCTATTTTCATTTGGAAGCATATGATTCAATATGCAACACTATTAGTGGGCAAGAGTTCTCATCGGATGAAGTGAAGTTGGTACTTTTTCAGTTTTTGTTAGAAGACAAGGCGAAAAAATGGTTCTACACCTTACCGTCGGCATCAATTTATACATGGGCAGAAATGCAACAAATCTTTTTGTAGGAATTTTTCACCGCCCAAAAGACTAATGATGCGAGAAGAAGCTTGAGAAGCTTCCAACAACAACAAGGTGAGATGTTCCATGAAGTGTTCGAAAGGTTCTACTTGATGCTTAAAAATTGTCCACATCATGGAATTGAATTATGGGAATTGTTGAACAATTTTTCACGATGGTTTGTGTTCCGAGGATGCTCGTGATTTGATGTCCATCACGAATGGTACATTCGGTACCAATTACGAGCAAGATGATTGGGCATTTTTGGAACAAATGGAAGTTACATCGAAGAACAAGGCTCAATCGTCAAGGAGAGCAAGACAGGCCATTACCCAAACTCAAGTGCATGCGACGGAAGATGCAAATGTACAAACCATAAACCAAATATATGATGTTTGTGCCATTTGCAACGAATTGGGGCATGCGGATGAAAATTGCCAAGGAGTTGAAGGGCAATATGAGGAGGTTAATGCACTTAAAGGGCAAGGTGGGGTGGTAGAAATTATAACATGAACTCGAATACATACCACCCCGGGTTACGAAACCACCCGAATTTTAGATACGGGAATCCATCAAATCAAGCCAACCCGAATTTTCAAGGAAGTCAAGGTAACTTTGTTCCACGCCAACCATTTAATAATCAAGGTGGGTACCAAGGCGGGAACAACCAAGGGTTTCAAAGACAATACCAAACGGGTCAAGAGCATGGTGGGTCTTCGGGTGGAAATGAAGTGATGGAGATGTTGAAGGCGATGCAAACGGAAATGCAAAAGAGGAATCAAATGGACGATGCTCGCATTCAAAAGGACGATATCGTGATAAAGTGGTGTGTGTCGGGTGTGATATATTTTTGTTGATATTTTAAGCCCATTTTACACATTAGTCAAGTTTTAAATTTATAAAACACGATATTCTACTAACACTAAACACACACATGGGCAAGTGCACCCATCGTGACCGTCGTATAGCGTTGGTAAAATATCGAGGTCGTCTAAGGATACAAGAGCTTTTAGTACTGGTTTATCCTCAACGTCTAATCGAACTAAATTTTTTTAGAAAAGGTTTTAAGTATGAAAAAAAATAAAAACTAAAAATGCTAAAATAAAAATAAAAATAAAAACAGATAGACAAAATGAATCGCTTGGTTCCGACCCGCCTTTAATGTATCATTTGATGATTTCAGCACTTTTACACTTTTTAAGAGATTATCTTTGTTATAGTAGTAGGCCCCTCTTTTGAAGGTGACGTTACCCTCAACCCAGTGGTTTGAGTCAGCAAGGATACAATCTCAAAGGGTTGGAATATGGAAAGATAATTAATTAAGTTTTTAATGCGAAAAGTGGTTTGAGTCAGCAGGGATACAATCCCAAGTAGCCGGTTTAATGTATTAATAGTAGTTTACATATGAGGGGATCAAGCCATTCGCACCCCTGCCATCCAATACCAGTGGGTATTGAAGGAGGTCCTAATAAGCTTGACCCAGGTCCTTGCAGGATCTATACACTGAACAAGGCAAGAACCTTACTAAACCATTCCCTTAACCCCCGACCAGGTAGCCAACATATTTGTATATAGACCGTAGAGATATGAATGGTGTAAATCTTTTACTTTATATAGATAGTAAAGTAATGCCAAGATACCACGGACAAATGATAAAGAAGTTTCACCTTCAACATAAGAAACTAGTTAATAAAGTTATTAATACAAAACCAAATAAAAAGTGCCAAAATATTAAAAATCAAAAGTAATACATAAATTCTTGTTTTCACCAAGTGATGTAAGAGACTTAGCCAAACATGGCCTTTGATTGACAAGAACTCTTACGAGCAATCTTGGATCCCGAGACTACTACACACACTCTAAGGTGGATGATGGATGATGGTGGTGGATGTGGGTGTTGTAGTGGTGGTGGAGTGGTGGAGTGGTGGCAAAGTGGGAGAGAGGTGGTTTGCCAAGGGATGCCTTTGAAGTGAGCCAAGCACCCCTATTTATAGCCTGAAAATAAGCCCGGCTACGGCCCCGTGTCCAGCGGACATGCCCCCGTGGCCATCCCTTTTCTCTTCCTTCATTAATTACATTTGTCTGCATTGGGCTCCACACGGCCCATGTTCGCTGGGCACGGCCTCGTGTGTAGAAGCGTATCTGTACTACCAAGATTTGCAAGATTCTGCAAATCTTAGCGTTGACCACGCCCCGTGCTGAGCTGGGCACGCCCCCGTGGTGGGCGTAGAAGCTTCCACAACTTTGTCCATTTCTACAGACATCTGACCACGCCCCTGTGTCCAGTGAGCACGGGCCGTGGTCAGCCTTCTGTTTCTTGTTTTGCTCTTGGGGATGCTGCTGAGGGGTCGGGCATGTCACGTTTATTCCTTTTCTTTGAATTTATGTTAGTTTTTGCTGCATATTTGTTCCTTTTGTTCGTTTAAGCTCATTTGGTCCTGAAAATACAAAAGGAAGACAAAAACACACTTTTTCCAACATTAGTACTAAAAAAGGGTTAGTTTTATGCCTCATTTGATATAATTTATTTGTTGCATTTTACACACATCAAATACCCACACACATGAATCTTTGCTTGTACTCAAGCAAAACTCTTTATTATGTGGCTTGCACACCCAAATGGAATAGGTAGTAGAGAAGATTTGGGCTTGTCTTGAGTGTCGGGAATCCAAGATCTTTATTGGGTTTTATTTTTATGTTATTTTCAATCCTATTCGTTATGATTTATTCAGAACGTTTCATAAGAGAAATTACTTATTTGGACATAACATGCCTTTTTAAAATTCCATTTATATACAAGTTCACATACCTCACGGGAGATCACTCAACACTCGGCCGAAGATGTATTTTTGTGAAACACTCGAGACCGGCATGGAACTTACTTCTACCATATGCTTGCCAAACAATCAATCCTCCTCCTTTTTAACTATAAACCTTTGTAAATATCAAGAGGACTTGGGAAAGGGTTAGGCTTGGGCTAAAGGTAAGTGGTTTTGGTTAGTGGTTAGTAAAAAGGGCTAAAAGCGTAAAAAGCGTTGGTCGTCGTAAAACTTTTTGTTTTTATGACTTTTATTCAAACTAAGCATCTTCAAACAAAGTTTCTTTGAGGAACTTGTTTGTTTATTGCTAGAGTATCATTTTTTTGTTATAGAAACGTCACAAGAAAACCGAGCTTTTTACTAAAATAAAAGGGTTGGAAAAAAAAAGGTTTTGGTGGGTAAAGGGTGTTTGTTCGGTGGGTTTATTAATGAAAAGGTTTACGCTCAAAGGCGTTAACTAGGGGGATTTTGGGTAGGTGATAAAGAAAATAAAAAATAATGGTGTTGAAAGAAAAATGGGTTAGTCCTAATGCCTCCATCATTTACTTACTTGAGTTTAAGTTGGTAAGGACCGGGAATGTATTGTCGTGGCAAGTTCTAGAGTCGTAAGAACCAAGCGGCTATTCACACAAGAAACGAAAAATGAGCATTTAGTTTAAAGATGTATGCTTGTATGCTCAATAAAGGCTCAAAACTCACTTATTGTGGGAATGGGTTTATAATGTGATCAAGTATATATAATCAAATTTTAATTAGGTTTGTCATGCCTTTTCATAATTTTCTTATGTTGGTTCTTTTATCACGATGCTATCGGTTGTAAATTTGTAAAAATATAACATTTTTAGAACTTGTTATTCCTAAATTAAACCAAGACAAGTAAAAAAAAAATTTGTTGAAAAAAATTTGGGGTGATTAGCGGTTCCAATAGAGTTTTGTGTAAGGCTTGTTATTAGGACTTTCAAAATTCAAGGTTTTAGCATCCCCCCTCACACTTAAATTACACATTGTCCTCAATGTGTCCCAAAAATAAGTTTTTAGGTTGATTGAATGTGTAAAGAGGTGTTTAAAAGCAAAATTTTGTGTTACTGGGCGTTTGGCCACGGGCCCGTGTTGGTCCGGGCACGGCCCCGTGGTCAGATTGTCAGTATCATAATTAAACAGAAGGCTGGGCACGGGGCATGTTCAGTGAACACGACCTCGTGTCTAGTTACCTGAACTGGGAATTTTCTGCAGAACCTCGGGCACGGGGGCGTGTTGGGCTGAGTGTCACACCCCGAGCACGTAGAACAACAAAACGTGGCGGAAACGTCGGGAAGTGTTGTAACAGAATTAATTGTTTCTCAACCATGGAAATTAAAGATACGTTTTATTTATCAATCAAGAGAGTTACATTGTCTTAAACAAGAAACAAAGAGTACATAACATAATTTAACTAGTTCTTGCTTCGTTTTAAGTCACTAAGGCACGGGTCCGCCTAAGTGTGTCTCGATCATCCTATGCAACAGCTCCTGAAAACACATGTGAAAATAGGTACGTCAGCATAAAAATGCCTGTGAGATACATAGGTTTTGTGAAAATAGGATTCAAGACTTGAGTTTAAAGAAACTGTTTAATAAAAAGTAGTCATGAGTTTTGTTGAGAGTTTCCTTTCATAAATCATTTGAAAAGTGATAAATAAACCAAATGATATATATGTATAAAAGAATAATGTATGGTTAAGTGAATAATCATGAAAAATGAGTTTGTATTAAGTCATTTGTAAAATGATGTTTATGTGAAGATTGTATTGTAGATGTAATATGTCTAAACTGAAATGGTTTAAATAACGCTACGATATGCAATACCATAAAAGCACTTATATATAGGAAGTACCAGCGGCGTATCCACCATGTTTTTATCGTATTACACGTCGCCTCGTTACTTAAATCACTTACCCAAACAGCCACCAAGATGAAATGTTTAACAATTGTAGAAATGTTTATGTATGGTCAAATATGGTTCACACGGTTCAACAGTTACAAACGGTTCATATAATCAAATGGTTACAACGGTTCACATAGTCAAATAGTTACAACGGTTCAAAGTGTAATATAATGTGTTCATATGCTGGATGAGCATATGCAACAAAATGCAATGTAAAACAATGTGTTCATATGTTAAGTAAACATATGCAACTAATGTAATGTAAATCAAAGTGCTAGCATTCTCAGTCAACATACATAGCAGAAATGTAAAGTAAAACAATGTACTATAAGTGTACTAATGAACATAGCAAGTATATGATGTGAAAATAGGAAAGCATGAAAGTAACAAGTAGGCACATGTGTTTCACCCCAAAACAGTTTGAAAACAGTAAAAGAGGGGTTTATGTACTCACTTGAGATTGCTCAATAGACTTTAGATATCCACCAAGCAAAGCTAGAAGATTATGGATTCAAACGGCACCTAATATAGGTAACTACATTAATAAACGGACCTAATCGTAGGATCGGGTAGCATGAGGGTTCGTAAAACCAAATGAGTATGGAAACTCATGTAATATGGTTTAACAAAGCCTACATACTACAATGAAACCTAACCTAAGTGCTTACGACCCATTCAGAACGCCTAACTAGCCCTACGATAAGTAAAATATGCCTTAACATGTCTAATATTGTTGCCAAATCAGTTTAGATATCAGAAATTATGTTACATATGCTTTAAAGTAAATTTTGGCGTAAAAAGGGCATTTTGGTAATTTACCTAAGGCATATAAACTACCTATCATACAACTAACTAAACGTCATGACCACAAGGTATAACCTAGGAAGGTTATTCCCTATATACGTCGGATCCTAATGATCGACCAAAAGGGTCAGGTTCGAAAGTATAAGCGATTGTTTAGATCGCTTACTTTACGACCCTATATAAGCACTAAACTAAAAGTGACGAGCTAAGCATGTTAAAACATGCTTAACTAAGTTTGAAAACAGGTTTGGTATCAAGACAAAGGGTCTTGCTACCCAAAAGTAGTTTGGTTACCAAATACGCAAGAATACGCATTTTGGTCGAAACTACGACTCATCACGGAGCCTAGATAACGTGGTAATCAGTAGGTATAGTCACTAGGGACTATAACCATCGTTATTACGCTCACTTTATGAAGTTCAAACGAAATTCGCATTGACCATAAACTGGTCAATGCAGAAAGTCAAACACAGTTTGACTTTAACGCTAAAACGCATAAAAAGAACGAAGGAATACTTACAAAGGGTCCCCGCAAGATTGATTTTCCAAGTATTATCAGGTATGAGGTGATGAAACACCCCAACTTAGAGAAATTTCAGAAATCAAGTGGGTTTGCAAGTGAATGGGATGGGGTATTTATAGTGTTCGGAGAGCCGTTAAGATCGTTTATCGAAAACCGAGCTTTGATCTAGGCCGTACACATCAAGCCCATGGTTTTATGAAACCATTAGAGCCCCTAGTGTTGCCCAAAACCATGTGCAAGTGAGATTAAAGGTGGGTAACAGCTGGATCAAGCTGGAAAACACATTCTGCTGGTCTGGCACCTGCTTACGGACCGTAAGCAAGTCTCCATACGGTCCGTAAGGGACCTGCAGACCAGCAACTTTCAGAAATGACATTTTTAGCCCCTGAAGCCCCAAACTTGATTTTCGATGCATTTTTGACACGTTTGAGCCCCGTTAACCCTATTTCAAAGCTCTAAAATGAAGTTAAAGTATAGGGAACTTGAAACATGCTCAGAAATATGTCGGATGTCGGTTCGTTTGGCCGTATGGTTGCGTTGTTCGGTTAATTACGACGGAAGTCGTAACGGACGCGAAAACGATCCAAATTGCGAAACGAATGAAGTTTTATCATGCCAAACACTAAAATAAAATATTTTAATGCTTAGATAAATTTTTGGATATCCGGATGAATTCAGAACGTAAGTTATGCGCGAAAATGCAAACTTGTGCACTTTTTGACGCTTTTAGTCCCTGAATGACCCAAAAGTTTATTTTAGCACACCGAACCCCTCAAAGCCTATTTCTAAGCTATGTAAAGGATATTTATGGTATGTTTAACTTATGTTCATGCTCCGGAATGTCTGTTCCAGTACGAATTGTCATACCATCACAGTTTGTCGAATTTAGTCCCTGTAGGCGATTAAACTTGTTTTTGCCATACCAAAGCCTTCAAAACTTATTTCTAAGTTATGTAAAGGTTATTTAAGGTATGTTAAGCATATGTTGATGTTCTGGAGTATTTTTCGCGTTTAAACTTATTACGTTTACGCACCAGTTTGCGTATAACTCTCCAGAAAGTGATTTAAAGCTTGAAATCGAACAAGAATTGATATGTGCAAAAGATACACATATTTATACAAATCCCCAAGTATGAAATACAATATTTCATTGGTTTGGTATTTGTTTGATGGTCACAGTGACACAGGTGTCACAGTCTCCCCTACTTTAGGAAATTTCATCCCGAAATTTATTCGTAGGAGTCTGTCTGTGACTTTGTAAATAATCCACCAGAGATATGCAAGGCCTAATCCTGTCATTTCCTTAACGGACATTCTTCATAAATGAAAATGAACGGACAGAGTCATTTTCCTCAACGAGTATTCTTCAGAAGCGGAAATGAAGGATTAAACAACGCATATTCATTTCCTCAACGCGGAATCTTTAGAAATGAAATTGAACAGACGGAGTCATCTTCAACGGTTGCTTCCTCAGAAACGGAAATGAGAAGGATAAACAAACGGATATTCATTTCCTCAACGGGTAATCTTTAGAAACGAAAATGAACAGACGGAGTCATCTTCAACGGTTGCTTCCTCAGAAACGGAAATGAGAAGGATAAACAAACGGATATTCGTTTCCTCAACGGGTAATCTTCAGAAACGAAAGTGAACAGACGGATTCATTTTCAACGGTTGCTTCATCAGAGTTGGAAATGAAGGATTACACAAACGGATATTCATTTCCTCAATGGAAAATCTTTAGAAACGAAAATGAACAGACAGAGTCATTTTCAACGGTTGCTTCAGCAGAGTTGGAAATGAATTGGGTTAACTCTAGATACATGATAGAACTTGCTGTGATTCCTGTGCACTAAATTCCATAATTATGTATGCATCCATAATTACGTAATTCCTTGCACAGTCCGCACAGTTTGTTTTGTAATTGTTTAGGGGAAGAAAATCAAACCTGTGATGAGGGTGACTAGACTACCATAGGGTCCTTTTAATTAGATCGACAGATGATCTTTTTAATTAGGCCACCAAGGAGTCCTTTCAGCTATATCATCATATGATATTCCTAACCAGATTTTTGGATCAATCTGTTTAACTAGACCACTCAAGGGGTCTAATTATGGAGTAGTACTTTATAATCCAAGGGACTTAACTACAACGTAGAAGTCCATTAAGGATTTTAGGTAGTACCTTTGGGTATCCTACTATGAATCCCTTATACGAAGATATGGAAGATTCTACGAGGATTTGGATAACATAATTTGGATCACACAAAAACAAAAAAGGGAACACATAAGCACATAATCACATAATTGTTTTCTTGGTTATTAATTGTTATTATCTTGTTATTGATTGTTATTAACTAGGCGTTGATTTGAACATGGGTATTCAAGGCATACCAGGAACCCAGTTGATGGACTCCAACGTCCTCAAGAATCTATCTAAAAATAGGGTGATCTTCCAAAAATTCAATTTCTGATTACCAGGAATCATAACATTCGAATTAAGGTACACAACAATTAAGGATTTACGGGAATATCCTTAGGTACCCCATTAAGGAGTGGGTATTCGTCCAGAGTTGTAACTTGCGCCTTGTACTTCGTTTTCCTTGGAGGAAACGGTTACTTTAGGATTTTCGTGGAAAACGCAAGAGATCATATAATGGAAGAAATTTGGGGGTAGTCTGTTCTTCAAGGAATACGGTTCCTTGATTGTCGGTATCGTAGGGGATATGTTGTTTATTCATGCAACCACAAAAACATATTGCAATCTAAATAAAAGATTTATTTATAAACAACATCAACAACTGTTTCATAGATCGTGACAACAAAAGAAAATAATACACAAGGTTTGATTATTTTCTAAACAGCGTTGTCTTCTGTCGGTCAGATACTCATCCCTGCGCTGGATTTGCATTAGCAAGCCTTGGGCAATTCCTACGAAAATGGCCCATCTCGCCACAGTTGTAGCAAGACCCCGATGGAAAACGACCTTGAGCAGGATTGTTGCTAACTTGGTTGGGTGCAGCTGCAGTTGGGCAAACCCTCACCGTATGACCTATAAGTCCACAAACTTGGCATGTGCGGCACTTTACACTAGCATGATGATGTAGGCTACATTGGTTGCACAAGGGTGCAGTTCCGTTGTAGGGCTTCCTAGCAGGGGGTTGAGCTGGTTGGTTGGGGACGGCTTGACCATTGTGAGCGACCGCGGTGAAGTTCTGAGAAGCCTTTCGCTTCTTTGACTTCTTAGGGGATCCAGTCTGTTCATCCATGGTCTTTGATTCCTCGATTGGTTTCTTGTCACTTTTTCGGAAAAGTTTACCTTTCCTGATCTGAGATTCAGTCAAGGTAGCGGATAGCTCAATGGCCTGTCTAACTGTAGTGGGTTTACTACCAGTTATAATGTCTTGTACTGAGTCAGGGAGGCCATCAATGTACTTTTCGATTGCCTTATCCAAAGGCGTGACCATGTTTGGGCATAACAGACTTAACTCCTCATAACGGTCCGTGTAGGCTCGATGCTCACCGCTATCTTGCTTAAGATCATCAAATTCCCTTTCTAAAGCCCTCAGTTCATGACGAGGACAGAATTCCTTCATCATAAGGGCCCTAAGCTCGGCCCAAGTCTGTGCTAAAGCGACCTCAGCACCACGGTCTCTCATCACCCCATTCCACCATGTAAGAGCCCTCTTCTGAAACACACTGGAAGCAAACTCGACCTTGCGATTATCAGGACACTGAACGTGATGAAATGTACTCTTAGTGCTCTCGAACCATTGTAGGAGCCCAGTTGCTCCTTCAGAACCACTAAACTTGAGTGGCTTAGCCGAATTGAAACTCTTGAAATTGCATGGAGCATTATTGTTGTTGTTGGCTTGGTTCAGTTGAGCAATAAGATTTGGGAAAGCAGCATCCATTTGCTGCGCGATGATTTCTGCCAGTTCGGCATTCGCTATCTGATTGTCGCGACGAGGAGGCATTCTAAAAAGGGGAAATAAGAGAGAAAACAAATGAAATGAAATGGCATTGGGTAAGAATAGGGTGTTATAACTACCGACCAAAATCATGGGTGATGGTCATTTGTTTGAACCACGAAGCAAACAAACGACACACAAAGGCTGAATTAAAGCAAGTAGGTCCTCATAATGTATCGTGAAGACATGCTCGCTTATAAGTGGACACTCACCCCAAGAGTTCCCAGGTAAGAGTGACTGGTCTGATTATGTGGATTTGTACGAACACTCTAGCCTTAGACAGAAAACTCAGGGTACAGGCATTCACTCTTCCAGTTTGCACGTGTTCACACTATTTAGGACCCAAAACTTTTGACGAGATTTTGAAAACTCAAAGGGGTTCAAAACCTTACAACAGAGGGTTCAAAACCTAGTAATCAATCATCCAAAAACAGATGATTAACTTTCAAAGCGGATTCGGAATTGATGTTCTCGTTGTGGTTGCTGCCTAAAGATAGGCAACGGTATTGTTTTATGACTAAACGCAAGTAAACTCGCGTTAGGGTCCTAGGAAGGTTATAGTCTAGGTCAAAGCATTTCTAATAACCTAATTCCCTATAACCATTGGCTCTGATACCAACTTTTCTGTCACACCCCGACCACGTAGAACAACAAAACGTGGCTGAAACGTCGGGGAGTGTTGTAACAGAATTAATTGTTTCACAACCATGGAAATTAAAGATACGTTTTATTTATCAATCAAGAGAGTTACATTGTCTTAAACAAGAAAAAAAGAGTAAATAACATAATTTAACTAGTTCTTGCTTCGTTTTAAGTCACTAAGGCACAGGTCCGCCTAAGTGTGTCTCGATCATCCTATGCAACAGCTCCTGAAAACACATGTGAAAATAGGTACGTCAGCATAAAAATGCCTGTGAGATACATAGGTTTTGTGAAAATAGGATTCATGACTTGAGTTTAAAGAAACTGTTTAATAAAAAGTAGTCATGAGTTTTGTTGAGAGTTTCCTTTCATAAATCATTTGAAAAGTGATAAATAAACCAAATGATATATATGTATAAAAGAATAATGTATGGTTAAGTGAATAATCATGAAAAATGAGTTTGTATTAAGTCATTTGTAAAACGATGTTTATGTGAAGATTGTATTGTAGATGTAATATGTCTAAACTGAAATGGTTTAAATAACGCTACGATATGTAATGCCATAAAAGCACTTATATATAGGAAGTACCAGCGGCATATCCACCATGCTTTTATCGTATCACACGTCGCCTCGTTACTTAAATCACTTACCCAAACAGCCACCAAGATGAAATGTTTAACAATTGTAGAAATGTTTATGTATGGTCAAATATGGTTCACACGGTTCAACAGTTACAAACGGTTCATATAATCAAATGGTTACAACGGTTCACATAGTCAAATAGTTACAACAGTTCAAAATGTAATATAATGTGTTCATATGCTGGATGAGCATATGCAACAAAATGCAATGTAAAACAATGTGTTCATATGTTAAGTAAACATATGCAACTAATGTAATGTAAATCAAAGTGCTAGCATGCTCAGTCAACATACATAGCAGAAATGTAAAGTAAAACAATGTACTATAAGTGTACTAATGAACATAGCAAGTATATGATGTGAAAACAGGAAAGCATGAAAGTAACAAGTAGGCACATGTGTTTCACCCCAAAACAGTTTGAAAACAGTAAAAGAGGGGTCTGTGTACTCACTTGAGATTGCTCAATAGACTTTAGATATCCACCAAGCAAAGCTAGAAGATTACGGATTCAAACGGCACCTAATATTGGTAACTACATTAATAAACGGACCTAATCGGAGGATCGGGTAGCATGAGGGTTCGTAAAACCAAATGAGTATGGAAACTCATGTAATATGGTTTAACAAAGCCTACATACTACAATGAAACCTAACCTAAGTGCTTACGACCCATTTAGGTAGCTTATGCTACTTTAGCTCGTCGTTTGCGTAAAACGCGTTCAGAACGCCTAACTAGCCCTATGATAAGTAAAATATGCCTTAACATATCTAATATTGTTGCCAAATTAGTTTAGAAATCAAAAATTATGTTACATATGCTTTAAAGTAAATTTTGGCGTAAAAAGGGCATTTTGGTAATTTACCTAAGGCATATAAACTACCTATCATACAACTAACTAAACTTCGTGACCACAAGGTATAACCTCGGAAGGTTATTCCCTATATACGTCGGATCCTAATGATCGACCAAAAGGGTCGGGTTCGAAAGTATAAGCGATTGTTTAGATCGCTTACCTTACAACCCTATATAAGCACTAAACTAAAGGTGACGAGCTAAGCATGTTAAAACATGCTTACCTAAGTTTGAAAATAGGTTTGGTATCAAGACAAAGGGTCTTGCTACCCAAAAGTAGTTTGGTTACAAAATACGCAAGAATACGCATTTTGGCCGAAACTACGACTCGTCACGGAGCCTAGATAACGTGGTAATCAGTAGGTATAGTCACTAGGGACTATAACCATCGTGATTACGCTCACGTTATGAAGTTCAAACGAACTTCGCATTGACCATAAAATGGTCAATGCAGAAAGTCAAACACAGTTTGACTTTATCGCTAAAACGCATAAAAAGAACGAAGGAATACTTACAAAGGGTCCCCGCAAGATTGATTTTCCAGGTATTCTCAGGTATGAGGTGATGAAACACCCCAACTTAGAGAAATTTTAGAAATCAAGTGGGTTTGCAAGTGAATGGGATGGGGTATTTATAGTGTTCGGAGAGCCGTTAAGATCGTTTATCGAAAACCGAGCTTTGATCTAGGCCGTACACATCAAGCCCATGGTTTTATGAAACCATTAGAGCCCCTAGTATTGCCCAAAACCATGTGTAAGTGAGATTAAAGGTGGGTAACAGCTGGAAAACACATTCTGCTGGTCTGGAACCTGCTTACGGACTGTAAGCAAGTCTCGATATGGTCCGCAAGGGACCTGCAGACCAGCAACTTTCAGAAATGACATTTTTAGCCCCTGAAGCCCCAAACTTGATTTTCGATGCATTTTTGACACGTTTAAGCCCCGTTAACCCCATTTCAAAGCTCTAAAATGAAGTTAAAGTATAGGGAACTTGAAATATGCTCAGAAATATGTCGGAGGTCGGTTCGTTTGGTCGTACGGTTGCGTTGTTCGGTTAATTACGACGGAAGTCGTAACGGACGCGAAAACGATCCAAATTGCGAAACGAATGAAGTTTTATCATGCCAAAGACTAAAATAAAATATTTTAATGCTTACATAAATATTTGGATGTCCGGATGAATTCAGAACGTAAGTTATTCGCGAAAATGCAAACTTGTGCACTTTTTGACGCTTTTAGTCCCTGAATGACCCAAAAGTTTATTTTAGCACACCGAACCCCTCAAAGCCTATTTCTAAGCTATGTAAAGGATATTTTTGGTATGTTTAACTTATGGTCATGTTCCGGAATGTCTGTTCCAGTACGAATTGTCAGACTTTCGCAGTTTGTCAAATTTAGTCCCTGTAGGCGATTAAACTTGTTTTTGCCATACCAAAGCCTTCAAAACTTATTTATAAGTTATGTAAAGGTTATTTAAGGTATGTTAAGCATATGTTGATGTTCTGGAGTATTTGTCGCGTTTAAACTGATTACGTTTATGCACCAGTTTGCGTATAACTCTCCAGAAAGTGATTTAAAGCTTGAAATCGAACAAGAATTGATATGTGCAAAAGATACACATATTTATACAAATCCCCAAGTATGAAATACAATATTTCATTGGTTTGGTATTTGTTTGATGGTCACAGTGACACAGGTGTCACACTGAGCACGGCCCCGTGGTGACTTTGCTGTAATGTTGGAAAATTATCGGGAGGCTCTGTTTTTGTGCATGGGGTGTGGTTTTAAAGTTCCCTTGGTAACCTCCACCTTTTCGAGTGTGTTTTATTCCTGAAAAGTAAAGCTAAACTAGAAAACATAAAAGTTAAACTAAACTAAAACTAGGGATAGTTCCGCGGAATGCCTCTGTGGTGCGCCACGTTTATAAGGGTCCTTGGCTAGACGCAAAGTCAGTCATATGTTACCCAAGTAGGATGTCTTGCATCCCATTTTTCACCGTCAGAGAGCATCATCCAAGCTTGAGTCTATGACATCCATGTAGTTGACCAGGTCGTCTTCTTCTCTTTTCCCAACCCCAAACTTCATTTCTTCGTCTCCGACCCTTAATGTTACCTTCCCATCACTCATATCTACCAACGCGTGAGCGGTGGGAAGGAACGGTCTTCCTAGAATGAACGGTACTTCGGTGTCTTCCTCCATATCGAGTATGACAAAGTCGGCCAGGAAGACAAAGTCTCTGACTTTTACCAACAGATTTTCGGCGACACCATGTGGGTATTTGATAGACCTATCGGCGAGTTGTATGCTCATCTTTGTGGGGCTTGTCTTACCTTGTCCGAGTCGGTCAAACATTGAAGCGGGCATGAGATTGATGCTAGCCCCAAGGTCGGCTAGCGCATTGCGCATAGGTGATCCCCCAATGGAACAAGGGATGGTGAAGCTTCCAGGGTCGATTTTCTTTTGTGGGAGTTTGTTGAGTAGCACGGCGGAGCATTCTTCACTTAAATTGACTAATTGCAATGTTTCAATTTTCCTTTTGTGAGTGAGGAAGTCTCTCACAAATTTTGAATGTTTTGGCATTTGAGTGAGGACTTCCACAAATGGAAGATTAATATGCAATTGTTTTAGTAAGTTTATGAATTTTGTGAACTGCTCATCGGTCTTTTGCCGAAGTAACCAACCGGGGTAGGGTACTGAGGGGCTTTTGGTAGGTTCGGGAATTAGCGGAGGAGTTGTTTCCTTATGGGTCGTCGGTAAGGTCGCGGTTTGAATGGGTGGATTTTTATCGGATGGAGGTAGCGGAGCTTCCTCGGGACCTACGGTACGGTTTCTCAACGTTATGAGATGCACTTGCGCCTTTGGGTTGGGCTCGGTATTGCTGGGTAACGCGCCTTGTGGTCTTTCAGAGAAATTTTGATCTAGTTGATTTAGTTGTTTTTCAATGTTTTGAATACTAGCTTGTTGATTTCTAAAGTTTGATTCCATTTGTTGGAATCGATCCGAGTTTTTCTTTTCGGTGTCGGAGATGAGGCATGAGATAGTATCTTCAAGCCTCTCTCGTCCCCCTTATTGTTGTTGAGAGAAATTATGTGTCTCATTTCTTTGTTGTTGAAAGTTTGTTCGTTGGTTTTGGTTTTGTTGGTTACTACTATTGTCGGGTTCTCTCCAACCAAGGTTAGGGTGGTTACGCCATCCTTGGTTGTAGGTACCCATTGGAGGACCCGGCGGCCTAGGTCTATTATCAATGTAGTTTACCATTTCCGTTTGATTATCAATTTCTTTCACACAACTCCAATTTTCATGTGGCCCACCACACCCTTCGCAAGCCATAACCGATGCCGTTTTTTCCATTTCTAACTTTTTGATTTTCAAAGAGAGGGCCTCGATTTGGGCTTGTAAAGAAGTGTTTTCATCTACCTTATGGGCGCCCGGGGCAATAGATTTTGTGCCTCGGGGAGTGTGCCATTGAAAATTGTTTTGAGCAATTTCCTCAATTGGATTATAAATTTCATTTAGGCGACGATTACCTAGAAGTCCCCCGGAGCTAGAGTCGAGCATTTGTCTTGTGTGTGGCAACAACCCATTATAGAAAGTGGATACTTGTTGCCACACTGCAAGACCATGATGAAGGCATTTTCTTAATAGCTCATTGAATCTTTCCCAAGTTTCATATAAGGATTCCCCTATCCTCTTGTGAGTATGTATTAATTTCAGTCATTAATTTAGCCGTTTTAGAAGGAGGGAAATACTTATATAGAAACTTTTGGGCTAGTCCATCCCAAGTGTTTACCGAACCACTTGGGAGGGTGTTAAGCCAAGCCTTAGCTCGGTCTTTTAGTGAAAATGGGAATATCCGGAGGCGGATGGCGTCGTTTGATGCCCCGTTGATCCGAAAAGTATCACATATTTCCAAAAAGTTGGTAATATGTAAATAGGGATCTTCGTCCGCAAGGCCATGGAAGGTTGCAGAATTTTGGAGCATTTGTATCAAATGCGGCCGAAGTTTGAAGTTGTTGGTATCGACATTCGGTGCATTGATAGCGGCGCCGAGATTACCTACCGTGGGCCATAGGTAATCCATTAGGGTACGCTGATCCGCCATTGGAAGTTGGTCCCCCGAAACTTTCTCTTGGATTTTAGCTTTAAGTCTTTTTCTTAGAAAGCGTTCGGGTTCGTATAGAGGTTCTTATTGTCTTTATTGGAACAGGAGCTCGTGCACTGCGTAAAAAGTTCAGGTGCTGCGCCTGGGTTCCAAGTCCTGTGATAAAAACAAAAAAGATTGTAGGCCAGAAGTCTTACTACGGCCCCGTGGTCACTGACCACGGCCCGTGGTCATGGTTACAGTGGTTGTTTTCTGGATCTCAGTTACTGGAGAGTTCAACACGGCCCCATGCTGCACCGCCATGGCCCCGTGGACACTCTTCTGTAACTCAGAAAACAAAGATTGTCAGTAATGTTGTTGGGCACGACCCGTGTCCGACCGTGCACGGCCCCGTGCTGAAGTCTACAAAAGCTGAAAAATTAAGAAAAATCCTAAAAAAATAGAAAAATAAGAAAAATGATTAGGCCGTTGATTCCTAACTTTCTTAAAATCCTTGTGTCCCCGGCAACGGCGCCAAAAACTTGGTGTGTGTCGGGTGTGATATATTTTTATTGATATTTTAAGCCCATTTTACACATTAGTCAAGTTTTAAATTTATAAAACACGATATTCTACTAACACTAAACACACACATGGGCAAGTGCACCCATCGTGAGCGTAGTATAGCGTTGGTAAGATACCGAGGTCATCCGAGGACACAGGAGCTTTTAGTACCGGTTTATGCTCAACGTCTAATCAAACTAAAATTTTTAGAAAAGGTTTTAAGTATGAAAAAAAAGAAAAACTAAAAATGGTGAAATAAAAATAAAAACAGATAGACAAGATGAATCACTTGGATCCGACTCTCCTTTAATGTATCCTTTGATGATTTCCACACTTTTGCACTTTTTAAGAGATTATCTTAGTTATAGAAGTAGGACCCTCTATTGGTGACGTTACCCTCAACCCAGTGGTTTGAGTCAGCAAGGATACAATCCCAAAGGGTCGGAATATTGAAAGATAATTAATTAAGTTATTAATGCGAAAAGTGGTAGGCCCCTCTCTTGAAGGTGACGTTACCCTCGGCTAAGTGGTTTGAGTCAGCAGGGATACAATCCCAAATAGCCGGTTTAATGTATTAATAGTAGTTTACATATGAGGGGATCAAGCCATTCGCACCCCCGCAATCCAATACTAGTGGGTATTGAAGGAGGTCCTAATAAGTTTGACCCAGGTCCTTGTAGGATCTATACACTGAACAAGTCAAGAACCTTACTAAACCATTCCCTTAACCTCCGACCAGGTAGCCAACATATCTCTATATAGACCGTAGAGATATGAATGGTGTAAATCTTTTACTTTATATAGATAGTAAAGTAATGCCAACACACCACGGAAAAATGATAAAGAAATTTCACCTTCAACATAAGAAACTAGTTATTAAAGTCATTAATACAAAACCAAATAAAAAGTGCGAAGAGATTAAAAATCAAAATTAATACATTAAATTCTTGTCTTTACCAAGTGATGTAAGAGACTTAGCCAAACATAGCCTTTGATTGACAAGAACTCTTACGATCAATCTTGGATCCCGAGACTACTACACACACTCTAAGGTGGATGATGGATGATGGTGGTGGATGTGGGTGTTGTAGTGGTGGCAAAGTGGGAGAGATGTGGTTTGCCAAGGGATGCCTTTGAAGTGAGCCAAGCTCCCCTATTTATAGCCTGAACAGAAGGCCGGCCACAGCCCCGTGTCCAGCGGACACGCCCCCATGGCCATCCCTTTTCTCTTCCTAAGTTAAATTGCATTTGTCTGCATTGGGCTCCACATGGCTCGTGTTCGCTGGGCACGGCCCCGTGTGCAGAACCGTATCTGTACTTCCAAGATTTGCAAGATTCTGCAAATCTTAGCGTTGACCACGCCCCATTCTGAGCTGGGCACGCCCCCGTGGTGGGCGTAGAAGCTTCCACAGCTTTGTCCATTTTTGCAGACATCTGACCACGCCCCCGTGTCCAGTGAGCACTGTCACACCTTGACTTTTGCGAAAGCGTGATTTGGTGTGACTTGCTTAATATCATTGCATTCAATCATAACAACAACTATATGATAAAACCGAAGGTGATAATCGATTAAATAAGTTTAAAACATAACGACATTGTTTGAAACATAGACTTCAAATTCGAGTACAAACCATGCAACTTGTTCTTAGAGGTCACAAGGACTCGACAAAAGATATTAGATAAAACCAGACTTTGAAAGTGATGTCTTATCTAGGATAAGACACACAATCCAAATCCTTAGACATCGGACGAAACCTTTTATTCTCAACTTCACTTGAAACATCCAAACGCACGCTAGATCCATACTTAATTTCCTGAAATACATGTAGTTTGAAAACATCAACAAAAGTTGAGCGAGTTCGTTTGTTTGTTTGTGTGTATGAATAAACCTTTGAAATCATTGTAAGTATGTATGTAAGTTTGTAAATCCCGGTATGAAAGCAACAAGGAAAACATATCATTAATGGTTTGCAAGGCCATTAATATGTGTGACGTGATGCAGGAAAGCTCAAACCTAGCAGACTTTGCACCGGGCTTCCGGTTGTAAGACATAGTCAACCCATGGGCCAAACCCTGGTCCAACATGGGCGAGGCTCGCTACACCCGAATAGATCTATCACTCATGTCCCTCGGTCCTACAGCGAGGATTGATGGCCCTAAGCGTCATACCCACCACTCACATGATCTAGAAGTACCCTTCCTTAGCTAACCATACCAAATAGTAACGTTTGTAAAAAGTTGTAACATGTACTTCACCCCGAAGTTATAAAACTGAAAACAGTAAAAAGAAAAGGGGGTCACGAACTCACAGTCTTGCGTCTTCAATCACCGTAACTCAAGCTTCTTCGGATAAACACGACTACCTACAACGTACTATGGTCTATTAGACGAGCGGGTCATGCCTTGACTTAGTATTAATGTCTTTGAATTCCGTTTCGTCGTATCTTCGATATTATTCCAAGTTATATAATTATTTGTTAAAATAATTAATTTTTTAACTTAAATTATATTTATAAATTCTTGGAATAATTGTTAAAACAATATATATTAACTTAATATTTCCCAAGTATTTATACTTGTATATTCTTCCCAAGGATGGGTGTATTTGTATTCTTGTATTTGTATATTTTGCCATGTATTGGGGTCGTATTCCAGTGCGTATTTATACGTACGAGAATACGTATTTTTACTGTATTCCTTAAGTATTCTTATACTTAATTTCGTATTAATTATTCCGGAATATTATCTTTAATAAAGATTCAATATACATTTCCAAAATATATATTTTAAGAAATATTCCTTAGAAAAATTATTTATAATTTTTATTTGGCAAAAATACTTGTATTTTCTCATAAGTTCAAATATTAATATATTTTCATGTCTATCTTGGAAAATATGTATATAAACTCATTTTCCTCCAAAGATGACATATCTCATATTTATTTGTGAAAATATATCCTTCACCCCAAATATATTGTATTTCATGTTTGTGTAAGGAAATATATATTTCTTAAAATAATATATCTTCTAAAAATTTCAAAAAAATGTATATTTCATACTTGTCAAAAATAATATATCTTTCCTTGTAAAAAATATGATATATTTTTGTAGTAATTGTAAAAATCATATTTTTACTTCCTTAGTGTCCAAAATATTATTTACCAAAATATACTTTGTGAATAAATTTTCCAGAATATTTTGTAAGTCTTATTCCATAGTTCGGTTTCACCAGTATTTGGTGTAAATGTGTATATTTATTTGTCGTAATTCTGGTAATATTTTGGATTGTAATTCTTGGTATTTTGATATGTTATATTATTTCATGTCCTAAATAATATAACTAATACACAAAATACACAAATAATCACACACATGATGTCTTCTAAATATATATTTCCTAAATACATATTTAGTCACTTTTATTTATGAAAATCAACCTCCAATAATTATATTTTTGTAACAAAAGTTATGGCAAAGTTTTTGTAGGAAACTCATGGTTTAAAATACACTTGTAAGTGTAGATTAATAAATATTTTTCTAAGTGTATGGATTTTTATAAAATTTTGCCATAGTTTCCCCTAAAAATGGAGGTTTCCATGTTTTCAAGCATATCATTTTCTTTTGTAAAAATTATCACAATCAATCCACCAACAATAATAAACAACCTTTACTTACCAATTTGCCAAAAACAAGTAATAATCCACTACTTCATGAACTTGAATATTTGTAAAAATTTGTAGGAACTTACTATTGTTATTAGTAAGCCTTGTTATCCTTTAAAATATGATTAGTTCTTTAAAAACTTCATTTTTAAAGAAGTTAGATGATTACAACTTCTTATCACATTTTCTAAAAATGTTTCTTTATGAAATTTTCTTGTTTCACAAGTGTTTCTACACTTGTTTAACCACTAAAAATAGAGTTTGTTTTTGTAGGAACCAAAATTTAATAAAACTTATATTTTTAACTTGGTTTATTTGAAAGACCATTCATAAATCTTTAGATCTACAAGTGTTACTACTCACTTTGATCATTATTTTTCAAGAAAACCATTTAGTCATTCAAGTTCATGATTCATATGTGGATGATCCATCATCCTACCATATTTCTACTTTCTCATCTTGCTAGATTATGTTTTTAATCATGATCTAGCAATATCTTATGATGATCAACATCATTTCTACAAACAATCAATGATCAACAAGCATAACAACTCATATTCATCAAGATTACTTCATTAAACATGCTTATGTTCAAGTTTACTTCTTGTGATCTTTAGTGTTCTTCAAGTTTTTGATTATGATTCTTCTTTAACCACTTAAAATAGAAGTAATATAGCAAGATCAAGACTTTTACCACTAGCACAAGGCTAGGGATGATCAAGTGTAGAAAACAAATGGATAAAAGATAACAAGAGAGGTCCTTGATCTTCCACAAGCTCCTAACTTCTTTGTATGATCTTTAACACCCTTGTATATGTATGGTTTGTATGGAAGATGAGTGATGATGGTGGTTATGTGGTGAGGGTGTTTCGGCCGAGACCAAGGGGAGGAGAAGAGAGAAGAGTGTAGGTGATATGTGATGAAAATGAAGATGGTTAAGGTCTTGTGGTTTCTTAAATAAACTTCCCACACTTCTTAATCCATTGGTTTACATGTTTAGTAAAGGTTATACAAGATCCAATATAATATGCAAATAAAATCTCATGTGGGCCATGTATGTTGGCCGATCATAGGTGGGGGGGGGGGTGTAGACTAGGTTTCAACCAAATGGTTAGCTATTAGTTAGACCTTAAGTATATTGTTAGGGATTTAGTTATTAGATATTTGTATAGTGAGTTATGATGTTCGGGTACCATAACTAGCTTGGTAATGTTAAAACAATGCTTCTAGTATAAATTTGATATTTCGGGTAGTGTCCGGTTGTTCGGTCGGTTACTGGTTCGTTAAAGTGCTAAACTTTGCAGTTTATTGTGCTTTATGTACCTTTTTGTGACACTTTTGATTCCCAACACTTAGGGAAGCATTCAAGACCATTTAACCATATTTCTGCATGATATTAGATTGTTAAATGCTGATTTTTGCTAAATTTTGTTGAATTCGGTACTTTGGGGAGTTTTAGGCACTTTCCAGTACTTAAACTATCACTAGAAAGGCAGTTTTGTGATCCTCACTTTCCTACACACTATACTAGTGTGGTACGTAGTTTCTGGCTCATTCTGTATCTCAATACACTGTCTGCCTATATGTTGAGTTCTGTCAGCATTTTTCTGATTTATCAGATAACTGTGCTAACTGTACTTAATGCATCATTTGAGGCAATACATCTTTCATGCAATATTGGTATGACATTATACAATGTATGATGCACATGTATGTAAATGGCAGTAATCAGAAAGCAGTTAATTGTAATTCAGCACAGTCATTAGGCACTAGTCATGGTTAATTAATTGTACGGATACCTGGATTTCTGACAGTTGTCACATTCTCCCCCTGTTAAGAAAATTTCGTCCTCGAAATTTATAATGCCTTAAATCCTTAGGGTTACTTCGTGCATGTATGGATATGAATAACACCACAGTAACTAATCACAACACCGAATCAAGTCCTATTGAATCAGGTGAATCCAAGAACATCTTACTATATTAGGAATCCAATGGTTAAAAGGTATGTCTCTCAAAATTTGACGTCAAGGGGTACGAGATGTAAAGATGTAACATCTGGTGTTACTTATTTCACAGGGGTCCATTAAAAGAGGAATTTCGACCAATAGAATTCCAATGGATCGTTCACAATATGCAAATGAGTTTTAGAAACAATAACATCCGCTAGATGAACTCAAAATCAGCAAGCTCAAGTGTAATAGTAACATAAAAAAAAGACCCGTCAACTTTTGAACAAATGAACGAATAAAATTAGTGTGTTGACAGTATTGAACCGCAAGAATACACCGAAATGGAATACAATCGAACTTGGTGTATTATTGTCTTAACACATAGTTACACTAAGAGTGTTTAAAAAAAACCAGTTAAGCAAAAGTATGTGTAGTTGCGTGTGAAACGGTTGACCACAATTAGCACATGCTACAAGTTCGTACCGACACCATAAGGTGTCGTAATGACATAATTCACTAATAGGGGTGACTGAACAAGTTCACCGTGTTTGAAATCAAATGAAAGTGTACTGAAACAATCTGAAGATTTGATTTACACAATGTTATAGAGTTTTCAATTGAATATGGAACATCAAAGGACTACTAGTTTCGATCGAAGACGAAGAAGTAATAAATACCGCAAGGCATTCGATCGGTAATGAATGAATCGTTGATAGGTACACCGGAGTATAAAATTGAATTTGTGCACCGTTGTTTTAACACGCGACCGTGTTAAGATTGCTTTAACATGATAAACAAAACAGATTTAGAGCAAGTCAATAAATAAAAAACTAAATCCGGGTATAGATGTGTAAATGAGATTAGCATAAGCTTCAACTTAGTGAACGCATCACCTCAAGGGGTGGAAATTAATGAACGATTTACTGGAGTCGTAGACCAAACAAGTCTGCTACGTCTCGGAAACAAAAAGCATTTGTAAGAATAAACTTGAACATGATGCCCTCAATACATCATATGGTGTTTTGAATCGAATATGCGAAATGGACAAGTTCAAACAATTGAACTTGGTTTCAGTGCAAACTGACAATAAACGTATGTATCGACATGGGAATTTCGGCATAGTTGCAATGATAAACCATGTATGTAATGAATGTTTAAGAAAGTGTGTTGACTTGACAGCAAAGGAGTCATCAGTTACAATAATGTAGGTTATTCTAGTCACAAATTAATAATTGGATTTAGCAAAATAACATTTGAACTGTGATGAAGCGCTTATTCGAAACGAAACCACATGCGTAATAAATGGTGCATGCGTAACATATGAGTTTCCAAGAAATGAAACAATGAGTATTCGCTATAATGAAGAAATGATCAAGTATCGAGATAAAGGAGTGCTTGCTTTAATGAAGAAAATTGTTGTGATGCAACTACCATTAAGAGGAGTAGAGATGTAAAAAGAATCTACTGGCTAGATGCAAAAGTGGGAATTTCAATTAAAGAAATTTGAGTACTTTACCCGTTTGGTTAACTAAAATAGCTTGCACGACGAAATGATAGGGTTTTCCTGAGTCAATAGACATAGTTTCTATGTGATAGCCTTTAATGAGTTTTGTCCTAGGTTCCCGAAGGTCTTAAGTGCATGATTCTTAAACCCTCGAAGTGTTATATTCTGTGCGTCACTATTTATGTGTCGTGTGTAGAACACGACATTAGTGTATGTTTAAAACAACTTGTTGACTCTCTGTACCTTGGTATACTTTCTTCCTAAATTCACAGCTAATGATACTCGATCAACGATCAGTCTTGGAATAGCAGTTGGATCCTTGCAGTTAGCTAAATAAATCGTTAATCCTCGGCATGGGATTTCCGGTTCTTGATGGTTGACTTGTTCAGCTCTTGGTAGTCGATACATGCTCGAAAGCTACCGTCCTCCTTCCTAGCTAACAGAACTGGAGCTTCCCAAGAAGAGAAGCTTGGTCTGTTAACTTCCTTCTCTAGCAACTCCTGAAGCTACGCTAACAATCCTTGCATCTCCGAAGGTGTAAGTCGATAAGGTGTCTTAGCTACAGGTGTGGCGCCTGGAACCAAGGCAATGTGAAATTCGACTTGTTATTGAGGGGATATTTCTAGCAAGTCCTCGGGGAAGACTTCAGGATATCCCCTTTCACAGGGATATCTTCGAGCTTCGGTTCTTCGGCTTCCTTGTCCACGACATGAGCCAAGAAGGCAATACACCTTTTACGTAAAACTTCCGTGCCTTCGAACAATTGGCAATCTGTAGGGGTGCATCCTACTTATCCTCATGAATCACGATCGTCTCTTTATTTGCCATCGGGATGCGGATAGTCTTCTCCCGGCACACAATCTCTGCATGAACACTTGGCAACCGATCCCTTCCAACTATTACATCGAAGCTTCCCAACTCATCTGGTAGGAGAACTATCGCAACTCACGTTCTCCAAGCTTTGTCACACGGCCTCTAATTACTTTGTTGGCATCTGCTAGCTTCCCATTAGCTAGTTCTAGCGAGTACGGGATATCTAACTTACTTACTACTAAACCAAGTATATCCTTAAACTCTAGAGATATGAAGCTATAGTCGGTACTAGTATCGAACAACACAAATGCATAACGTTGACTAACAGGGGACGTACTGACAACCATGTTTGAATCCTGGCGTGCTTCTCCAGTTCTGATGTTGAACACTCATTCGCGTTCCTGCTTGTTGTTAGGACAATACTTCCTGAAATGCCTTTTGTCTCCACAGTTAAAACAACCTTGAGCACGTTTTTTAACGTCACTCGTTCTGCCTTGATAGTCGTTGTTGTCGTTGTTTCCTCCGTGATTCCCGCTACCATCTAGGCCTCCACTTCCGCGTTTAGTTCCTTGCCTACAAGTCTCCTTGACATGCCCCCTCTTGCCTCAGTTATCACATTTCCCATATTTACATCGCCCGACATGATGACGTAGACAATTGTCGCACTTAGGTAGAATACCCATGTACTCCTTTCCCTTTTTGGCCTTGTTCTTGTTATTTGCCCGAGCACCTTCTTGGAAATCAGTGAGCTTCCTTTTGTTCTTTCCAGATGACTCCACTTGAGTTTCCTTCTTCTCGTCAGGGGTCGAAAGTTTTTCCAATCTAAGTGCTTACTTAGCGAGCGCCAAACTTAAGACGCTCGCAGCAATAGTTGTTGGTGGCGTTGTTGCTGTTATCAAGCTCAGGATCTGGGGCGCCAGTCCCCAGATGAATTGCTCCATCCTCTTCAATTCTGGTTCCACCAGATATGGAACAACTCGCGACAAGTCATGAAGTCTCTGCACATACTCCACCACCCTTGGACCTTCCATCATCAGGTTCCGAAATTCGATTTCCAGTTTCTGGGTCTCCATCTGAGAACAATATTCCCTATGCATCATTTCTTTCAGCTCATCCCATGTCAAAGCATATGCTGCAGTCTCGCCCATTATTTGAACTCGAAGGTTCCACCATAACAGAGCCTTATCTTGAAGCGATCCAGAAACGTATGGGACTTGTTGCTGTGGCGTACATCCGCTCATTCGCAGAACATAAGCCATATTCTCGACCCATTTCACAAAAGCTACGGCACCTCCAGTGCCGTCGAAGTTCAGAGGCTTGCAGTCTAAAAACTGCTTGTAGGTACAACCGTTAGGTGGGTTATTCCCTGAGGTACTTTCGCTACATTTGTAGCGAAGAACCTCGTGCCGAGCTATGGCCCGTGAGACATGCGCTTGCCATTCTACCTTGGTCAGCCGAATGATCTCTTGATGAGACATCTCCTAAGAAGGAGTTCGGATTGGTCAGGTCTTATTTGTTCAGGGAGTGTATATAGTTGTTTAGAGGGCGTATATACATACAAATATCAAATCATCATCTCAAACAATCAAACGATAGCACCATCATAGCATAATCAAGTAAATGGGAACATGTTTAATAAGGACATAGCAAACAAGTATGTTGTTGATTTATATGCTTAATGAGAACATGACGATTGGGCTTTCATTAATCATTGACCAAAAAGTATTGTTACATGTTTTACAAAGTGCATCATACCAAAAGGAAACATAGGGTCACACTACCCTTGTCTAACAAGTCTACCAATCTACAACGGTCTCACAACCGAAAGTGATCTCCAAAAGGCCTCCCAAGCTCATCTCAATAGTGGTGCTCTCATCTTAGGTAATGCATCTGCATAAAACCAAAAACCTACTGTACTAATGGCGGAGGAGGAGGTGGGAGGAAAATCAAACTGAGAACATGTGCGAGCTCCTCCTCGAGCTTGTGCACATGACGAAGCAAATAACGGACCTGCTGCTCGACTGTAAGAAATCGAGCATCAAACTCCGGAAAAGGAGTAAGAGGAGCAGGTGGTCGTGCAAAAGGAGGCGGTGATGAACTAGGGGAAACGGAGGTAGACTGACAAGGACACGGTAAGGGGCGCGGTATCGACTCAAGCTCTAAGATTCTACGACTCATAACTTCAAATCGAAGTTGAAGCGAATAAAGTAACTCATCATGGGTATAGCCAACAAAATACGAAGGATGGTAGGGGTCTGAGTTCGGCATGGAATACGGTGGGAACCGTCTGAGTGGCTCATCAAGTGGTGAAGAAGTAAAATGAGCAAAACGTGTAGACTGAGGTATGTGAGGGAAAGCAGCTGAAACATGAGAGTCATAGCTAGGCTGCTAGCTAGAAGTGCCTTCCCCTGGATGGGGTGCAGGTATATCTTGCAAGAAAACAATAGGCAGGCCGACATAGTGTACATCAGACTTTCCTGGGTGAAGAGAAGCAACATCAACAGGTGTAGGTGCAAGTGGGGGAGCGACTGGCTTAATGACAAGAGGGTCAGCGGGTGCAGGAACTGGATCTGGTATGAGTGGTGCAATGTCAGGTATGTCAAAGGGAATAGGGTCATGATCAAATAAAGGCTCAGGATCAGCTGGTGCATTGTCAGACTGATCAACGGGAACAAAATCTGGCTCAAGATCAAGCTCAAAGTCATGCGGAGGAATCGGTGCAGCTGACATGGCCGTCTCCTCATTAGAGTCAGTGGCATAACATCGCGAACCAACTACCTGCAAGACGGAAGAAGTCACAGACTCAAAGGAATCTGAGACAGAGTGTAAACTAGTGTCAGAGGAAATCTCAATAAAAGGGATCTCAAAGAGTGGAATAGCAATAACGTCCTCGTCTAGCTTTTCATCACCATGGGCATCATCAAAAGGACCATCAACAAACAAATCAATGTCAATATCAATCAAATCGTCAAAAGGCAAATCCTCGAGAGAAATAGCCACTAAAGGAACGGGAGCGAGGATTGGTGCCACGACATGCTCACCATCGGGATGATTGATGATAAGATGATCATGGACAGGAGTGGGAATAACAAAAGGATCCTCGTCTGGAATGCCATAAGTAGTCGGTAAACCATCTCCCAAGTCGGGCAGCGCAAATGGCTGAAAATCGTCATCATCGTCGGACATCATCTTCGGGTCACTCTCTGTATCGAAGGTAAAGATCTCTGGCTCGGATGCAATCTCTTCGTCTGAGACTACAGCCATGGGGTCATCGGTATCAGACAATCCACTCTCGGATGATGACATAGTGTCTGTAACAAATCAATCACAACATATGCACATATATCAACTACTAACTTTAAACATGCAATCAAGGACAATGCAACATACAATCACATATCCTTCCTAGTCTCCCAGACTAAACCACATAGTCTCTCAGACTAAACCACCTTAGTCTCCCAGACTAAACCACCCAGTCTCTCAGACTGAACCACCCAGTCTCTCAGACTGAACCACAACATAAACCTTGAAATGTGTTTCGTGTCTTTTCTTTATAAAAATGTTTGTTTCTTGGATCTGGGCATTTCGTGTATGCAATGAAAACATGTTGTAAAAATATTTTCGTGAGAGCCCTAATGATTGTAGTCTAGACTCGGGAAGGAATCCTAGTTCGCTACAATCGAAGCTCTGATACCAAACTGTCACACCCTGACTTTTACGGAAGCATGATTTGGTGTGACTTGCTTAATATCATTGCATTCGATCATAAAAACAACTATATGATAAAACCGAAGGTGATCATCCATTAAATAAGTTTAAAACATAACGACATTGTTTGAAACATAGACTTCAAATTCGAGTACAAACCATGCAACTTGTTCTTAGAGTTCACAAGGACTCGACAAAAGACATTAGATAAAACCAGACTTTGAAAGTGATGTCTTATCTAGGATAAGACACACAATCCAAATCCTTAGACATCGAACGACACCTTTTATTCTCAACTTCACTTGAAACATCCAAACGCCCGCCAGATCCATACTTAATTTCCTGAAATACATGTAGTTTGAAAACATCAACAAAAGTTGAGCGAGTTCGTGTGTTTGTTTGTGTGTATGAATAAACCTTTGAAATCATTGTAAGTATGTATGTAAGTTTGTAAATCCCGGTATGAAAGCAACAAGGAAAACAGATCATTAATGGTTTGCAAGGCCATTAATATGTGTGACGTGATGCAGGAAAGCTCAAACCTAGCAGACTATGCACCGGGCTTCTGGCTGTAAGACATAGTCAACCCATGGGCCAAACCCTGGTCCAACATGGGCAGGGCTCGCTACACCTGAATAGATCTATCACTCATGTCCCTCGGTCCTACAACGAGGATTGATGGCCTTAAGCGTCATACCCACCACTCACATGATCTAGAAGTACCCTTCCTTAGCTAACCATACCAAATAATAACGTTTGTAAACAGTTGTAACATGTACTTCACCCCCGAAGTTATAAAACTGAAAACAGTAAAAAGAAAAGGGGATCACGAACTCACAGTCTTGCGTCTTCAATCACCGTAACTCAAGCTTCTTCGGATAAACACGACTACCTACAACGTACTATGGTCTATTAGACGAGCGGGTCGTGCCTTGACTTAGTATTAATGTCTTTGAGTTCCGCTTCTTCGTATCTTCGATATTATTCCAAGTTATATAATTATTTGTTAAAATAATTAATATTTTAACTTAAATTATATTTATAAATTCTTGGAATAATTGTTAAAACAATATATATTAACTCAATACTTCCCAAGTATTTATACTTGTATATTCTTTCCAAGGATGGATGTATTTGTATTCTTGTATTTGTATATGTTGCCATGTATTGGGGTCGTATTCCGGTGCGTATTTATACGTATGAGAATACATATTTTTACTGTATTCCTTAAGTATTCTTATACTTAATTTCGTATTAATTATTCCGGAATATTATCTATAATAAAGATTCAATATACATTTGCAAAATATATATTTTAAGAAATATGCCTTAGAAAAATTATTTATAATTTTTCTTTGGCAAAAATACTTGTATTTTCTCATAAGTTCAAATATTAATATATTTTCATGTCTATCTTGGAAAATATGTATATAAACTCATTTTCCTCCAAAGATGACATATCTCATATTTATTTGTGAAAATATATCCTTCACCCCAAAAATATTGTATTTCGTATTTGTGTAAGGAAATATATATTTCTTAAAATAATGTATCTTCTAAAAATTTCAAGAAAATGTATATTTCATACTTGTCAAAAATAATAAATTTTTCCTTGTAAAAAATTTGATATATTTTTGTAGTAATTGTAAAACTCAAATTTTTACTTCCTTGGTGTCCAAAATATTATTTACCAAATATACTTTGTGAATAAATTTTCTGGAATATTTTGTAAGTCTTATTCCATAGTTCGGTTTCACCAGTATTTGGTGTAAATGTGTATATTTATTTGTCAGAATTCTGGTAATATTTTGAATTGTAATTCTTGGTATTTTGATGTGTTATATTATTTCATGTCCCAAATAATATAACTAATACACAAAATACACAAATAATCACACACATGGTGTCTTCTAAATATATATTTCCTAAATACATATTTAGTCACTTTTATTTATGAAAATCAACCTCCAATAATTATATTTTTGTAACAAAAATTATTGGAAAGTTTTTGTAGGAAACTCATGGTTTAAAATACACTTGTAAGTGTAGATTAATAAATATTTTTCTAAGTGTTTGGATTTTTAGAAAATTTTTCCATAGTTTCCCCTAAAAATGGAGGTTTCCATACTTTCAAGCATATCATTTTCTTTTGTAAAAATCATCACAATCAATCCACCAACAATAATAAACAACCTTTACTTACCAATTTGCCAAAAACAAGTAATAATCTACTACTTCATGAACTTGAATATTTGTAAAAATTTGTAGGAACTTAATAGTGTTATTAGTAAGCCCTGTTACCCTTTAAAATGTGATTAGTTCTTTAAAAACTTCCTTTTTAAAGAAGTTAGATGTTTACAACTTCTTGTCACATTTTCTAAAAATGTTTCTTTATGAAAGTTTCTTGTTTCACAAGTGTTTCTACACTTGTTTAACCACTAAAAATAGAGTTTGTTTTTGTAGGAACCAAAATTTAATAAAACTTATATTTTTAACTTGGTTTCTTTGAAAGACCATTCATAAATCTTTAGATCTACAAGTGTTACTACTCACTTTGATCATTATTTTTCAAGAAAACCATTTAGTCATTCAAGTTCATGATTCATATGTGGATGATCCATCATCCTACCATATTTCTACTTTCTCATCTTGCTAGATTATGTTTTTAATCATGATCTAGCAAGATCTTATGATGATCAACATCATTTCTACAAACAATCAATGATCAACAAGCATAACAACTCATATTCATCAAGATTACTTCATTAAACATGCTTATGTTCAAGTTTACTTCTTGTGATCTTTAGTGTTCTTCAAGTTTTTTATTATGATTCTTCTTTAACCACTTAAAATAGAAGTAATATAGCAAGATCAAGACTTTTACCACTAGCACAAGGCTAGGGATGATCAAGTGTAGAAAACAAATGGATAAAAGCAAACAAGAGAGGTCCTTGATCTTCCACAAGCTCCTAGCTTCTTTGAATGATCTTTAACACCCTTGTATATGTATGGTTTGTATGGAAGATGAGTGATGATGGTGGTTATGTGGTGAGGGTGTTTCGGCTGAGACCAAGGGGAGGAGAAGAGAGAAGAGTGTTGGTGATATGTGATGAAAATGAAGATGGTTAAGGTCTTGTGGTTTCTTAAATAAACTTCCCACACTTCTTAATCCGTTGGTTTACATGTTTAGTAAAGGTTATACAAGATCCAATATAATATTCAAATAAAATCTCATGTGGGCCATGTATGTTGGCCGATCATAGATGGGGAGGGGGTGTAGACTAGGTTTCAACCAAATGGTTAGCTATTAGTTAGACCTTAAGTATATTGTTAGGGATTTAGTTATTAGATATTTGTATAGTGTGTTATGATGTTCAGGGACCATAACTAGCTTGGTAATGTTAAAACAGTGCTTCTAGTGTAAATTTGATGTTTCGGGTAGTGTCCGGTTGGTTACTGGTTCGTTAAAGTGCTAAACTTTGCAGTTTAGTGTGCTTTATGTATCTTTTTGTGACACTTTTGATTCCCGACACTTAGAGAAGCATTCAGGAACATTTAACCATATTTCTGCATGATATTAGATTGTTTAAATGCTGATTTTTGCTAAATTTTGCTGAATTCAGTGCTTTGAGTGAGTTTTAGGCACTTTCCAGTACTTAAACTATCACTAGAAAGGCAGTTTTGTGATCATCACTTTCCTACACACTATACTAGTGTGGTACTTAGTTTCTGGCTCATTCTGTGTCTCACTGTCTGCCTATATGCTGAGTTCTGTCAGCATTTTTCTGATGTATCAGATAACTGTTGTAACACCTGTGCCTCCACGGCCATCAAACAAATGTCAAACCAATGAAACATTGTATTTCATACTTGGGATTTGTAAAAATATGTGTATCATTTACACATATCAACTCTTGTTCGATTTCAAACTCTAAATCGCTTTCTGGAAGGTTATACGCGCACCGATGCGTAAATATAACCAGTTTAATGCAACGAACACTCCGGAATAGTGAAATAGGCTAAACATACCTTAAATAACCTTTACATAACTTAGAAATAAGATTTGGAAGGTTTGGTATGTCAAAATCAAGTTAATTCGTCTACAGGGACTAAATATGACAAACTGCGAAAGTATGCCAATTTGAACTGTAACAGACATTCCGGAACATGACCATAAGTTAAACACACCTTAATTATCCTTTACATAGCTTAGAAATAGGCTTTGATGGGTTCGGTGTGCTAAAATATACTTTTGGGTCATTCAGGGACTAAAAGTGTCAAAAAGCGCACAAGTTTGCACTTTTGCGCATAACTTACGTTCTGAATACATCCGGACATCCAAAAATTTATGTAAGCATGACTATATTATGCTTTAGTGTTTGGCTTAAGAAAAATCCATTCGTTGCGTCATTTGGATCGTTTCTCGCACTTATGCGCATTCCGTCGTAATTAAGCGAACATCGCGTTCGTACGACCAAACGAACCGACATATGAGATATTTTTGAGCATGTTTCAAGTACACAATGTTTAGGCATCATTTTAGGGCCTTAAATTTGGCTTCACGAGCCTTAGAAGTGTCGGAAATGGCCTTAAACACGTGCAGGGGCTGAAACTGTCATTTTTGAAACTTATTTTCTGATCAGAAGCCCCATGCGGCCCGCATTAGTTTTGGTGTATCCTGAAGCGGGCCGCCTCAGCCTATGCAGACCATATTCAATGTTTAACAGCCTGTTTGCAGCTGTTTTGCACCCCCAATCCCAATTCCAAGTGTCAATTTCCTATGGTGAGTGGCAAATGAGTTACCATAAGGTTCCGACAAGTGTACGGCTTTGATCGTGCCCCCTTTTCCAAGAAACGATCTTAACGGTTCTCCGAATACTATAAATACCCAACCCACTTCACTTCTAAACTCACAAGAATTCTGATTTGAGGAGCTCTAAGTTGAAACCATTGTTTCATACCTGAGCTACTTGGATCGGGATTAGCATTCGGGGACCCTTCGTAAGTATTCTTTCGTTCTTTTATTGCTTTTCGAGTCTTTTCGAGTCTGAAAGTCAAACTTTGTTTGACTTTCTGCGTTGACCAGTTTATGGTCAATGCGAAGTTCGTTTGAACTTCGCAACGTGAGTGTAATCACGTTGGTTATAGTCCCTTGGGACTATGCCTACTGATTACCACGTTGTCTAGGGTCGTAGGGTAAGCGATCTAATAAATCGCTTATACCTTCGAACCCGACCCATTTGGTCGATCATTAGGATCCGACCAAATACAT
Organism: Helianthus tuberosus; assembly: GCA_030545235.1. Lineage (NCBI taxonomy): Eukaryota > Viridiplantae > Streptophyta > Magnoliopsida > Asterales > Asteraceae > Helianthus > Helianthus tuberosus. The sequence goes on along the minus strand of CM060451.1, from coordinate 101,826,369 downwards.
TAGGTGACCATAGTAGGTAGGGAATAACCTTCCGAGGTTATACCTTATGGTCGCTTCGTTTAAGTAGTTGTATGATAGGTAGTTTATATGCCTTAGGTAAATTACCAGAATACCCTTTTCATGTATAATTGGTAATTAAGCATATGTAACCTAAACTTTTATCACATAACTGATTATGTAACATGTTTAGGCATATAACACTTGTCATAGGACTAGTTAGACGGTCCGAACGCGTTTCACGCGCACGACGCGTTAAAGTAGCATAAGCTACCTTAATGGGTCGCGATGGGTCGAAAGCACTTAGGTTAGGTTTCATGTAGTATGTAGGCCTTGTTAAACCATATCATATGAGTTCCAATACTCATTTGGTTTACCAAGCCTCATCCTATCCGATCTCCCGATTTAAGTCCGGTTTATTTATATAGTTTTAGATTGCTGACTGATTCTGTGCTCCCTCTAGCTTTGTTTGGTTGTTGTTCCAGACCTCTAAGCATTCTCAGGCGAGTACATTATTCCCCTATTTTACTGCTTTCAATTGTTTTGGGGTGACTCATATGTGCTAAATGTTTTCAAGGTTATAACGATGGTATCAAAACGATTTTCAATGTTATAACGATGGTTTCAAAAACGATTAAGACGATTTATACAAAACTAATAACGATTTCGATAATGGGAACGAACTTGTTGGTTGGGTTACATAACAAATGACATTCATTAGCAATGATCAAGCCGAGCAGTATTAGGTTATGGTACCATAGGATCTGACAAATCCCGTTATCATACTGCACCCGTGGTTATGTGTGGGGGTGGTGGGTAGCGACTGAATCTGTAATTGTTAACTTACCCTTTGGTAAGGGTTTGTTAATGCGAAAACGAGAAGTGACGAGGAATGAGTCACGAAGGTTTGAATGTTATTAGCGAGACAATCACATAAGTAGTTTCACGACCTAAAACGAATTATACGATTTGGTTAAACGATTGGTTTTCACGCGATGTATTAATGAGTTAAACGATTTAGTTAAACGATTGGATTCAAAGCGATATACGATTGGTTTTTGGTTAAGTGTTTAGATAACGGGACGGGTGTAATGTGATGAAAGCATGGTGGATACGCCGCTGGTACTTCCTATATATAAAAGATTTCATCATATTACATGCCATGGCGTTATTTGGTTCACTTGGGTAAACAATTTTCAAACGATGTCACACAAACGAGATTTTCAATATGATATAAACTATACGAGTTTTTAACGAGATTTATTAACGAGTTTCATTAACGATTTATTTTGAGATGTTTCACAATTTGCTTTACTAAAACAAGTGTTTTTGGGTTACGAGTCATGGCTACGAGGTTTTATAAACTATAACCCGCTTGATTTGAGTTGGTTAATTAAGTTGCAATGTTATACTCTTTTCAAAACAAGGTTTTTATAAAGTATTGCAACATCTGAACTAGCCATGATTTCAACACTCCTACAAAACCTATGTATTCGCCAGCATTTCTTTGCTGACCTCGTTTTCACATATGTTTCAGGTATTGTTGAATGATATCGATTGATAAGATGCATGCTCACATAGGACTGGACGAGGCTTTAGTGACTCAATAACAATGATAGACTATGTTTAAATTGTGTATTTAGATTTCCAGACGATGTAAATATTCAATGTTTAATAAAACGAAACACTTTTTGTATCCATGGTTATGAAACATTAATTCTGTTACAACACTCCCCGACGTTTCCGCCACGTTTTGTATGTTACACGTGGTCGGGGTGTGACAACTGTGCTAACTGTACTTAATGCATCATTTGAGGCAATACAGCTTCCATGCAATATTGGTATGACATTAAACAATGTATGATGCACATGTATGTATATGGCAGTAATCAGAAAGCAGTTAATTGTAATTCAGCACAGTCATTAGGCACTAGTCATGGTTAATTAATTGTACGGATACCTGGATTGCTAACAGTTGTCACAAGCACGGGCCTTGGTCAGCCTTCTGTTTCTTGTTTTGCTCTTGGGGATGCTGCCGAGGGGTCGGGCATGTCACGTTTTTTTCTTTTCTTTGTATTTATGTTAGTTTTTGCTGCATATTTGTTCTTTTGTTTGTTTAAGCTCATTTGGTCCTGAAAATACAAAAGGAAGACAAAAACACACTTTTTCCAACATTAGTACTAAAAAAGGGTTAGTTTTATGCCTCATTTGATGTAATTTATATGTTGCATTTTACACACATCATAAAGCAATTCAATCTTTGACCACCCAAATGGGTCAACTCGCAACCGAAGTGACGGATTTGAAAAAAGGTAAAGGTCAATTACCAAGCGACACTAAGGTAAACCCTTCTCATAAATCGTCTCGTAATAATATTAATATTAATCATGTGACTGTTTTGAGAAGTGGGAAAGAGTATAAAACCAACTCTTCACCGCGTTTGGTTGATGGGGTGGTTGAGGACATAACGGGTCAAGAAAGTGATGATGAAAATGAAACACCTAAAAATTCTTCTAAAAAACCCAATTTTAAAAAACCCGTAACTATTGAAGAAACAAAAGATAAAAACGAGGAAGGGGGACCTAGTCAAGTCTCATTTCCTTCGGCTTTAGTGGATCCGGGTAAATAGAACTTTATTTCAAAAAGGGGTCCTCAAAAGGAAGAAATGTGAGAGGTGTTTAAACAGGTTAAAGTGAATCTTCATTTACTCGAAGCCATAAAACAAGTACCCGCTTATGCAAAGTTTTTAAAAGAATTATGTACCCAAAAGAGGCAACAAAAAGTGCCTAAACGGGTCGATTTAACTGAGTGGGTAAGTGCGGTTATAAAAGGGGATCTTCCTCCTAAGCTTCAAGATCCGGGAACACCTCTTATAAATATTCAAGTTGGAAATTTTCAAATAGCAAGGGCATTACTTGATCTTGGAGCCGGCGTGAGTATTTTACTGGGGGGCTTATATGACCAATACGATTTTGGTCCTTTGAAGCGGGTTGAGACCACGGTTGTTTTAGCCGATTTGTCTCATAAGCTTCCCTAAGGTATTGTGCGGAATGTTATTGTGAAAGTTGATGAATTTTATTTTCCCGTTGATTTTCTTGTTTTAGACTACTCATCCGCGAACCCAATTCAACAACAAAATGTTATTTTGGGTCGGCCATTTTTGAACACCGCTCATGTCGTAATTGATTGTCGATATGGTATGGTCAACATGACATTCCGTAATCGGAAGATAAGGTTAAATTTTTTTACTAACGTTTCTAATTCTTTTGGTGGTGATGAGTGTTTTCTAGCAGATATAGTCGATGGATGCGACCTGCATGAATACGAGGAGGATGTGTTGGAACCGTGTGATTGTGATTCTTCTTTGCAGGTACATGCTTGTGCATTGAGGATGGAAGAGAAGGAACAAGAGGCTTTAGCGGTCAAAGAAGGAAGACCGCCATGGACCCACCAAATTGAGAATTTACTGGTGGAGATTGATTCGGGTACAAAGCCTTCATTGGAGTGTCCACCACAAGTGGAATTTAAGGAGTTGCCAAGCCACTTGAAATATGCATTTTTGGGGGACAATGACACTTTACCGGTGATCATTGCCTCTAATTTGGAGGTGGCTCAAGAAGAAGGTTTGTTGCGGGTGTTGAAGGCTCATAAGGCGGCCATTGGATGGACGATAGCCGACTTGAAAGGTATTAGTCCATCCATTGTCATGCACAAGATCATTACAAATGAAGATGCAAAGCCGACCCGAGAAACACAAAGAAGGTTGAACCGTAACCTAAGAGAAGTTGTGAAAAAAAAGAGGTAATAAAATGGTTGGATGCGGAGATCATCTATCCCATTTCGGACAGTGCATGGGTGAGTCCGACACAGGCTGTGCCTAAAAAGGCCAGCATCCAGGTAATCAAAGACGAACAAGGCGAGCAAATCGCCACCTGACCGGTGACTGGGTGGCGAGTTTGCATAGATTATAATTAAACGCCGCTACCTATAAGTACCATTTCCCGTTACCCTTTATTGACCAAATTATTGAAAAACTTTCAGGTCAAAAAGATTGCTCTTTTTTTATAGGTATTCGGGATATAACCAAATTGCAATCCACCCGGATGACCAACACAAACCCACATTACATGTCCGTATGGTACATTTGCTTTTCGGTGAATGCCATTCGGACTATGTAATGCCCCGGCCACTTTTCAAAGATGTATGACGAGTATTTTTTCGGACATGGTCGAGGAATCTCTTGAAGTATTCATGGACGATTTTTCCATTTTTGGCCCAAGTTTTGAATCTTGTCTCGATGAGTTGGAAAAAGTTTTAAAAAGGTGTGTCGAAACAAATTTGGTGCTAAGTTGGGAAAAAAAGTCATTTCATGGTACAAGAGGGTATTGTGTTGGGTTACGTTATTTCTGACCGGGGGATGGAGGTAGATAAAGCAAAATTTCGGGTAATCTCATATTTACCTACACCAAAGAATGTTAAGGGGGTGAGATCATTTTTGGGGCATGCGGGATTTTAACGACGGTTTATTAAAGGTTTTAGTGTTATTACTAGACCTTTATGTAATTTGTTATTAAAAGATGCCCCTTTTGATTTTACTAATGAATGTTTGCAAGCTTTCATTGTTTTGAAGGAACAATTGGTGAAGCTCCCATTTTGCAACAAGCGGTTTTGGGTCAAAGAGTCGACAAGAAGCCGGTGGTCATTTATTATGCAAGCAAAACTTTGTCTGAGGCGCAACTGCATTACACCACAACCGAAAAGGAGTTGTTAGCGGTGGTTTATGCCTTGGACAAATTTCAATCATACATATGGGGGAGCAAGGTGATCGTGTAGTCAGACCATAGTGCGGTTCGATGTTTGATGGAGAAAAAAGATGTGAAACCCTGGTTTATTCGTTGGGTGCTTCTTTTGCAAGAGTTTGACTTGGAAATTCAAGACAAGAAAGGATGTGAAAATGTTATGGTGGATCATTTGTCCCGAATTCCGTTGGAAGGAATTGACGATCCTAGCGAGATTAATAAAAGGTTCACTGATGAACAACTTTTGTCCGTTTCTACCGCACCGTGGTATGCTCACTATGTTAATTACTTAGCCAAGGGTGCAATCCCAAGTCATTGGACCAAGAAAAGGAAGCAACAATTCATGGTTCAAGTCCAGCTATATATATGGGATGAACCGGATCTCTTCAAGATTGGGCCCGATCAAGTAATTCGAAGATGTGTTCCCGAGACAGAGGTGCTAGAAATTTTGACCCATGATCACTCATCGGCATGTGGGGGTCATTTTAGTGGACACAAGAGGGGTTATCGGGTGCTTACTTGTAGGTTTTATTGGCGTACAATTTTCAAGGATGCTTGTGAATATGCCCAAAATTGCTTGAATTGTCAAAGAGTGGGAAGCATCTCAAAAAGGGATGAAATGCCTCTACAACCAATTTTAGTGGTTAAAGTATTTGATGTGTGGGACATAGATTTTATGCGTCCTTTCCCAAATTTGAACGGGTTTTTATACACCTTGGTCGCGGTGGATTATGTATCGAAGTGGATTGAAGCTATAGCGACAAGGACCAACAATCATTCGGTGGTATGTCAGTTCGTTCAATCCAACATCTTTGCTCGATTTGGGATCCCACGGGTCATAATTAGTGATGGTGGTTCACATTTCAAAAACTTTAATTTTGGGAAATTGTTGAAGCGGTATAATGTGAATCACCGAATTGCTACTCTTTACCACCCTCAAACTAGTGGACAAGTTGAAGTGTCCAATAGACAAATCAAGGAGATTTTGATGAAAACGGTGCAGGTGGATAAGGAAGGATTGGTCGAGTAAATTGAATGATACACTATGGGCATACCGAACTGCTTACAAAATGCCAATTGGTACAACTCCTTATCGAATTGTCACGACCCCCGACCCCACCCTGGACGGAATCGGGAGCCGCGAGCAGCCAAGTGGTACCGGTGGTTATTTAAAAACATTGCAACGGAAATTTCATCAGGACCGTGAGTTAGGAAAAATATCAGAGTTTAGAAACACCGGATTTTATTTATTAAATAGATGGGATAAAACCCATGTTTTTACAAAGGTAGCTTTAATAAGGGATAAACCCAATTACATAAAACAATATTTCTTAATTTAATTAATAAAATAAGCCACTTCTTGAAGCCCTTTAGTGCCGTATCCAACTCTTACTCCAATCTACTGTAATTACCTGAAATGCGTTTTAAAAAGGTTTTGTCAGCAGGAAATACTGGTGAATCATTCTTTTTACTAAAACAGTGTGTTGTTATAATTTACAGTATTAAGAGCGATTACAATGTTTATATATATCAACTATCTACCCACGGTATTTATCACTCGACCACCTATTGGCTATCTCGTTGTCCAATGGTGTCTGTCATTATGGTCATATCACCCCTTGGCTAACCCGTTGTCCAATGGTGACGGTTATCAAGTAATGTATACAAAACCCCACATACCGGCTGTAATTTGGTGACTACAAAGACTTAATCCCTGTAATTATAACTTTGAAAGTAAACATGATTTTGAAAGCAATTTGGTAAAAAGAGAATGACTCACATTGCAGGTTTAAACGAGCAGAATTTAGCCTACTGATTAGCCTTGTAACCTAATTCAAATAATAACGTATACGAAAACTAGGTTAGTAACTGAATACAACTTTTACGATAAGCTCACGAGATTAAAACCCTCACGAAGAATGACAAAGTGCAATACTTAAACATTTATCGGATTCGCAACGAATGACAGAGTCTACCCCGAGTTTGGGTGGCACTCAAACATCCTGTCGGATTCACGACTAATGACAAAGTATAGCATTTAAACATCATGTCGGATAGTTTCAATCGATCGGATATTGAATCGTAGCAGCGATCGAGTTAATACCCTGTATCGTAGCAGCGCCTCACTAATTTGAGAGTAATATACGAACAGAATTATAGAGAGTTTGAAAGTTTCGTCGACACCATCGAACTGCTTAGGAGCCAAGCTATTTATAGCTGAAATTGGGTTCTCTCGCGGCCCGCGTGGAAGTGTGGATCAGATCGGAGGTTGCTGAGTCACCGGTGGTCGCGACACGTGTGACGACACGTGGCCTTCATGCATATCCGGAGACCTACAAGCTGTCGCGGCCCGCGTGACCTTCTGCCTATTCTTTACGCGGCCCGCTAGAAGACCAAATATCTGATTTTCTTGATTCTTGATATGGATTGGTGTTTCAGGGGTCCGGGTTTTTACTTACGGATCAATTTGGGACACTTTTGAATATAATTATACCATAAAGAAAAAGGGAATAAAATAGTGAGAAAAGAGAATGGACCCACTTTGTAACTTTAGGGTTCAACTAGAAAGTCTCCTGGTAGAATATTGGGTATAACTTCTGAGCTATTAAATATATATATATATATATATATATATATATATATATATATATATATTTGTACTTGTGTTAAGTATAGTATGTGACAACCCTCACAAAACCAGGTATCCGTACAATTAATTAATAATTACTTAATGCTTAATTACTGTGCTTGCTTACAATTATGATTAAACTGCTTACTGATTTCTGATACACACATACTCATGCATCACATTTTAAACTGTCACTCTATTATTTACACACACACATTAGTGACAACCCTGATCCATAAAAGCACAGTTAGTACAAGAACGGATAACCCAGTAAACATGCTGACATAGCCAGCACTAGACAGACGCTGTCTCTGAGGCCAGTATGAGCCGGGAATAGATTGCTACACTAGTAGTGAGTGTAGGGAGATGAGGTTTGTAGAACTGCGTCACGAGGTGATAGTTATAGTGACCGGATGTGCCTAAAACATGCTTTAAGTACAAAATCCTGCACTTTATTACAAAAATTCAGCACTTAATATAACTAGTAAAGTGCGAAAACATGGGAAAATAATACTAGACACTTTCCAAAGTGTCGGGAATTCATTGTGTCACTAAAAATGATATTAAAGACACTTTAAATGCTTATTTAGCACTTTAACGGATCAATATCCAACCGAACAACCGGACTTTACCCGGAACATGAAAATATTGTCAATGACATTGTTTATCCTTTTCTGAGCCAGTTAGGGTCCCCGAACACCCTAACACCCGTTATGTTACATAACACACTAATAGCCAATTTAAACTCCTAACTAATCATAACTAGAACCTAACTATATCTTTACCATCCAACCCATACCCCCCCCCCCCTCAATGTGGACGGTTACAAGGGTGGGACACACCCTTGTCCTACTTTGATTTTTATAATCACAATTGTCTAGTATCTTAAAGACACATTACATGGAGGTTAAAGACTAAAAATGGTTTATAAATGAGACCCTTAGACATCCATTATCTTTCATAAACACACAACAACACAAGCACTCTTCCTCTCTTCTCTTGCTACCTTCGGCCGAAACCAAGAAGCAACACCACCACCATCATTTGATCTTTCTCATGCAAACCATCTACATATAAGGGTGCTAGAGATCATTCAAGCAAGCGCGGTGCTTACGGAATCTCAAGGACCTCTCTCGTTTTCTTTTAACCACCACATTTCTTCACTTGAACTCTCCTAGCTTTGTGCTAGTGGTAAGTCTCTTAGATCCATTCATTTTACATACTATGAAGGTGGTTAAAGTATGATTCATGGTGTTAAACTTGGGAACTCTAAAGATCATAACCTAAAGCATGAACATAAAAGCTTTATACAAAGGTCATGAGATGAAAGGTGATAATACATGATAAATCTGGATTAAATGAACAAAAATCTGCTGTAAATGACTTAGGGTCTGATGTTAATCGTATTAGACTGAATGGTAATCGTATGTGTACTTTTTAATGGCACTTATACTATAAACAGCTTGCTGATTTGCATTTTCAGCCGACTTTAACTGGTGTAAACAGGTCATAACTAAATGAAAAACTGATTTTCTTGAGTATACAACGTGTCATTATGAAATACGGTTCTAATGGCACCGGAATCATAATTTTTGGACTTCGTTTACTATTTTTAAAGTGCCATTATGTAACAGCAGCTAAAGCTGCATTTTTACAGCAGTAAATGAGAGTCATATTTTTAGTCATAACTTGATTTCTGTGTAGAGTCAGATCATAAAATTTATACTGTAGATGAACACCGATGTATTTGTAACTCTCTCACTGGAATTTCGTAAATCGGACTCTCGATGAATTTTAAATAAATTATTCCGCGGACTGTGGTCAGAAAAAGATAAATCTGATTTCGGTCCGGAAAATGATTTTCTATAAAATATTGGTGATGATTTGGACCCCGATATTTTTACACTATAATTTTTGGTTCGTATAATAAATTCTATAAAAATTTGGGAATTTTTGAAATAAGATAACTATTTTATTAAAATACTTGAAAACGACCCAGTTTTGTATATTAAAACTGAAACGATATAAGTAGTGTTTTGCATGTCTAAATGTCGGGTTGGTTAATTGAGAACTGATTGAATGATTTTACAAAAGAAAATGATACGCTAGTAAGCGTGGACGCCTCCGTTTACAGAGGAAACTCTGGCGAAATTTTTCCAGAAAATATAACACTTAGAAATGTTTTTGGTGACAAGTGTTATAAATATATTTTTAATTTGTTTTCCAAAAAATAAATTTCGCCATGATTTTTATTACAAAATAACCAAGTGTCGGAGGTAGATTTTCGTAAATGAAACTTGTTAAATATATATTGAGAATATATATTACATAATAAAACGCTTGTGTGCTTACGTGATTATTTTGTGAGCAAGAGATATATTATTTTTAGAGTAAAGATAATATTACTTGAAATATCATGAAAATACGACTCCAAAATAATACCAACGCCCTCACAAATAAATATTTAAGTCACATCGGTATTGTTTATACAACACGAACTCTAAAATGTAACTTGCGTATTTTCGGAAAATACTCTTAAATGTGTATTTTGATAAAGTAATATTTTGGAAAATTGTATGAAGTAACATATTATATTTTTGGGAAAAATATGTATATTTTGGAAACAGAATATTTTAGACAAGTGAATTAAAATATATTTTCAAGTGAGACTTAAAAATATATTTTCGGAATTATAAAACGCACATGTATTAATACCCCCATCCTTGGGAAGGAATATATTTATTTAATGATTAAGAAGTGTAAATACGAAATAGTTGTCTAACTATTTCCCAAAAACGTTAAACCTTAAGCCAAGGCACGGCCGTCCGACTAATAGGAATTAGTACGTGTAGGTCGTCACGCAGCAGATAGAGTTGGAGATTGACATTGTTGGATACGCACTTCTGTGAGTTCATGTCCCCCCTTTCTCTTAACTGTTTTCAGTTTTTATACTTCGGGGGTGAAATACATGTTACTATGATTACGAATACTTTTTACATGGTATGGTTAGCGTAAGGAGGGTTACTACTTAGATCATGTGAGTGGGTAGGCGGGAACTGGAGGCCATTAATCCTCATTGTAGGACCGAGGGTCATTAGCGGTAGATCTATCTGGGTGTAGCGAGCCCAACCCCTGAGTCCGCCGAATGAACCAGGTGGTGACTTTGAGCCCGACACAAAATCTGCTAGGTTTGAGTCTTCCTACAGCACTTCACACATATCATTGGCTTTGCAACCCAATGGTGATCTCTTTTTCCTTAATTGCTACATACCAGGGACTTTTATACATACTTACAACATTTTCAAATGTTTGTACATACCCACTTACACATGAACTCGCTCAACTTTATGTTGACTTTTCAAACTACATGTATTTCAGGAAACTAACGGATCTGGCACGGTATGCACGTATTTTCAAGCTGCGTTTGAATAAAGAAGTCATCCAAGGTTTAGAAGGTGTAACCTCTTCCTGGACGGGTTACATATCTCTAAACCTAGCATTGTTTAAAGTCTTTTGCTAAGTCTTTATAAACTCAATTAAATCAAGTTAAGGTTTGTAACTTATTTTGTGATTGTTGAAAATGGGATTTTTCTACACTTTATTAATGGATGAATATCTCATGTTTTTATCATATAGCATTGTTATGATTGTTGCTATGGTATTAAGAAGTCACACCAAATAAACCCACGCTTCCGCAAAGCCAGGGTGTGACAGCTTGGTATCAGAGCCTCGATCATAGCGAACTAGGATTCTTTCTCGAGTCTAGACTATGATCATCAGGGTTCTCACGAAAACATTTTCAAACATTTTTACACTGCATACACTATACGTCCAGATCCAGGAAACAAACCTTTTTACAAACAAAAAGGCACAAATACACATTTCCAAATTTAAATTTATAATTCAATCTGAGAGATTGGGAGATTTTAGTCTGAGAGACTGAGAATTCAATCTGAGAGATTGGGAGATTTTAGTCTGAGAGACTGAGAATTCAATCTGAGAGATTGGTAGATTTTAGTCTGAGAGACTGAGAATTCAATCTGAGAGATTGGGAGATTTTAGTCTGAGAGACTGAGAATTCAATCTGAGAGATTGGGAAATTTTAGTCTGAGAGTCTAGGAAGCCAGCCTGAGAGATTGAGAATTCAATCTGAGAGATTGGGAAACTTTAGTCTGAGAGACTAGGAAGTTCAGTCTGAGAGGCTGAGAGGATTGTCTGGGGAAGACTAGGATGATTACATGCGTACATTGTTACTGCTTAATTGATGATTATTGATATACGTGCACACGTGGTGAATATTTGCATACACTAATTGTTAATAACTACTATGGGTATACATGCTATGACTATTATGTACCGGCACACATGTCACTCTATTTAGAAAGCGAGTTATCAGACACTGATAACCCTACGGCCACCGCCACGGATAAGGAGACTGCATCTGCGCCAGGGATATTTACGGCAGACACTGAGAGTGATCCTGATATGCCGACCAAGGACGAGGACGACTTCCAACAGTCCGCGCTACCAGATTCTGGTAATACTTTACCCTTGCTGATGACTTCTCTGACAAGAATCTTTCTGTCACTCTTGTTTCAGTCCATGACCACTCCATCACTGGCCATCCCAATGATGGACACACCATGGCTCCAATCCTCGATGATGCACCTCCTGCGGACATCTCTACTGAAGGTTGGCTACTCGACAAATAATATATGACTACGTTGGCATGCTTATCGATGGTCCTCCTGCCGACGCCCTTGACGATAGAAAATTAGACGAGGACACTGTTACTAACTTCACTTCTTACGACCCCTGTTAACAAGCCATCCTCTGATTCTAGCATGCATTCAGACTCCTTTGAGTCTGTGATATCTGCAGCCCTACAGACAGCCGGATTACAAGCTTTCTACTACTGACGCAGACAACGACGACATGACTGCTGCACAATCACCTGCTCAAGGCACCACACCGTTACACGACCCAGGGCCTACTGCTGAGCTAGCCTCTGCACCGTTTAAGGGTCAGCCTAATGTTATACCTACTGGTCCTGCACCCTTACTTGATCATGACACTGTTTCCTTGGATTACCAGACATTACGCCCCTTACACCCGACCCAGTACCTGCACCTAATGATCTCCCTATCGGTTGAGACGTTTGCCCCTGCACCTTCACCTGCTGATGTGGCTCTTGTGAAGACCGAAGCCCATTGCGCCAACATGCCTATCGCTTTCCTTCAATACATACCCACACCCCGGAAAGGTACTCCAGGTCAGTACCCATGTAACGATCCTTTTTGCTACAGCAGCATTTTCTACGACCTTACAAGCCGCACCGTCTACTACTTTCACCTCTACATCCCTGGACGAGCCAATTTGATGGTTCCTATAATACACTATGCTAACTTTGGACCCTTACCATCCCTTACATTATGGAGGCCACACACGAGATGAGTTGCTCCAGTAACACCAACTACAGTATGAGGATATAAGTCGCAGAATGTTGGAGCTTGAGCTGACACCACAATTGGCAACTTCAAATGCAAAACATTACATAACCGAAAACATGAATTAAGTGTCTACATCACAAGACAGCATATTGTCTGAAAATCTTATGTAAGACACCACATCCTCCACCCTGTCTATTACCAGCATACTTTAATTCGCCACATACATCAAGGTTCCTTTTGCGCTCTTGACTATTGCTATTACACCGTTCCCAGGATTTGATGCTCGTTTCTTTACGACCAAGCGGTAGATCAGCTAATTGCTTCGACGTATATACAAACTCGAGGAGGATTTCACGCATGATAACAATTTACTCTTTTTTCCTCCTCCACCTCAGTCACCAGTATGGTTGATTTCTGGACTATGCGGATTGCATCACAATTGGGCAAAGACACTAATGATGAGCCGAGAATGTGAAGACTTTTCGAAGGCCACTATCTGATCCATATCACCCATACCATGTTGGGCACTCTACGAAGGACACCCTCATTTCTTTGATGATACAACAGGACGCATTGACGCGTCATATGCAGGTTTTGGGGAGTGCACCACGTCCATCTTGTCATTGTCAGGCACCGTTTGCAGCACCGCACCTTCCACGTCCACTGTCCCCCGATTATGCCGCTCGTTTATGGACTTCTGAACAACAAATAGGAAAATTGTTGCGCGCCTATCGTGCTATGGAGGAGGACTGGTCACATATGCGTCGCTTACTTCTCTTTCATTTCCCTCCTCCGCCGCCATCAGCATAGGCGTATTTTTGGTTTTATAAAGGTAGACTTTTGGTGAAAAGATTTCGATTGTGCCGACTATACAGCAGTTTGGAGACCGCATTTTGACGTCATGACTTTTGATAGTTAGCCTTTGGTTGTTGTATAGGACTAGCTAGTTCAGACAAGGGAAATGTGGCCCTTAGTCACTTGTGATGTTATGTGCTTGATTAATTTATAACATGAGATGTTATGTGCTTGGTTAATTTATAACATGAGATGTTATGTGCTTGGTTAATTTATAACATGAGATGTTATGTGCTCAATGAATGATATTACGTACGTGTGTTATTTACTTACTATGACCTGACCCATACAATCATCATTTAGAAGATGCCTCCAAGACGGGATGTACGCATGCCCACCAACGAGGCGGAACTTCAAGGAATCATTGCTGCAGCCATAGCACGACACGAGGCCCTGCGCTCTGAATCGAGCAGGGGCACCTCAGAAAGTCATGGCTGTACCTACTGGCACTTCCTCAAATACGAGCCTCCGAAGTTCGACGGCACTGGAGGTGCCATAGCCTTTGTGAAATGGATCGAAAGAATGGATTCCATCTTTTAATTGAGCGGTTGTACGCCAGAACAACAAGTCCCATACGTTTCTGAGTTGTTTGCAGATGAAGCTCGATTATGGTGGAACCTTCAGTTTCGAATGATGGGCGCGACTGCAGCATATGCGTTAACATAGGGTGAACTAAAAGGAATGATGCATAGGAAGTATTGTTCCCTAACGGAAACCCAGAAGTGGGAAGGTGAATTCCGGACCCTGATGATGGAAGGTCCAAAGGTGTTGGAGTACGTGCAAAGACTTCATAATTTGTCACGAGTTGTTCCGTACCTGGTGAAACCAGAATTGAAGGAAGTGGGGAAATTCATTTGGAAACTGGCGCCTCAAGTCTTGAGCTTGATGACAACATCAACACCCCCAACAACTATTGTTGCAAGTAAGATGGGTTTGGCACTCGCTACGGAAGCACGTAGACTAGAAAAACTTGCTAACCCTACCAAGAAGATGGAGACTCAGGTTGAGTCGTCCGGAAAGAACAAAAGGAAGCTCATTGAAGATACCCGAACGGATAATGATGAACAAAGAACTGTTCAAGGTTGTTTTGACTGCGGGGACAAAGGGCATTTCAAGAAAAATTGTCCTAACAACAAACAAGCCGACGTTAAGATTTACTTAGGAACTAAGCCTAGACGTGGTGGATGCAAGTATCACCACGAATGTGGGTGTTGGAAGCCTAAGTACGGTAGGTGTGGGAAGAGAGGACACAACGAGGATGCCTGTGGGGCGAAGAGTCCCGAACAAGGAGGTGACAATGACAACAACCAAAGTGGAAATACTAATAAATTTCCAGGCTGCTACCGATGCGGGAACGTGGGGCACTTTAGGAAAAATTGCCCAAGGAAGATTAATAAAGACCATGAAGGGACATTGTTGGATCTGAGTTTGTTTTTGATTGTATTTTCGTTTGAAATTAAGATGGAAATGAAAGAGATGTGCAGCGGAATTAAGATGAAAACAAACTTTGCATACAATCAAACGAGAGTAATACTTTAATCAAACATCTTTACACAATGAATCGAAAGATTGAATTTGTTTCAACAACGATTACAATGATTGATGAATGAATGCAAACTCTCCCTCAGCCAGAGCTCAGTAGTTTGTTCGTGCAAAGAAGACGATGCTGTGAAAGAGCTAATAGAACAGTACAAAGTACTGAACTATTTATAGGCACTTGCAAACCACTGAGCATCTTTAGCTGACGTCACCATGAAAGTGACATCTAACCTCCTAACAAACTCTAACCTCTGATCAATACAAACACTGATGTACGAACTACTGCTATTACAAATCATTACACAAAAGATACTTAAACAGCTGCTGCATCCTTCCACTGCTGTGAACCCAGCAGTGCTTGTCTGGATCAGCAGTACTTGACTCAAGGCAGTAGATTGACTCAGCAGAGCTTTGTTCTTCCATCAGTCTTTGACATTGGGCAGTAGATGTAAGGCAGCAGTTGTAGGTCAGCACTTAGTAAGATCAGCAGATAGGAGGTCAGCAGATATGAAACCACTTTTAAGGGGAGAGATTTGCATGAACCAACTGTAATCGTCTGCTTATTCTGGATCCATTGCTCTGATCCAGTTTTGGCTTTAATTATCTGTTCCTCTGATAGGGTTCAATCCCAACAATCTCCCCCTGGAACAGATAATGCCAAAACTCTTCATTATTTGTGGAAGACTTTATTGCCTCATCAACAGTTCCCTTATCTGACCTTTAAATTGTAATTCAAAGTCTAGGGCATCTGTATCTTCATCATCCCTACTAAGTGGAAGATCAAGGAGATCCTGCAAATCTTCAAGACTCAGGCCAAGAGCTTGTTCCCTTGATATTTTCTCCACTTCTCCACCAGACCTGAGCAAAGTCAATACGCAGGTCTGTTTGTCAGTTTCCCACTTTTGTATTTTTGAGCCTGGTGGGTTTCTTGGGAGATGTTTATTTGCAGAAGTGTTTGGAGAGGCTGGCCTATTCATGACTGGCTGAGCAGTACTTGCAGTTTGATCCAAACCAAGAGTTTCCATGATCATTTTCTTTATACCCTCTTTTCCAAGGTCTTCACCTTCCATTAACTCTTTGATGGTTTCAGCAATCAGCTGTTTCTGTGGCCTTCTTTTGTAGATGGCAGCACCAACTGGAGTTGTGGATCTCCTGATTTGCAGCTTTGATGGTCTTTTTGAAACCGCTGCTTCAGGATAGTCAGGCTTTTGAGGAACTGTGGGATCTTTCTTTCTTAATTGTTCCAACTTTTTGTAAGTAGCCCTGACCACATCTTCTTTCCATCTAGCAACTTGTCTTTTGTTTCCATAATCAGCTGCTACCAGTTCCTCTTTCATTCTCCTCAGCTCTTCCTGTTTGTCAGGTACAGTCTTTCTAAACTTTGCCCAGTTAGGAGGAGTGTGAGTGACTTTCCTTTTTATCATGTCTTGAATTCTTGCTGCTTCATTTTCAAGTTCAGGAATAGTCCACTCTTTGTACATGTATCTCTCTCCTTTGTACTTCTTGTGAGCCATAATGCTTTCAATGTAGTCTTTCTTAAGAGTTTCAGCTGCTCTTTCAGAAATTTGTTGACTAACATTTTTTGCAAATTGCTCTAGGGATCTGACTTGTGTGAGCAAATATTGACTTCTCTGTGCAATTTCTTTATCAGATTTCCCTTGTGTGTTTTTCTTTGAGATATCCTCTGCTTGCTTGGCCTTGATTTCCAAATATTCATCAACATTTTTAGGCCAGGGATATCCTTTTATTGATGGCAAACTCCTTTTGGCAGGGTCATCCTCAAAGTAAAAAGATTTTATTTCTTCTCTAACAGCTGCTAATTCAAGAGGAAATTGAACACCTGCAGGAGGTAAGGGCTTGTACATTTTAACTGAAGAGAGAGGAACAGGTTTTGGAATTGTGACAAGTGCTAAAGATTTTGAAGATGTTTGTGGTGGTGAATTGTCATCATCTTTGAGAATTAGTCTTCTCCTTTTTGTAGGAGGGACTGATGATGTTTTGGATGGAACAGTGGTGGTAGATGTAGTGGCAGTGGATTGTGATTGACTAACAGGTGTTGAAACAACTGGTGTTTCAACCACTGTTGTCATTACAACAGATGCTATAACATCTGCTGTCTTCTGATGTATGTCAGCAGGTGTTGTTTTTGGTAGTGATGATGGTAAAGCAGTGGATGTTGTGTGTGTTGAAGTGGTGTGTGTTGATGGAACAACTGTTTGGCAAGCAGTAGTTTTTGTAACTCCTGTTGCATCAGCTGTTTTGTATGGTGGTTTTTTAGCAGACTTTGAATGTCTGGTTGGAATGGATTTGGGTTGCCTCACTTTTCTAGTAGGCTTCTTCTTTTCCTCAACAGGATTTTCATGATCCTTTGACCCAGAAGTACCCTGATCTGGATGATCCATTCTGTCCACCCTGGCTTTCCTTTTGGCCTCTCTATCCCTTTTTACACTTGCAACTGCTTTTGCTAGTGCATTTGTTGTCACATCAATTTTCTTGCTGCCATCTGGCAAAGGGATCTGTCTGTAACCTTGAACTACAAGCCTGGCTTTATTCTTGACAACAATACCCCTTTCATCAGTTTTGTTCTTGAAGACCCACTTTGTGCCAATGGGACTAACCTCTTCTGGCAGTGGTACAAGCTCCCATACTTGTTGTCTTTTAAACTGTTGGAGCTCCTCTTGCATGGCTTCTACCCAGCTGTTGTCTTTCAGTGCCTCTTGGTACTTGACTGGCTGATGGAGTGATAGAAAACCAGCAAAAAGACAAATGTTTTGGGTTTGGCTTCTTGTGAGCACCCCTTCATTTATGTTGCCAATGATTTGATCAGGTGGATGAGATCTCAAGAAGATTAAATCTCCTTGGTATGGTATGATGGCATTGGTTGGTGAAGGCTGCAAATGTGTATCATCTGAGCTAACCACTGCTGGGGACTTTGATGATCCAGCAGTGGCTTCAAAAGGTGGTGGAATTGGAGGTAATGAAGTGGACAACTGCTGACTTTTATCCACTGTTTGAGGACTTTTGTCAGCAGTGTTTGAGGATGTGGAAGCAGTGGTTGATGTGCTACTTTGGTCAACAACTGTTGAGGTAGCAGTGGTTGAGCTTTGACAACTGTTTTGAACAGCTGGTGCTTTTCCCTTTGTGGCAGACCTTTGAGGGATGATGATTTCATACCCATAGTCTGGTGTTGTATCCTCTGATGAACCTGCACTGTTAGTCTTGACAGCAGTATTTTCAAAAGTAAATTTTTCAAGATCAAACAGATCTGCAGGGTTTGCTGGGATTTTCATTGATGAAAGTTCATTGAACTTTACATTCAAAGTCTCCTCCACTGCCTTGGTCCGTGTATTGAACACTTTGTAGGCCTTGGCAGTGGTTGAGTATCCAAAATGATAACCACAATCAATTTTGGCTGCAAATTTTGAAATAGAATCTTTTAAGTTCAAAATAAAGCATGGGCAGCCAAACACTTTGAAATATGAGATCAGTGGTTTAATTTTATACAGAATTTCATAGGCAGTCTTTTTGTGCCTGGGGTTTATTAAAACTCTGTTCTGAACATAGCAAGCAGTGTTTACTGCCTCTGCCCAGAAAGTTAATGGCAAACCTGAATCTGCAAGCATGGTTCTGGCAGCCTCAATCAGAGTTATGTTCTTCCTTTCCACTACCCCATTCTGCTCTGGTGTTCTTGGGATGCTGTACTGCCTTACAATCCCTTTCTTCACACAGAAGGCATCAAACTCCCTATTTTTGAATTCTGTGCCATTGTCACTCCTGAAGCTTTTCACTGGAAGGTCAAATTGCTTTTCAACCTGTATTACAAAGTCTTGCAAAATGCCTGCAGTTTCATCTTTTGAGTGCAAAAAGAAAGTCCATGTGAACCTAGAAAAGTCATCAACAATAACCAAACAATATCTTTTCTTTTTGAGGCTCATGACTTGAACTGGGCCAAACAAATCCATGTGTAGCATTTGCAAACACTGGGTTGTTTTGGACTCTTCAATGGACTTGTAAGAACTTTTATGCTGTTTTCCTTTTAAACAGGAAATGCAATGTTCAGGACATGAAAACAATTTTTGTGGTAGGCCTCTCACCAAACCATTTTTTGAAATTTCTGTGATTGTCTTAAGATTTGTGTGTCCCAGCCTTCTGTGCCAAAGTTCTGTCTCTTTGTTAGAGGCAGCTGAGAACAGACAGGCATCAGCTCTGGGACACTCTTTTGACATGTCAACAACATAAACATTGCCACTTCTTTGAGCAACAAGTTTAGTTTGACCAGAGTTGATTATTGCTTCAATCTTTTTGACCATTTCTGGTCCAACAATCCTACAACAGTCTTTTGTGAAGAATGACCCAAATCCCTTGTCACTCATTTGGGACACACTCAGAAGGTTGAATTTTAGATTGTCTATTAGATTGACATTTTCAAATTTTACTTTTCCAGACTCCACTGTACCCGACCCCAGAACTTTTCCTTTACTATTATTCCCAAAGGATATATCACCCCCTCCATGGATTTTAAAGTCTTTGAGGAGGGCTTTACATCCTGTCATGTGCCTGGAGCCTCCACTATCTACATACCAAAGATTATCAAAGCATGCAGAAGCTCCCTGCACATGAAGTAAAAGGATTAGTTCATTAAGGTCTCCAAAGCCAACAAGGCTTTGGATGGGGTCTCAACAGTGTCTGGGATGGATGCAGAATGATGGACAGTGGTTAGGTCGGGAGTTTGAACTGTTTTAGGACAGTGTTTCTCTAACCACTGTTGTGGGTCCTGACCAATCATCTGCTGGTAACCAAAAGGATGCTTGTTCACTTTGGGTTTAGAGGGCCTTTTGTAGGCCTCATAAACGTGAGGAATCCTTTGGTAAGAATATTTTCTCTGCCTTTTCTGAACTGATTGGCAGGGGGTGCATCAGTAACCTGAACATCTCTTTTGACAGATGTTTGGTTCAGCTGTTTTGTAACAGCTGTTTGAACTGGCACAAACAGTGGTTGTTTCTTGATGAATTTGACAGATGTTGATGATGATGATGATGGACTCAAGGATGTTTTAGCAATGTACTCATTCTTTTTCACATCAAAGTTTTTGAGATACACACATGCTTGAGTTTTGTGGTTTGTTTTACCACAGACAATGCACACTTCAGCTGAAACAATGACACTTGTTCTGTTTAAATCATACGCTTTTAAGTGGAAACAATCTTTTGTAAGATGATTCCTTTTCTCACAGAATTCACAAAACAAGTTATCAATTTTTTCTTTCTTCTTTCACTTTTCAGACTCCTTTGCAGCAGAGGTTTTAACCACTGCTGGGATGTCCTTGAGAGGTATGACTTTAGCTTTTGGAGCCTTGACACCATCAGTTGATGTAAAGTCCATTGGCTTGAAATTTTCAAGAATGTCACACTCATCAGACCATTTTGGTTTAAACTGGTATTCTTCAAGCTCCTCAAAAGTAGAGGATTCCATTGGTCTGTCAAGTGTGATTTTGTTACCAAGTTTGTCAGTGATTTTCACTTCTTGGCCATTCTTGTTTGTGGGGATGAACTCAGTGGTTACATCAGTGGTTTGAACAGATTTTTCAAAAGCAGTGTTTTCATCATCATGTTTTCTATAGCCAACCCCAAATTTCACATTGCTTTTTCTCTGTTTTTCAAGCATAACCTCATAACCTTTGCAAGATTCCACCCATCTTTCACAAGTAATCTGGGCGGACTCTAACTCCTTTTTGCAAACTTGGTATTTTTCTACCATAGTTTGAAGTTGAGTTTTGGTTATACTTTGCTCTTCTTTTAGACAGCTGTTCTCTTTTTCTTTTTCAGTCAATTTGTTTTTAAGTTCTTTTAAAGACCTTTCAAATTTGACCTCATCAGACAAGATTTTATCCCGAAGGTTTTCATTCACCTCTTTGATGTTAGCAAAAGCAATTATGCAATTGTCAGAACACAGTTTTTCAAGAACTTGAGGAGATACCTTGGCAGCTGCCATCATTGCACAATCACATTGATGATCTTCCTCATCATCAGCTTTCACCTTCTTTTCACCAGCCTTTTCTTCTTTCTCTTCTTGTTTGTCCTCTTCGGACCATGGATCTGTCAGTGGTTCAATCAGGGAACCTGAACTTTCTCCCAACAGTAGTTCACCAGCCACAGCAGTAACCACTGCTTCAGTCACTTCTTCCACTGTTTCAAAGCTCTGTTGTTCCTCCTCAGTTTCAACCCCCTCCTGTATTGACTCTAATGCCATCAAACAAAACTCATCATGAGAAGAATCATTAGAAGCATAGAGTGCAAAATTTTCATCATTAAGGTCTTCAGGCATACTGCTCCAGTCAACAAACCCTTGAGTGAAAAAAACTTTGTTGATCTGGGTGTGCTGTTGCTGGAGCAGTGGTTTGAGGTGCAACAGGTTGCACTTGTACCTGTGGAGCAGGGGTTTGAACATATTGGATTTGTGTAACAGTAGTTTGGACATAATGTACTGGCACAGGGGCAGCAGCATAGTGAGCAGTGTTCACTTGAGCTGCTGGGGCATATTGGGCATAGTGCACAGTGTTTTGGTTTTGAGGTCTAGGATTTGAGCTAGGATGAGTAATTATGGGACCAGTAGTTTGACTCCTACATTCCCTAGCGAAATGTCCCAACCTATTACACTTGTAGCACTTGATTTTCGATTTATCCAACCCAACCCTTAGATTCCCATGCAAACCTGGGAATTTTCGCCCTGTTCTCTTGTAGAACTTGCTAGTTCTAACACTTAGCAAAACCAGTTGGTGCAGGATGTCCATTTCCTCTAAATCAGTGGGATCAAAATGTTGCAAATCATTTAGTTCAAAACTTAAATTGTTTGACATCTGGTTTTCATTTGCAGTGAATGCATAACTAGCAGAGTGAGGATCAGGGTTGTTAAAATTTGCACCAGCAGTTATGTCAATGAAGTGATCATAACCCTGATCCTTACCACTGCTCCCAGATTCTTCTTGACCCAGAAGAGCAGTATTACCGAAAGTGTAATCATCGGTAACTTTTCCTGACTCTTGTAACCTCCTTTTCTGGTTCAACTCCCTTTCGTAGGTCAGGAGTCGACCGTGGAGTTGGGTCAAGATCAGATCCTTGAATTCAGGTGAGTTTCGGGTGACAAAAGCTATGGTGTCCCATTTTTCTGGCAGTGACCTGAGGAACCTGCTATTTTGAGTTGAGTTTGTAAAAGTGGTGTTAACAAGCCTCAGTTCACTGATGAGACAACTGAAACGCTCAAATTGTTGCGTTAGTGATTCGCCTTTAACGTAGCAAAATGTTTCATACTGTTGGTTCAGGATTTCCCTATTGTTTTCTATGACTTCTTCAGTTCCCCCAAAATGTTCCTTAAGTGCGTCCCATAACTCTTTGGCACTGTTACAATGTAACAGTCCAGCATATATCTCATTGGGCAGCGCTGATGCTACGATGCTAAACGCTTTAGCATCTAGTTCGATCTTTTGAAAATCGGTTTCGGTATAATTTTCAACTGGTTTTGGAACGAACTTTTTAGCATCTTCAGCACTTGGCACTGAAGGAACATGGGGACCATAAATGACAGACTTCCAACAACCTGTGCTTTGTTGAGCGAGGATGTGACCCATCCTCCTCTGCCAGATGTTGTACTCATTTCTTTTCAGCATAGGTGGTTTAAAAAGCGAGCCGATGTTGTTTTTATCATCCTGAGATTGTGACGTCATTCTTGTTGTTTTACAGACACTGAGAAATCAACTTTGAAGGTGATTAATCCATGCTCTGTTTTTCAACGGACGAACAAACGATCAGTATCAACTTGTTATGAGCTGAACTATTTACGTCAAAATGATTGTTAAATCAAATTTGACTGTCCAAGCTCTGATACCAATTGTTGGATCTGAGTTTGTTTTTTATTGTATTTTCGTTTGAAATTAAGATGGAAATGAAAGAGATGTGCAGCGGAATTAAGATGAAAACAAACTTTGCATACAATCAAACGAGAGTAATACTTTAATCAAACATCTTTACATAATGAATCGAAAGATTGAATTTGTTTCAACAACGATTACAATGATTGATGAATGAATGCAAACTCCCCCTCAGCCAGAGCTCAGTAGTTTATTCGTGCAAAGAAGACGATGTTGTGAAAGAGCTAATAGAACAGTACAAAGTACTGAACTATTTATAGGCACTTGCAAACCACTGAGCATCTTTAGCTGACGTCACCATGAAAGTGACATCTAACCTCCTAACAAACTCTAACCTCTGATCAATACAAACACTGATGTACTAACTACTGCTATTACAAATCATTACACAAAAGATACTTAAACAGCTGCTGCATCCTTCCACTGCTGTGAACCCAGCAGTGCTTGTCCGGATCAGCAGTACTTGACTCAAGGCAGTAGATTGACTCAGCAGAGCTTTGTTCTTCCATCAGTCTTTGACATTGGGCAGTAGATGTAAGGCAGCAGTTGTAGGTCAGCACTTAGTAAGATCAGCAGATAGGAGGTCAGCAGATATGAAACCACTTTCAAGGGGAGAGATTTGCATGAACCAACTGTAATCGTCTGCTTATTCTGGATCCACTGCTCTGATCTAGTTTTGGCTTTAATTATCTGTTCCTCTGATAGGGTTCAATCCCAACAGACATCCAACATCGGAGCTTGTGAAGCATGCCAGGATCCAGACATGATTACTGGTACGTTCTCTATCAAACAGAAATTTTGCATCCATGTTATTTGATACCAGTGCCGGCTATAGCTTTGTATCATTAAAATTTAAGAATATATTCGGGTTAACTACTAGTAAGTTAGATATTCCGTACTCAATCAAACTGGCTAAGGGAAAGCTAGTAGAAGTGAATGAAGTTGTCTGAGGATGTGTAATTGAACTAGGAGGTCACGAGTCTATGATAGATCTACTGCCAGTTGAGCTGGGAAGCTTCGGCGAGGTAATTGGGGTGGATTAGTTGCCAAGCGGTCGAGCGGAGGTTGATATCCGCACCCCGATGACGAATGAAGGTAAGATCGTGACTCACGAAGTAGGATACGCCACCACGGATCACGAATTGCTTAAGGCACGAAAGTGGTTGTGGGAAGAATGTGTTGTTTTCTGGCTCATGTCGGGGAAAAGGGAGCCGAAGAACTGGAACTCGAAGATACCCCCATGATCGGAGGATATCCTAAAGTCTTCCTCAAACACTTGTTAGGATTAACTCCTCAACGATTAGTCGAGTTGCGCGTCTATTTGATTCCAGGCGTCGCGCCTGTAGTCGATATATCTTAGTGACTTACATCTTCGGAGATGCAAGGATTGACAGTGTAGTTTCAGTAGTAGATAGAGAAGGAAGATAACAGACCAAAACTTCTGTTTTGGATAACCTCAGTTCTGCTCACCAAAAGAAAGTACGATGACTTTCAAATGACCGGGAGCCGAACGAGCTAGCCAACAAGAGTCAGCGACTCTTGCTAAGAACTGACGACTTACGTATTTGATTAATTGTAAGGGCCCAACTACTATTGCACGACTGGTCGACGATTGAGTGTCGTTAGCGGTGAATTCGGGAAGAAGGTATACTGGTGAAAATTTGTGGGACAATGACTTGTTCTTAGACAAAATGGTGCTTCCTACACAATGCATAAACCAGATCTACACGGGATACGAAATCTGGAGGATCTAGGAAACATATATTTGGAACCTTTGGGAACCCAGGTCCAAACTCATGAGAGTTTATCACTTAGGAACCATATCTGTCAACTCAACCAAACATCATTAACTTGACAAACTTGTCATTGCAGTTAACAAAACCGAAAGTACTTAAGTTTTCCTCCGTTGAAGTCTTCACTGTTCTTACTAACGAGTAGATATTTGCATTTCTACTCCCCTCAAAGTAGTTGCATCACGCTGATTTTCTTCGCTGAGAGCGAACACACGTTTGCTTCGTGTACTTGGTACTTCTCCCTTTTGGTAGAAAAACATCGCTTCATCACTTGAAAACTCATATGTTATGCATGCACCTTTTACTACGCATGCGGTTTCATTTCAAACGCTTCCTTGAAGTTCCAATATTATGTTGCTAAATCTGATTACTGAATTATGATTCGAATGACCTACATTATTGTACTTGTTGGCTCCTTTGCTACCAAGCCAAGACACTTTCTTGAAACCGTTTTCTTTCAAGTTACATTCATGGTTTATTTGGCTACCATGCCGATAATTTCTTGTTGATACATACGTTTATTGTCGGGTTACGTTGAAACCAAGTTCAATTGCTTGAACTTATCCAATTCACAGGTTTAACTTGAAATGCTATATGATGTATTGGGAGCATCATATTCAACTATTTTTGTAGAGATTCTTTCATTTCGAGTCGTAGTAGATTTGGTTGGTCTACGACTCCACTAAAACGTTTGATTTGTTTCGATACCTTGTGGTGATATTTTCACAAAATTGAAGCTTGCGCTAATTTGGTTACTCACTTCGTACACGGAATTCAATTTCCTATTTATTTGTTAACAATCCATTTTGGATCTTCACGATCAAAGGGGTCTCAACACAATTGTGTGTTAAGGCAATGGTACATATATTCATTTCATAAGCACAATGTACCTCCTAACGATTCTTTCGTTGTCAATCAAATGCCTTGCGATACTCATTACTTTTCATCTTCGATTGGAAACAGTGGTCCTTTGATGTTCCGTATTTAATTGGAAACTCTATAACATTGTATAAATCAAATCTTTAGATTGGCTCAGTACACTTTCATTTGATTTCAAACGCGGTGAACTTGTTCAGTCACCACTTGTAGGATCGGATTCCGACCTAAACGAGTCGTTTGGAAGAGTTCTACTCCGTTTCAGAGGCGGAAACTAAGAAACGGATCAGTAAACAGCTTGTTTCACACTTAATTCCTCTTGTATATTGATATAACAACGATTACAGTCAAGAGGTATACCGGCAGCACTTCGGTAGACAAATGTTGGAACTGTTACAAATGAAATGACATGCTAGCCTATATATAGTGTGTAGATTTCGCTTGAAGCAAAACATGAAGACTTCAAGCGACACCTCTCAAGCGAAATCTTCACTTTGTCTTCAAGCGGAACCGTCAATCTTGAACTTCAAATCTGTTTTGTCCTTTAGTGAATCTCAATTCTAATCCATGCAAGACTTGTATTTTCACGTAAATATATAATATGATGTCATTGATGATGTCATCTAGATGATGTCATCATGACATCATGTCTTGATTAGCTCCGCACCGAACCCGAGACTCGATACAAGACGAAGACGACAGATGTGTACACCAACAGACTCCCCCTCAGATGTTGACGAGTCTTAAGTGTCGAGTCTTTGCAATCTCAGTCTTTATCAGTCTTTGGACTTCCTTCCGGATCTCTACCTGGCTCTATTCTATCTCCAATTCTCTCTCTCTCTAACAGACTCCCCCTCAAAACATGCTGAGATCGAAGTCTGACTTTTACAGTATCAGAATCCTCAGGTATCGGAACCTGGCACTCTATTTGCTATCCTGCACATCCTCTACCCAAAAATAAGCTTCACAAAAAAATATTTAACAATTTATCAAATTTCATGCACCAACACTGACTTTTCTCCAATCAATATACAATCAAACATTAACAATGATCATTTTCATTTCAAACCTCTTCAAACAAACTTTCCCAAACCTGTTCGTCATGTTTAGCACTTGAAATTTTGAAAATCAGCTCTTCAACATCAGTTGTCTAAAATCTTTTTTAATTTTTTCAAAATTTTATGCTAAAACACACTGAAAATCTTTTTGGAATTTTTATATAACTGGAATGAACTGCAGTAAAGAAATATTTACAGACACTATTTTTGTGAGTTTGTGTAAGAGGATCATATCAGTTTATGAGACAAATCACCAACACCGTTAAGCTTCATTTCATTTTAAATTCTAAACGATTCACTTAGATTGTCAGTATACTTGTCCACTTAAATTCTCACACAAAGTTCAACTGATCCGAGATACGATGTTAATGTTTTAAGAGACTTAAACTTATCCGTGTGTCCCACTACTTGAATATACTCCCGTATCCAGATCCCAATATTCAGTCTTACAGGTGAGTATACCACAGATGATATCTGTCAGGGGAATAAATTATAGTACGAGGGCCGTGAGAGCTCAGGTCGATCTTTCGATACGCAGAGAGATGACGGCTTCGACTTTTGGTGTGTCCCTTTTAGAGGATCTTTTGTTTCAACAGCCATGATTAGCATTTTTCAATGTTTCATCATTTTTTAGCTGATGGTGAGCTATATTTCAAGCATTTGCAGAAAGCATTATCCGGGGACTAGGTCAGAAATTTCTTTCAGCAGAAGTCCCGGGATAATACCCCAGATATCACTGAGCATAAAGACCTAGTATCTCAGAATAAGGGACCTTTCAAACAAGATTTCAGGGGTTACCTATATATCCAAGCAGTTTTGTTAACCCACAGAACAAGCAAGTTTGAATTTTATGTTTATATCTCGTCACAATTTACTAAATGTGCAAAAATCTACTGGCATATCATCAGTGAGATCGTTTATCACTTTTGACTTTACATTTCTTTAGCATGCTGTGACAGTCCACTGATGTACTATCATTTCCTCTATTCACAACGAAACTCATTTTTGAATTTTATCATGTTTTTGTCTTTTTCAAATTTTCAAATGTTTTTGAATTTTCTGAAATTTTCTACTCCCCCTAAAATACAAACTGTATAGATTTAGCAGTATTAAAGAATCCAACTCCCTCATAGTTAATCATCCAAGTTCAAGCTAATGACCTTGGAGATATCACAAACTGTTTTTGAAATTTTTGATTTTAATTCAAGTTTCAAATTAATGAACTTGTTTTACTTTCAGAAACACAATCAGCTTACTTAGATTTTGAAACTCAACACTCAGATATCAGTTGTCGAAAATAAAGTAGAATCAAAAATCTTTTTGTATTTTTCTGAAAATATAAAGCAGTAAAAAAATATGTACAAACATATTTACAAACAATATTTTTGTTTGAGTATGCGTCAGAGGATCATATCAGTTTTCGACAAGTCACAAGTACCGTTGAGCTTAAAATCACATTATGCATTAAACAATTCACTTAGATTGTCGATATACTTGTCCACTTAAATTTTCACACAAAGTTCAACTGATTCAGGATACGAATTAGGTATTTTAGGAACTTAAACCCATTCATGTGTCCCACCTCTTGAGTATACTCCCGTATCCAGAATCCCAATAATCAGTCTTACAGGTGAGAATACTACAATGATATCTGTATATAAATTAGGTATGCGAGGGCCGAGGGATCTCAGATCGATACTTCCGTATACGCAGAGAGATATCAGCTTCGACTTTACGGTATGTCCCCTTTAGAAGATCTTTTTGCTTACAACAGCAGCATATATCAATTTTATTGTTTCAGCATGCTGAGGGTTTAATGCTATGTTTCAAGCATTGCGGAAAGTATTAGCCAGGGACTAGGTCAGAACTACCGTTCAGCAGAAGTCCCGGAATAATCAGATTCAAATTCGTTGTCGTTTAGGAGAATTTCAAGTTTTTCTGTCCGAATTCGTAACCTTCAGCAAGGTTCGGTTGAAACAGCAAGATTACAGCAAGGTTTCGCTTGAAATTCAAGCGAAATCCTTAATCAGTTAGATTTCGCTTGATTGATTTCGCTTCAGAACTAAGATTTCGCTTCAGAACTGAGATTTCGCTTCAGAACTCATCAGTTTGAGATTTCGCTTGAACTGGTTCGCTTCAAGACAAACAACTATGGGATTTCGCTTGAACAGACATAACATCTGATTTCGCTTCAAGACATAACATCTGATTTCGCTTCAAGACATAACATCTGATTTCGCTTCAAGATATAACATCTGATTTCGCTTCAAGACAGAACACTTGATTTCGCTTGAAAGATGTTGACTAATTGATTTCGCTTGAAGTTGTTGGTCAAGAGATTTCGCTTAAAGTCTGATTTCGATTCATCTTGGGATTTCGCTTGAGTTCGCTATTTCGCTTGAAAAGTGAAATTTGGTGTCAAGATTATTTCACATCAACAGTATATCAGTCTGTTTCAGGATATTATTGTGTATACTGATTGTTTATTTGTTTGTATTCAAGGTGATTCAAGGTTTTCATAATGGCTGAAGTCCATGAAGAAAAAGTTGAGATCAAAGAGAAAACTCGGGAAGAGATCTTAAGTGAGAAGACTTACAGAGAAAGAAATGTAGTTTTAAACAGAATGGATGATATGCAGGAGGAGTATGAGATGGCTGTTGGTAGCAAAAGATGGGATAAAAAGAGAGAATGTTATTATAACAGAGAAGGAGAACCGGTTGTTCCCAAGAAAGACATAATCTTCGATGATGTTCTTCTTGCTGTCCCGTTAAGAGCTGAATACTATAGAAGAGTATTGAAAGATGACAAATATGCTAAGCAATATGAAAAAGATATCAGATATGCCATGTTATCGTGTCTGAGAAAAAGGGATGAAGAGAGAATGAAGAAGAAGGTTGAAGAAATGGTGAACAATCTGAAGAAAGTTGCTGAAGAGGTTAACACAGAAATTGTTGAAGTTGAAGCTGTGAAGGAAATCAAAAGTGAAGAAGTTGTTGTGAATGAAGAGGTGAAGATAGAAGAAATAGAAGAAAAGAATGAGAATTTAAAAGTTGGTGATGCTGGTAATGAAGTTAGTGTTGAAAAGAAACAAGATGTTGCTGAGCAGACAGAGATTGCTGAAAATACCGAAGTGCCAATCACTGAGGTAAATTCTGATTCTGAAAATTTGAAATTGATTGATCAGTGCAAGAAATGCATGGAACCGTGCAGAGCTTGTACTAAAAAAGATGAGCAATTTAGAACAAAAGATCTTGAGTTCACAAAAATTGAAAAGATTTTCAAAGAAAAATGCAAAGAAATGCTGGAAAATGAAAAAGTTTTTAAAGAAAATGATGAAAAATTTTCAGAAAAATGTAACAAATTAGAGAAAGAAAATGAAGTTTTGAAAGAAAATGTTTTGAAAATGACAAATGAATGTGAACAAAAGGAAATTGCTTGTCAAGAAATAAAGAAAGATTATGACTCAATGAAATTAGCATATGATATTATGAAAGAGTCATACGACAAAGTGAAAGATGAAATGAAATATGCTCAATCTAGAATGAATTATATGTCTGAAACAACTAAAGAGCTTAAACGAATGTATTCTATAAAACAAGATGTTGTTAATTCCTATATTGAGGATGTTGCTAAGTTAAAGCGACAGATTGCTGATTTAGAACAGGATAACAACAAGTTAAAGAGTTACCACGTGTCGTCATATGTGCTTGAACGAATTTTCAATATAAAACCGGGTGATGGTGAGTCTGAGCAAAACAAGAAAGGTATTGGTTCAGAGTTTCATCAAGTTCCACCACCGGGAAAATTTGCATTTTATGATGAGGAAAAGGTCGAAAAAGCTTTCAACATGGTAGACAAATTGCCAGACAACATTGACATAACCTATTCCAAATCTGATGATTCTCATGATTCAGAGGTGGTAGGTAAAGTCGTTGAAAGTGTGTTGAAAGAAGAGTCGGTTGATACAGGTAAATCTGAATCACAGGATGAAGATGAAGGAAATCTTCATAATGGATATCTGAAAAACACAAAATCCGAGAAAAGTTTGAATGATGATTCAAAAGGATTGGTTTATTCCATGATTGGATCGGACAAATTGTTCTTAGATGTTGTATTCCCGATTCAGAATGTGATTTCAGAAAAGATTGACAAAGTTTTCAAAATGGTTGAGATTGAGAAGTCTGAAATTTCAAAGTTTGTCGGTAAGAGTCATAGAGGTTCGTATACCAACCCTGGTTACAAAAAGAAGAACATGAAGGCTGGGTTGTGTTATAAGAAGAAACAGAATCGAAATAAAAATGAAATGCCGAATTTTCAGACAAAAATGAGTTTTGTTCAAGGAGGCAGTTTAGAAAAAGAAAAAGAATTCAAAATGAAACAGTCTAATGATGAATTCTTTGCTAAAAAGCAAAAGCAACAACCACAGGTTAAAGATGTGTCCATGAGAACATGTTTCAAATGTGATCAAAAAGGACATCTTGCACGCAAGTGTCCTAATCTAAAACCTGTGGATGTTGACAAAAAGAAGTTTGATGCTGAAAAACAAAAATCTGAGAATGTGAGACAAAGATCAACCAAATTTGATTCAAAACAAACTTGGAGGTACAATACAAACAAGTTTGCTTCAAATCAAAATTGGAAGTCAAACCCGAACAGGTTTGATTCTAGACAGACTTGGAATTCTCACATACCCAGATTCAGAACAACACAGAGTTGGAAAACCATAGTTGATATGACAAAACCTCAAGAGTTTTGGAAACCAAAAGTTGTTGTTCAAAATCAAAATGTTCAAAAAGTTTCACATTTTTACAAACGAGGAACACCAAAAGGTCAAACATGGAGTGTTAAGAAACATGTTGATTTGGTAAAAGATGAGAAAGTTGAAGTTAAAATTGAGAAAGTTTTTGTGAAAAATGACAAAGAATTTCCAGCATTGAATGAAAATTTTTGTGTTGAAATGCCTAAGGTTCAACAGACCTGGGCTAAATTGTTCAAGTAATTCAGTTAGTTTGTTTGTGCAGGTGCTCATGGAATTCAAAGATTGTGAGAATAGAGATTGGAGCAGCCTGTCACAACGAGGAGAGGAGGCTGCTGGATCCTGTGTTGGTTGAAACAGGAAGTTTATATGTTTTCTGTAAATAAATAAACAATATTTTCAAAAATCCTAAAAATTGAAAAATTTGAAAAACCAAAAATATGTTTTGATTGACTATGCCGAAACCCTCACGGCTGAACAAACATGATTACTTTCATCAGATTGAAAAACGGTTTTCAAACTGTTAAAATCAATGGGTTGTAAATCATGAGGGTACATTATATTTTCTGCCACTCAGAGCGCTTGAAGCAGAAAATGGATGGCGAGACAAATCTATCAGTATTGGTTGTCAAATTTTCTCTATATGGTTTTGCATTTTAGGGGGAGTAATGTTTGTTAGAAAATACAAAAACATTTGAAAATTTGAAAAAGTCAAAAACATGATAAAATTCAAAATTGAGTTTTTGCGTAAAAAGAGGAAATGATAGTACATCAGTAGACAGTTACAGTATGCTAAAGAAATGGAAAGTTTAAATGTGTTAAACGATCTCACCGTGGATGTGTCGGTAGATTTTTATACATTTAGTAAACTTTTTCGGGATATAAACCTAAATTCAAACACTTGCTTATTTCGTGGGGAACACTACTTGGATATATAGGTAACCCCTGAAATCTCGTTTGAAAGGTCTCTTAATCTGATATACTAGGTTTTTATACTCTATGATATCTGGGGTATTATTCCGGGACTTCTGCTGAACGGTAGTTCTGACCTAGTCCTTGGCTAATACTTGCTGCAATGCTTGAAACATAGCATTAAACCCTCAGCATGCTGAAACAATTAAATTGATATATGCTGCTGTTGTAAGCAAAAAGATCTTCTAAAGGGGACATACCGTAAAGTCGAAGCTGATATCTCTCTGCGTATACAGAAGTATCGATCTGAGATCCCTCGGCCCTCGCATACCTAATTTATATACAGATATCATTGTAGTATTCTCACCTGTAAGACTGATTATTGGGATTCTGGATACGGGAGTATATTCAAGAGGTGGGACACATGAATGGGTTTAAGTTCCTAAGATACCTAATTCGTATCCTGAATCAGTTGAACTTTGTGTGAAAATTTAAGTGGACAAGTATATCGACAATCTAAGTGAATTGTTTAATGCATAAAGTGAAATTAAGCTCAACGGTACTTGTGACTTGTCGGAAACTGATATGATCCTCTAACGTATACTCAAACAAAAATATTGTCTGTAAATATGTTTGTACATATTTCTTTATTGTTTTATATTTTCAGAAAATACAAAAAGATTTTGATTTCTGCTTTATTTTCGACAACTGATATCTGAGTGCTGAGTTTCAAAATCTAAGTAAGCTGATTGTGTTTCTGAAAGTAAAACAAGTTCATTAATTTGAAACTTGAATTAAAATCAAAAATTTCAAAAACAGTTTGTGATATCTCCAAGGTCATTAGCTTGAACTTGGATGATTAACTGTGAGGGAGTTGGATTCTTTAATATTGCTAAATCTATACAGTTTGTTGATAGGGGGAGTGGATTAGAGGATTTGATTGGAATTGCCAGGTTACGATTCCTGGATAGTCTAAAATGTTGTTACTTATAAATGTTTGAGTGATTGCAGATGAGATTCCAGACTACGATCCCGGAAGCTGAGTCTAAGGGGGAGTCTGAAGACGAGCTCAAAGCAAAGAGGAGCTTGTATACGGAAAGCAAGGTGTCGATCCCAAAGTACGGAAGCTTGACGAAAGGGGGAGCCTGATGAAGAAAAGAGGAAAAGCTGAAACTGAAGACAGATCCATCGGGATTCTGTTCGAGAAGATTCAAAGAGAGAAAGAGAAGGAAAAGTCGCTACGAGCTTGACTACAGATTGACTACAGCAATATCCAAGGGGGAGTCTGTTAGTGCATTTATCTGTCTATCGCCTACGTCAATCTAGTCCGTAGTGGAAAACTGAAGAAAACGAGAGTTACTTTGTTATTTTAGAATTAGTTAGTCAAAAAGGCAAGGTGGCATAATTGTAATTAATGGGAAACCTCATTAAATGCCTTGGCCTATAAATAGATCTCTAGGGCTTCTAGTATAGAACTTTTGCCATTTTCACATCTTGGAGAGCTAAAGGCTAGAGAGAGAAAGCTAGAGAGAGAAAGTTTATTGTTAGTGATTCAGGTGCTGTACGTTATCAGGTTTTATCAAAGAATCACGTTTATATTACGTCATGTGTGTTTAGGTCGCGTTCGTGTACGGATTCCGCACGTTTCACGTTCGTTTCGCAATCGTATCGGAGTCAAACCGGTCCTAACAAGTTGTAGGATCGGATTCCGACCTAAACGAGTCGTTTGGAAGAGTTCTACTCCCCCTAAAATACAAACACATGAAAGGAAATTTGAAAATAAACTGTACAATAAAGTGACAACTGATATCAAATCGCATCAAAACGCCATTCACTAGGCATAAACAATCAGAACTCCCCCTATCACAAAACTATTTTCTCATTATGATTTCAAAACACTTAAGTTTGTTTTAACCAAAATGATTTTTCCGGAAAATAAGTTTTGTTGATTTTACCACTTGTAAAGTTAGGGGTTCATCATATCGTTCCTCAATCATTTGTAGAAAATCAAGTACAATTTAATGTCCTTGATTTACCACTTGACGTTGAAAACCTCTTTCAACCACTTGTAATTAAACACAATCAAAATCTGATATAAAGAATGATGCCGATTCCTGATCCGCAATTACAAACTTGGGATCTCCGGCAAGTCAGGTTTTTCAGTGAAAGAAAATATCCACCCAAGCCTGACCAGCCTTGGGTGTAGCCTTCTCAACTTCACTAGGGGTTGGGCTATAAGTTGCCTTCTTTGTAGCATAAAACTCTTTTACCCCTTTAACCTTCCCATCAATCATTTTACCAATCATCCTTTTTACGTTTCCATTAAACGTTTTCTCAACATCAAATTCTTTCTGTTCAGAATAGAATTGATTTGAGATCTCAACTTTCCCAACTTTTGATTTAAAATATTCAGTCCTCAATGGTGGAAAGTTCTCATCATCCATTGAAAGAACTGAGTTTTCACTTTTTAACTCAACCTGTGGCTCCTCTTACTTTGTGGAATCAGATTCATCGCCAGATTTTACCTCTGATTTCTTAACAACCCAGGCTTGGTTGTCAAGATTTCCCCTTTTCTTGTAAAATCTTTTTGAACATTCACCAACTTCATATGTTGAATTTTTGAAAACTTTGAATCTTTCAGTTGGTGGTTCAGCATTGTCAACAATAACTTCTTTCAGTTTTCCAGAAACTCGCTGTTTTGTATTTGTCGCTTTCGGACAGTTCCATGCAATATGACCAACTTCATTGCATCTGTAACAGGTTCTTGTCTCCTTTCTTTGATAATCTTCATTCTGCACTTTCTTTGCAAGAAATTCTGTGTTTGATTGCTTCCAGAATGAGCTTTTTGATTCTTCTTCATGGCTAATTCCTGCAACATATTTTGTATTTGTTTTAGAAATGTTCTCATTTTTATAATTTTCTGGTGGAATAAAACCAAGTCCTTTCTTTTTGTAGCTACTATTGTGGTGTGGTTTCTTTTGAAAACCAGAACCAGAATTGTAACCTTTTTTCTTGTTTAACCGTTGTTGAACTCTTGAAGTGTATTTTTTAGATTTTCCAGTAGGATTTAAATCTTTAATTTCAGAAATATTGATTTCTGTCATTTTGAAAACCTTTTTAATCATGTCAAACTGAACACTTCTAATTGGGAATTCTTTATCAAAATATAATTTGTCAGAATCATTCAAAGTATATGCAACTTCAAATGTTTCGTCATTCAAATTAGATTTTGACAACAAAAATTCTTTACTATAAACCCGTTTTCCCGACGACTTTGAACTCTTTTCGGATGAACTCGAACTCCCGACTGACTGACACGAACTTTCAGACTCGGACTTTGACTTTGACTTTGACTCCTCATCCTTATCCAACACCTGATCGACCACTCTTTTTATCAGTTCGGACTCATGATCTGTGTCGGACGCTGTGAACGTGACATCAATATTATCCGGTAAAACATCAGTTATCTCGGATTCTAGCTTAATATTGACCGCCTGTTTTAGTTCTTCCTCATTAGGTTATCTAGGTGAGTAACCTTCCCAAATCGGAGGTGGACACTTATTATAACATACACCCTGTTTCTTACCAGTATCCTTTTTCTTCTTTGGCTTTGTTTCTTCACCTTTAAACGCTTCAAATCCTTCAACTGTTGGATAAATTCTATCGATTATGTAATCACAACCTTTGTAACTTTGCAGTAATCTTCTGATTCTTTCATTCTCAGCTGCTTCACTATCCAACTCTTTTTTCCTCTTTGCACATTCTTCTATGTACATGTTGATCTCTTTTTGCTTTGTCATCATGGTAGCATTCAACATCTTCAAAGCTTTTTCTCTCTCAGAGTTAGTCTTCTCTAGACCATTTACATGTCTGTTCAATACATCATACGACTTTTTCAAATTCTTTACATCAAACAACAATTTTTCTTTCAACTTTTCTAACTCACTAAACCTTTCATCTTTTTCTATACACTGTTTACAAGACTCTAAACATGTAAGACAAGGTTTTGTGATTTCAACGATCTTCTCAACTTCAACTATCTTTTCAACTTCCACAATCTTCTCAACCACTTTGACCTTTTTCAAATCTTTTGCAGCTTTCTCCTCTTTCAGTTTCTTCAATTTTTCTGCAAAATAAAATTTAAAACTATCAGAAGATAAGTGAGTTTTTCCAATATTAATCTGTTCAATTTCTTCATCACTATCACTTGTCTCTGACGAACTGTTTTCAGATGAAACAGATCCTTCATCTTCACTTTTCTCTTCATCAGATAATACTTCCATCCATTCCTTCAGCATTTCCGGCTTACGAATAATATGAGCAATAAACGTTCCAACATTTGAATCAGCTGGAATGTACTTGTCCCAGCTAAAACTTTCAATCACTTTCTCGTCATCTTGTTGATGAGTAGAACTGTTCATTCTAGCAATCTTCTGCTGCTCCAGATCTTGTGCCTCCAACTTCTCTATAAACTGTGCAATCGATAACCTTCTAAACTGTCCGGAATTCTTCAATATCATCAGATATGTACCCCATTCCTTTTGCGGTAACGTGTCAGCAAGCTTTTCAACCCATTCTGCTGGAGTTTTTGTAATCTTAAACTGTGACATGGTGCGTACAAGATGACAATATCTTTCAATAAGAGTCTTTGTAGATTCACCTGGCATACTTGAAAACGAGTCAAATTCTTTCTTTAATACATTTATTCTATTAATTGTTTCACTAGTCATACTAAAGAAATTTAAGTCCATGATTCGGAAACACTTAAAATGAAATTAACTCCCCTTTCAAACGAAATGATTCACCTCATGAAACACGTGTATCACTGAAACAAACTGGTACTCGAACTGATGATTTTCTGTGCGAACTGAATGTTGACCAACTGTGTGGATTTCTAGAACCCGAATCGAAATCAAACGTCTTGACCCTTTGAAATCTTTTGAACTCCAACCCGTACAAACTGACAGACGTACTCACTTGACTTATCCACACAAAACAACCTGATTGAAACCGCAACTCAAACCACACGACTTGACAAACAAACGTACTGATCAATCTGTGCTAATAGACTAAACACCAAACCTGTCAAATAGAAACACCGACTACGACAACAACTATATGATCCTAATATGCTTAGTGACAAAACAATTTTAATATTCGACACAAATATGATTATCACATATACACTTAACAAACAAATGATGGCCGACAAAAATAAAAGATCACATGTAATTTCAATGATGACCTACTAAACAAACAAACTTTCTTTGACTAGTATTACACAATTCATCAATTTTTGAATATTATATGTACTAAAACTGAATGGCTAATATTTCCTCTAAACACATTCACACACTTCAATACATGCTAACTGACACATACCACATGAGTTCTGATTGAATCGATAAAAACAAAGTCACATGGATTCTATCAAATCGACTTATGTAATCACGTGATTTCTGGACTTTGACAAACACACCACTACTTTACCTGCATGCTGACACAAACTTTACAACAAAAGCTCGTGAATTCTTGTATCAATTAACTAACAACCTCGATCAGAATATTTCACACAATTCAACGTATAACTTCACATGCACTCATATGACCCCATAACTCGATGTACTTTAAATCAACAAACAATACGTGTTTTCAATTAACAGCAGAATTCAATGATCAGCAAAATTCAGTTAAGACAGCACTGCAGGTTTCAAACAGATGCCAACGTATTTTCAATCGAAATGCAATCAGATCAGTTTCGCTTCAACTATTCAAGCGAAATCAAATAATGTTCTCAACTTGAAGCGAAATCAACAGAAAATCATCAACTTGAAGCGAAATCATGTACAAAATGTTGCTGATGTCATCATATTAACGAGCAGTTGAAGCGAAAACACACAAAACTACAAGATTTAGGCTGATTTTAAACTTGAAACTTTCAAGGATTGATTAAACCATGTTTGTGCACAATATATGTGAATTTTGTCCAGTTTTAACCGTAAAAAGTTTTGTTTTTCGAAAAAGAAAGGTGTAGAAACAGATTTTACGGCTGAATCAACAAGAACTCTTCTTCACTGGCTCTGATACCAATTGTAGGATCGGATTCTGACCTAAACGAGTCGTTTGGAAGAGTTCTACTCCGTTTCAGAGGCGGAAACTAAGAAACGGATCAGTAAACAGCTTGTTTCACACTTAATTCCTCTTGTATATTGATATAACAACGATTACAGTCAAGAGGTATACCGGCAGCACTTCGGTAGACAAATGTTGGAACTGTTACAAATGAAATGACATG
This sequence comes from Helianthus tuberosus, assembly GCA_030545235.1. Lineage (NCBI taxonomy): Eukaryota > Viridiplantae > Streptophyta > Magnoliopsida > Asterales > Asteraceae > Helianthus > Helianthus tuberosus. The sequence continues at coordinate 101,787,486 of CM060451.1, read as the reverse complement.
CTAGCCTATATATAGTGTGTAGATTTCGCTTGAAGCAAAACATGAAGACTTCAAGCGACACCTCTCAAGCGAAATCTTCACTTTGTCTTCAAGCGGAACCGTCAATCTTGAACTTCAAATCTGTTTTGTCCTTTAGTGAATCTCAATTCTAATCCATGCAAGACTTGTATTTTCACGTAAATATATAATATGATGTCATTGATGATGTCATCTAGATGATGTCATCATGACATCATGTCTTGATTAGCTCCGCACCGAACCCGAGACTCGATACAAGACGAAGACGACAGATGTGTGCACCAACACCACTATTATTGGATAATGCCATTGTAGGATCGGATTCCGACCTAAATGAGTCGTTTGGAAGAGTTCTAGTCCATTTCAGAGGCGGAAACTAAGAAACGGACAATGAAACAGCTTGTTTTACACTTTAATCTTCTTGTATATTAATTTGACAACCTTTACATTCAGAAGAGAAACCGGCAGCACTTCGGTATAGCTCTGAGACAACTGTTACAAATGAAATGTATGACAACCTATTTATAGCCTCATGATTTCGCTTGAAGACTCTTGAAGCGACACCCTTCAAGCGAAATCTAACATGTTATAACATCCTGACTTTTGAAGCGAAACCTTTGAATTCTATTTTGTCTTGAAGCGAAACTTCATACAAACAACAATCTGATTTCAATTCCATGCAACTTGTATCTTTCACGTGATGTAGAAATGTGATGTCATGCTCATGATGTAATAATGAGGTCACTTGTGTGATGTCATCATCAAGGATGATGACATCATGCTTGTTTAGCTCCGCACCGAACCCGAGACTCGATACAAGACGAAGACGACAGATGTGTGCACCAACAGACTCCCCCTCAGATGTTGACGAGTCTTAAGTGTCGAGTCTTCTCAATCTTCAATCTTTATCAGTCTTTGAGCTTTCTTCAGTATCTCTACCTGGCTCTATTCTATCTCCAATTCTCTCTCTCTAACAGACTCCCCCTCAAAACATGCTGGGATCGTAGTCTGGCTTTTACAGAATTTCAGAATCCTCAGGTATCGGAACCTGGCACTCTATTTGCTATCCTGCACATCCTCTACCCAAAAATAAGATTCACAAGAATAAAATATTTAACAATTTGTCAAATATCAAACACCAACACTGAGCCTTCTCCAATCAATATACAATCTAACATTAACAATGATCATATAACGAAATTTTTATCTCTGAAAAACTTTTCAATCAAATTTCCCAAACCTGTTCGTCATGTTTAGCACTTGAAATTTTGAAAATCAGCTCTTCAACATCAGTTGTCTAAAATCTTTTTGGATTTTTCAAAAGATTTATGCTAAAACACACCGAAAATCTTTTTGGATTTTTTAAAATAACCGAAATGAAATGCATCAAAGAAATATTTACAAACAATATTTTTGTGAGTTCGTGTAAGAGGATCATATCAGTTTTTGAGACAAATCACCAACACCGTTAAGCTTCATTTCATTTTAAGTTCTAAAACGATTCACTTAGATTGTCAGTATACTGGTCCACTTAAATTCTCACACAAAGTTCAACTGATCCGAGATACGATATTAATGTTTTAAGAGACTTAAACTTATCCGTGTGTCCCACTACTTGAATATACTCCCGTATCCAGATCCCAATATTCAGTCTTACAGGTGAGTATACCACAGATGATATCTGTCAGGGGAATAAATTATAGTACGAGGGCCGTGAGAGCTCAGGTCGATCTTTCGATACGCAGAGAGATGACGGCTTCGACTTTTGGTGTGTCCCCTTTAGAGGATCTTTTGCATTACAACAGCAGCGACTATCAATTTTATTGTTTCATCAGCTTGCTGAGGGTGATGCTATGTTTCAAGCATTTGCAGAAAGCATTATCCGGGGACTAGGTCAGAAATTTCTTTCAGCAGAAGTCCCGGGATAATACCCCAGATATCACTGAGCATAAAGACCTAGTATCTCAGAATAAGGGACCTTTCAAACAAGATTTCAGGGGTTACCTATATATCCAAGCAGTTTTGTTAACCCACAGAACAAGCAAGTTTGAATTTTATGTTTATATCTCGTCACAATTTACTAAATGTGCAAAAATCTACTGGCATATCATCAGTGAGATCGTTTATCACTTTTGACTTTACATTTCTTTAGCATGCTGTGACAGTCCACTGATGTACTATCATTTCCTCTATTCACAACGAAACTCATTTTTGAATTTTATCATGTTTTTGGCTTTTTCAAATTTTCAAATGTTTTTGGATTTTCTAAAAATTTTCTACTCCCCCTAAAATGCAAACACATTTTAGGAAATTTGAAAACAAACTGTACAATAAAATGACAACCGATATCAAATCACCTCAATTCGCCATCCACTAGGCATAAACACTCAGAACTCCCCCTTTCACAAAACTATTTTCTCATAATGATTTCAAAACACTTAAGTTTGTTTTAATCAGAATGATTTTTCCGGAAAATAAGTTTTGTTGATTTTACCACTTGTAAAGTTAGGGGTTCATCATATCGTTCCTCAATCATTTGTAGAAAATCAAGTACAATTTAATGTCCTTGATTTACCACTTGACGTTGAAAACCTCTTTCAACCACTTGTAATTAAACACAATCAAAATCTGATATAAAGAATGATGCCGATTCCTGCTCCACTCTTACCAACCTGGAAGCTCCGGCAAGTCAGGTTTTTCAGTGAAAGAAAATATCCACCCAAGCCTGACCAGCCTTGGGTGTAACCTTCTCAACTTCACTAGGGGTTGGGCTATAAGTTGCCTTCTTTGTAGCATAAAATTCCTTTACCCCTTTAACCTTCCCATCAATCATTTTACCAATCATCCTTTTTACGTTTCCATTAAAAACTTTCTCAACATCAAATTCATTCTTATCAGAATAAAATTGATTTGAAATTTCAACTTTCCCAACTTTTGATTTAAAATATTCAGTCCTCAATGGTGGAAAGTTCTCATCATCCATTGAAAGAACTGAGTTTTCACTTTTTAGCTCAACCTGTAGCTCCTCTGACTTTGTGGAATCAGATTCATCGCCAGATTTTACCTCTGATTTCTTAACAACCCAAGCTTGGTTGTCAAGATTTCCCCTTTTCTTGTAAAATCTTTTCGAACACTCACCAACTTCATATGTAGAATTTTTAAACACTTTGAACCTTTCAGTTGGTGGTTCAGTTTTATCAACAACTACTTCTTTCAGTTTTCCAGAAACTCCCTGTTTTGTGTTTGTCGCTTTCGAACAGTTCCATGCAATGTGACCAGCTTCATTGCATCGGAAACAGGTTCTTATTTCTTTCCTTTGAAAAGCTCCATTCTTCATCTTTTCAGCAAGAAACTCCTTGTTTGATTGTTTCCAAAATGAGCTTTTTGATTCTTCTTCATGGCTAGTTCCTGCAACATATTTTGTATTTGTTTTAGAAATTTTCTCATTTTTATAATTTTCAGGTGAAATAAAACCAAGTCCTTTCTTTTTGTAGCTACGATTGTGGTGTGGTTTCTTTTGAAAACCAGAACCAGAATTGTAACCTTTTTTCTTATTTAACCGTTGTTGAACTCTTGAAGTGTATTTTTTAGGTTTTCCAGTAAGATTTAAATCTTTAATTTCAGAAATATTAATTTCTGTCATTTTGAAAACCTTTTTAATCATGTCAAACCGAACACTTCTAATTGGGAATTCTTTATCAAAATATAATTTGTCAGAATCATTCAAAGTATATGCAACTTCAAATGTTTCGTCACTCAAATTAAATTTTGACAACAAAAATTCTTTACTATACACCCGTTTTCCCGACGACTTTGAACTCTTTTCTGTCGAACTTGAACTCCCGACTGACTGACACGAACTTTCGGACTCGGATTTTGACTCTGACTCCTCATCCTTATCCAACACCTGATCGACCACTCTTTTTATCAATTCGGACTCATGATCTGTGTCGGACGCTGTGAACGTGACGTCAATATTGTCCGGTAAAACATCAGTTATCTCGGATTCTAGCTTAATATTGACCGCCTGTTTTAGTTCTTCCTCATTAGATTTTCTAGGCGAGTAACCTTCCCAAATCGGAGGTGGACACTTGTTATAACATACACCCTGTTTCTTACCAGTATCCTTTTCCTTTGGCTTTTTGGTTTTATCTTCATCTTTAAATGCCTCGAAACCTTCAACTGTTGGATAAATTCTATCCATTACGTAATCACAACCTTTGTAACTTTGCAGCAATCTTCTGATTCTTTCATTCTCAACTGCTTCACTATCCAACTCTTTTTTCCTCTTTGCACATTCTTCTATGTACATGTTGATCTCTTTTTGCTTTGTCATCATGGTAGCATTCAACATCTTCAAAGCTTTTTCTCTCTCAGAGTTAGTCTTCTCCAGACCATTTACATGTCTGTTCAATACATCATACGACTTTTTCAAATTCTTTACATCAAACAACAATTTTTCTTTCAACTTTTCTAACTCACTAAACCTTTCATCTTTTTCTATACACTGTTTACAAGACTCTAAACATGTAAGACAGGGTTTTGTGATTTCAACGATCTTCTCAACTTCAACTATCTTTTCAACTTCCACAATCTTCTCAACCACTTTGACATTTTTCAACTCTTTTGCAGCTTTCTCCTCTTTCAGTTTCTTCAATTTTTCTGCAAAATAAAATTCAAAACTATCAGAAGATAAGTGTGTTTTTCCAAGATTAATCTGTTCAATTTCTTCATCACTATCACTTGTCTCTGACGAACTATTTTCAGATGAAACAGATCCTTCATCTTCACTTTTCTCTTCATCAGATAACACTTCCATCCATTCCTTCAGCATTTCCGGTTTTCGAATAATATGAGCAATAAACGCTCCAACATTTGAATCAGCTGGAATGTACTTGTCCCAACTAAATCCTTCAGCCAATTTCTCATCATCTTGATCCATGATGCCATAGTAAGCCTTTTTGTTTGCATCCTCGATCATTTTTCCATGAGCTATTTGTGGCTCTTTTTGTTGATGTGGTTGATGAGTGATTTGCTGATAAATGGTCTTCCGATAATAATCATCTTTACCAACAGATTCCTTTGCTCCTCTCGGCTCCTGATTCTTGCACTCCCTTTTAAAATGGCCTTTCTCCCTGCAACGAAAACAGACAACTTTAGATTTATCAAATCCAAGATTAGAAAGATTTGCATCCAAGAAATCAGTTCTTCCTGTAACCAATCTAAATTTTTCTGCTCTCCTCAAAACGCTAGCTAAAGCCCATTTAATATCCATCAGTTCTAGCTCCTCTGCATCAATTTGGTCATAATCTTCCTTTGTCAGCATCGGATTACCAATTTTTCCGGCAATCAATCCTTCATAAGACTCTAATGCAGTGACCAATAATCCCATATGATGCTTTACAACTTCTTCAGAATAATTTTGACCATTTTGAAGACGTAGAGCTACATTGCACTGAAGTAGATGACCATTTCCAGTAGATGAACTTTGAACACTTGGAGGATTCACCGTTGAGAACCCACTAGTATTGACTGATCCTTGACTGCTTGGTGTAGATTGATTTCCAGCACTAAATGCAGTTTGTATCTTTGGGCTTGCTTCAGCAGTTTGAACATTTCCTTTATAATACAATTTAATATCTTGTTGATGAGTAGAACTGTTCATTCTAGCAATTTTCTGCTGCTCCAGGTCCTGTGCCTCCAACTTCTCTATAAACTGTGCAATCGATAACTTTTTATACTGTCCTGAATTTTTCAATATCATCATATATGTACCCCATTCTTGTTGCGGTAAAGCATCAGCAAGCTTTTCAACCCATTCTGCTGCATTTTTCTTAATCTTCAACTGTGACATGGTACGTACAAGATGACAATATCTTTCAATAAGACTCTTTGTTGTTTCACCAGGCATGCACGTAAACAGTTCAAACTCCTTTTTCAACAAAGCTGCTTTACTCTGTAGCATTTCAGTACTTCCCTCAAATTTCTTTTCAAGAGCTTCCCAAATAGAATAAGCGTTTTCATCATGCTGAAGCAACACAAATATATCTTCTTTTATCGCTTGTTGTAGCAAATTGATCATCATTTTCTCTCCTCTATAACTTTCCCTCTCTTGTTCAGTAAATTCAGATATGATTTTATCAGCTCCCGTTGTATTCTTTGGTCTCTCATACTCAGTTTCAATGCTCTCCCAAGCTTTTAGATGATTCGCCTGAACCCAATTCTCAAACCGTTTCTTCCAGCCGTGGTAATCTTCAATTCCCATAAGCTTCGGGGGTTTTTGCATCGTTCCAGTTTCGTTTTCTGCCTTCATGTTTTGAGCAATTGAAGCTGGAGTAGTCGAGGGTGTAGCAAACGCGTTGTAGAACTCGGAATCCATTTTTTAGCAACTTGAATCTCTTGTAGAAACCGACAAATACCTTTACAATCAAACAAACACAAACACAATCAGTTTAAAGATTTTTCAATAAATTGAAACAAACTGTTACTCAGACTGGCGATTTTTTGTGCGGACTGAACGTTGACCAACTGTGCGGACTTCTAGGACCCGAATCGAAATCAAGTGACTTGACCCTTTGAAACCTTTGAATTCCAAACCGTACGAACTGAACCTTTTCAACCGACTTGAACACACAAAATGACCTTACTGAAACCGCGACTCAAACCACGTAATTTGGACCTTTTGATGCGAATTGAACAATATCACTTTTAAGAAACAATCACAAGTAACACAAACAATTTATAACAAACCTTCAATCATTAGCAAACTCATGCCCAAACAAACACTATTTAATGATCACAAAGTTCAATTCACATGACCATTTAATATATATCACATGTAATCTGACAACAATCTTGATCTCTTATCTCAATTACTGACACACTTTCACATGAATATCCTGTACGATGACAAACACTCCAAATACACATGTAATTCATTTAAAATTCACGACAACAATTACATGCATATCATTCAATTTCTATAAAGCCAACTAACATATAAAGTCAATCACACACTCACATGAATCCTTGAACCGTCAATCAATCAAATCACACTTCTCTAGTTTCATGAAAACTAAGTGATTATATTAATACAAGAGTGGCTGACAATTTCAATAGTCAAGAGAATATGATTTGACCAAACACATTATCGAAACAATTATCAAGAGAATATGAGAACTTCAATAGCCGACACTTTTATGATTCTAAATTCTCATTGGGCCATATAACTCACTATCCCGACAAACTCAAATGGTTAGACAATTGCTTTGACCACACTTTAAGTTTTAATCACCTGCAAGACTAATACACCTATACCAATTTTCACATGCAATTCTGATTAAAGCAATTATGTTGCAGACTCGTGATATATAGTTCCAACAAACTGACACCTCGAACAGAATGTTATACCTCGAACAGAATGTTATTCACAATTTTTAACTATGCAAACGGTTCACTCAACCCGATGTACTAACAACTCGAAATCAATATACTTTCACAATACACTATGAATTTTCAATCGGTGGGTCGGTTTCACAATACACGAGGTAAACTTCAAGTGAAACAGTTTCGCTTCAAACACCGCCAAACTTCAAGCGAATTCTAACAGATCGATTTCGCTTCAACTATTTAAGCAAAATCCTTAGTTCTTCAAGCGAAATCGTGTGCAAATATGATGTTTTCAAGCGAAATCTAGTCTAAACAGTTGCTGATGTCATCTTATGTTCGAACACTTGAAGCGAAATTTCACAAAAATACAAGATTTAGGCTGATTTTAAACTTGAAACTTTCAAGGATTGATTAAATCATGTTTACGCACAACATATAAGAAATTCAGCCGATTTTATCCGTAAAATGTTTTGTTTTTCGAAAAAGAAAGGTGTAGAAACAGATTTTACGGCTGAATCAACAAGAACTCTTCTTCACTGGCTCTGATACCAATTGTAGGATCGGATTCCGACCTAAATGAGTCGTTTGGAAGAGTTCTAGTCCATTTCAGAGGCGGAAACTAAGAAACGGACAATGAAACAGCTTGTTTTACACTTTAATCTTCTTGTATATTAATTTGACAACCTTTACATTCAGAAGAGAAACCGGCAGCACTTCGGTATAGCTCTGAGACAACTGTTACAAATGAAATGTATGACAACCTATTTATAGCCTCATGATTTCGCTTGAAGACTCTTGAAGCGACACCCTTCAAGCGAAATCTAACATGTTATAACATCCTGACTTTTGAAGCGAAACCTTTGAATTCTATTTTGTCTTGAAGCGAAACTTCATACAAACAACAATCTGATTTCAATTCCATGCAACTTGTATCTTTCACGTGATGTAGAAATGTGATGTCATGCTCATGATGTAATAATGAGGTCACTTGTGTGATGTCATCATCAAGGATGATGACATCATGCTTGTTTAGCTCCGCACCGAACCCGAGACTCGATACAAGACGAAGACGACAGATGTGTGCACCAACAGCCATTACGACACCTTGTGGTGTCAGCATAAACTTGTAGCTTGTGCTAATCATGGTTAACCGTTTCACACGAGACCACACATACTTTTGTTTGATTTATCATTTAAACATTTCTGATGCAACTACGAATCAAGACAATCATACACCAGATTCGCTTGTATTCCATCCGTTGTATCTTCACCATTCAAAAATGTCAACACATTAAACCTTACCAGACATTTATTCAGGAGTTGACAGATCATTTTACTATTACGTTGAGTTGTTGCTTTTGAGTTCATATAGCGGGTGCTATGGGTTGTGAAAACTCGTTTGCATATTGCAACCGATCGTTTAAAAATCTTATTAGTCAAAACTCCACTTTTGTGGAACCCCTGCTAGCTGGAATACACTAGACTATACGTCAAATGCGTCTTGTACCTTTGACATCCAATGCTAAAAGCACACACCTTTCAACCCTAGGATTCGGGTTGTTATATATTCTTGGACTCACCTAATGTGAGTAATGTTTGTTTCGATTTGATGATTATCTACTTCGATATTATTTATATACATATGTGTGTGACTTAACCTTAAGGAGTTAAGGTAGTACAAATTTCGAGGACGAAATTTCTTTAACGGGGGGAGAATGTGACAACCCTCACAAAACCAGGTATCCGTACAATTAATTAATAATTACTTAATGCTTAATTACTGTGCTTGCTTACAATTATGATTAAACTGCTTACTGATTTCTGATACACACATACTCATGCATCACATTTTATACTGTCACTCTATTATTTACACACACACATTAGTGACAACCCTGATGCACAAAAGCACAGTTAGTACAAGAACGGATAACCCAGTAAACATGCTGACATAGCCAGCACTAGACAGACACTGTCTCTGAGGCCTGTATGAGCCGGGAATAGATTGCTACACTAGTAGTGAGTGTAGGGAGATGAGGTTTGTAGAACTGCGTCACGAGGTGATAGTTATAGTGACCGGATGTGCCTAAAAGATGCTTTAAGTACAAAATCCTTCACTTTATTACAAAAATTCAGCACTTAATATAACTAGTAAAGTGCGAAAACATGGGAAAATAATACTAGACACTTTCCAAAGTGTCGGGAATTCATTGTGTCACTAAAAATGATATTAAAGACACTTTAAATGCTTATTTAGCACTTTAACGGATCAATATCCAACCGAACAAACGGACTTTACCCGGAACATGAAAATATTGTCAATGACATTGTTTATCCTTTTCTGAGCCAGTTAGGGTCCCCGAACACCCTAACACCCGTTATGTTACATAACACACTAATAACCAATTTAAACTCCTAACTAATCATAACTAGAACCTAACTATATCTTTACCATCCAACCCATACCCCCCCCCCCCCCTCAATGTGGACGGTTACAAGGGTGGGACACACCCTTGTCCTACTTTGATTTTTATAATCACAATTGTCTAGTATCTTAAAGACACATTACATGGAGGTTAAAGACTAAAAATGGTTTATAAATGAGACCCTTAGACATCCATTATCTTTCATAAACACACAACAACACAAGCACTCTTCTTCTCTTCTCTTGCTACCTTCGGCCGAAACCAAGAAGCACCACCACCACCATCATTTGATCTTTCTCATGCAAACCATCTACATACAAGGGTGCTAGAGATCATTCAAGCAAGCCCGGTGCTTACGGAATCTCAAGGACCTCTCTCGTTTTCTTTTAACCACCACATTTCTTCACTTGAACTCTCCTAGCTTTGTGCTAGTGGTAAGTCTCTTAGATCCATTCATTTTACATACTATGAAGGTGGTTAAAGTATGATTCATGGTGTTAAACTTGGGAACTCTAAAGATCATAACCTAAAGCATGAACATAAAAGCTTTATACAAAGGTCATGAGATGAAAGGTGATAATACATGATAAATCTGGATTAAATGAACAAAAATCTGCTGTAAATGACTTAGGGTATGATGTTAATCGTATTAGAATGAATGGTAATCGTATGTGTACTTTTTAATGGCACTTATACTATAAACAGCTTGCTGATTTGCATTTTCAGCCGACTTTAACTGGCTGTAAACAGGTCATAACTAAATGAAAAACCGATTTTCTTGAGTCTACAACCTGTCATTATGAAATACGGTTCTAATGGCACCAGAATCATAATTTTTGGACTTCGTTTACTATTTTTAAAGTGCCATTATGTAACAGCAGCTAAAGCTGCATTTTTACAGCAGTAAATGAGAGTCATATTTTTAGTCATAACTTGATTTCTGTGTAGAGTCAGATCATAAAATTTATACTGTAGATGAACACCGATGTATTTGTAACTCTCTCACTAGAATTTCGTAAATCGGACTCTCGATGAATTTTAAATAAATTATTCCGCGGACTGTGGTCAGAAAAAGATAAATCTAATTTCGGTCCGGAAAATGATTTTCTATAAAATATTGGTGATGATTTGGACCCCGATATTTTTACACAATAATTTTTGGTTCGTATAAGACATTCTATAAAAATTTGGGAATTTTTTAAATAAGATAACTATTTTATTAAAATACTTGAAAACGGACCAGTTTTGTATATTAAAACTGAAACGATATAAGTAGTGTTTTGCATGTCTAAATGTCGGGTTGGTTAATTGAGAACTGATTGAATGATTTTACAAAAGAAAATGATACGCTAGTAAGCATGGACGCCTCCGTTTACAGAGGACACTCTGGCGAAATTTTTCCAGAAAATATAACACTTAGAAATGTTTTTGGTGACAAGTGTTATAAATATATTTTTAATTTGTTTTCCAAAATATAAATTTCGCCATGATTTTTATTACAAAATAACCAAGTGTCAGAGGTAGATTTTCGTAAATGAAACTTGTTAAATATATATTGAGAATATATATTCCATAATAAAACGCTTGTGTGCTTACGTGATTATTTTGTGAGCAAGAGATATATTATTTTTCGAGTAAAGATAATATTACTTGAAATATCATGAAAATACGACTCCAAAATAATATCAACGCCCTCACAAATAAATATTTAAGTTACATCGGTATTGTTTATACAACGCGAACTCTAAAATGTAACTTGCGTATTTTCGGAAAATACTCTTAAATGTGTATTTTGATAAAGTATTATTTTGGAAAATTGTATGAAGTAAAATATAATATTTTTGGGAAAAATATGTATATTTTGGAAACAGAATATTTTAGACAAGTGAATTAAAATATATTTTCAAGTGAGACTTAAAAATATATTTTCGGAATTATAAAACGCACATGTATTAATACCCCCATCCTTGGGAAGGAATATATTTATTTAATGATTAAGAAGTGTAAATACGAAATAGTTGTCTAACTATTTCCCAAAAACGTTAAACCTTAAGCCAAGGCACGGCCGCCGACTAATAGGAATTAGTACGTGTAAGTCGTCAGGCAGCAGATAGAGTTGGAGATTGACGTTGCTGGATACGCACTTCTGTGAGTTCATGTCCCCCCTTTCTCTTAACTGTTTTCAGTTTTTATACTTCGGGGGTGAAATACATGTTACTATGATTACGAATACTTTTTACATGGTATGGTTAGCGTAAGGAGGGGTACTACTTAGATCATGTGAGTGGGTAGGCGGGAACTGGAGGCCATTAATCCTCATTGTAGGACCGAGGGTCATTAGCGGTAGATCTATCTGGGTGTAGCGAGCCCAACCCCTGAGTCCGCCGAATGAACCAGGTGGTGACTTTGAGCCCGACGCAAAATCTGCTAGATTTGAGTCTTCCTACAGCACTTCACACATATCATTGGCTTTGCAACCCAATGGTGATCTCTTTTTCCTTAATTGCTACATACCAGGGACTTTTATACATACTTACAACATTTTCAAATGTTTGTACATACCCACTTACACATAAACTCGCTCAACTTTATGTTGACTTTTCAAACTACATGTATTTCAGGAAACTAACGGACCTGGCACGGTATGCACGTATTTTCAAGCTGCGTTTGAATAAAGAAGTCATCCAGGGTTTAGAAGGTGTAACCTCTTCCTGGACGGGTTACATATCTCTAAACCTAGCATTGTTTAAAGTCTTTTGCTAAGTCTTTATAAACTCAATTAAATCAAGTTAAGGTTTGTAACTTATTTTGTGATTGTGGAAAATGGGATTTTTCTAAACTTTATTAATGGATGAATATCTCTTGTTTTTATCATATAGCATTGTTATGATTGTTGCTATGGTATTAAGAAGTCACACCAAATAAACCTACGCTTCCGCAAAGCCAGGGTGTGACATAGTACCCCTAATTCAACCTTGTCCCTATGTCACGAGACAGAACCCCAACGAACTTAGTCAGGCAGAGCCTTCACATGTTTTATGGGGCTCAGATCAATCGGAAAGGGTAGCGGTGATCGGGAGTTAAAACACTTAAAACAGAGCAGGGTATTATTATTATTATTATTATTATTATTATTATTATTATTATTATTATTATTATTATTATTATTATTATTATTATGGGTTAATAATAATAAATAAAAAATATAACTATAGAAATGAGAAAGGGGAATTTGGCGACACAGGAGAGGAAAGAAAAGGCAACATTTTCATGAAATCCTTTATGCTATTTTACAGTTGAAATATCCTTGCTGCGAAAGAAAGGTAAGAACACGTATACAATTTCTATTAAATGCAAGACTTGAATTTTTGTACACATATGCACATACATGCATCTGTGTTTTCATTTCAAATATTTTGTGATTATCTTGACACGCATACACAAAATATCTCAATTGTTAATTTTATTTATTTATATATATATTATAATTAATTTAACTGCTTTACTTATTTGGCGCTTATAACTTCTAAAATATAGCGTTTTATAAAATAATAAATATGTCTTTAGAACGAGAACATTTTTGTCTACATTTTGAACCAAGTTTCATTAAAACAGAGTAGGTTCAAATACAATGTATTTTTATAATTTAATTATTAAGCGGTTCATGGGTCCGTCTAATTACTTCATATTTCTAATCTTCAACTTACCCGTAATCTACCCGTCTAATAATATAAGTTTTTATATACTTTTATTTTATTTAGAAAGGTCACCTATATACAGGCCAATTAATTAATATAATATTTCAACCAACTATATAAAATAGTGTTTAAAACTATTTGGGTTGAATATTTATATTAAAAATAAACTAGTTACTAGTTACTAATGGTTAATAAATTTAACCAAACCTATAATTCTTATATAAAAATAGGAATGTTACACGAATGGTATATGGGAAAGGGTGCCATTTACCGATGGAGTTGGCTCATCGGGCATTATGGGCAATAAAGACGGTGAATACGGATTATGACAAAGCGGGGCGAATTCGGAAACTTCAATTGAGCGAGATTGAGGAAATAAGGGATTAAGTGTATAAACGTGCTTCCGCATACAAGAACAAACTGAAAAAGGTTCATGATGCAAAGATAAGAAAACGAACCTTTGAAGTCGGTCAAAAGGTGTGGTTGTACAACTCTCGATTGAAGTTATTCGCGGGTAAGCTAAAGAGCAAATGGATGGGTCCATACATAATCACACGAGTGGGCAAGTTTGGAGATGTTCAAACCAACATGAAGCAAACGGTGAATGGGCACCGGCTCAAACCGTACTTGGGAGAGAACGACATCAAGAATCTCGAGCTTGACAAGGTGGGTTACATTCTACGCTCATTGGATGATGAGGAAGAATAAAGTGGCTCAGGTTCGGTAGTGTAAATATCTAGTTTAGTTTAGTTAGTTTAGTTTGTTTTTAAACAATTACTGTACTCGCTTTAACTTATGTTTGAAACAAGTGTGGGGAAATTCTTACCAATTTCTTTAACACGGTGTTGAGGACAACACAGGTTTTTCATGGGGGGTAGGGTATAATTTTCATGCTTTTTGAAAAATATAAAAACCAAAAAAAATTATAAAATTTTGAAAAACGAAAAAAAAAACAATCAAAAACACTTAAAAAGTTGAAAAAATGAACAAAGAAAAACGCCCAGTATGGACCGTAGGCTACGGCTCTAGTCGTAGCTTACGGTGGAGTATTGAAAGAATCTTTCCCTTACGGCATAATTTTAATTGAGCATTCACCGTAACCTACGGCGTCAGCCGTAGGCTATGGCAGTCGCTGGAGTTAAAGGGTCAGGTGTTTCGGCGTTTTATAAGAAAAAAAAATAATAATAATCATCAATACACGAATTGTAACTCATATCCACCCATTTTCTGACTTTAATCCCTAACCACACATCTTTTTTTCCATCTTCCTTCACTTTAATCAAAACCCTAGTTCTTCAACATTCAAGTTTCCATAACTCTCTCATACCTTCACCAAATCAGGTGATTTTTGGGTCAATCTTCGCTAAAATTTCGCAAGGATTCCAGATTTGTGTTCACATTTCAAAGATTCCTCTATTTTGGTGGTCGATTTTAGACATCAAGGGTCCGAAAATTTGGGGGTTTTAGTGGGTTTTTGCTTAACTCGAAGTTCTTGTTATTCTCATCATCTTCAAAGCAAAGTTATGCAATTTATGTTCATTATTTGAAGTACATTGCAGAATTGTAAGTTGTCATACTTATTTTTGCTTACACACTTGCTTGTAGTTATTAGGTGATATGAACTTGTTGGGTTTATAATGGCTATCGTTGTAGATGATAAGTTGTTTGTGCTAAGCATGATTTTTGGGCAGAATTTTGCTAACTTAGAGAAATAATGTCTAAATTTTTGCAAGAATAATGTGTTTGACTTATCTCTACAACCATATTGTTATGCAAGTGTGGGGATGTTTGGGTGAATGTGAACTAATGGGGTTTGTTTGTGTGTTTCTAGTGATGTTTCAGGTAATGGGTCGAACAGGAAAAGCAAAGGTAAAGAGGTAGCATGGTCCTCTAGCCAACCAGAAGCTGAAACTCAACAGAAAAGAAGGAGGTTGATTCATGTAGGTGATCCGGAGGAAGATGCACCACCAAGGACTCCAAAGCCAAAGTGGACATCCGGTTCTTTACCAGAACAAACGAGTGAATGGCAGACAGAGTTGTTTCATGATCAAATGAACGATTTGCATCAATGCAAGGAAGCATTCATTTGTGAAAAGGATGTAAGGGAGAGCGATTTCGGGCCATTGGGGATCACCGATAAGTTTAAGGCTTTGGGATGGGAAGCCGCCTTAAAGAGCTAAGATGGGGAGAGTAAGAATTTGTACGATGCTGAAATTCAAGAATGGATGGGCATTCTTAGATGTCCTCCATTCAAAGCTCCCTCGAAGATGAAGCTGATTGGAACGGTGAACAACATAGATGTTGAGATGACTTATGATTCTTTGCGGAGAATAGCAAAGTTTGATAGTGAACCGGCAAATCAATACATCTTTCCGCGCTTAGAGGATTTGTACTTCAATCCTCAAAAGCACCCACAGTGGAACAACATGCTAGACTATCTATTTCTACCGGGAACCACAAGTGGGAAGCTTTATAGGAGGAATTTGAGGATAGAAGCTAAATTGATGTTGGTGATTTGTACACAAAATGTCATCCAGAGGCAGGGTGATAAGGTTGAGGTGAGGTTCGCTAAAGTACCAGTGCTTTATATGTTGTTACACGGGTCTCCACTTGTCCACTTCCGCTTTTTAGTGTTGAACAATATTTGGATTGGTCAAAAGTGGGGAGAGGAAGATCATCCCACATTGTAGGTTGATCACCGCCTTGTTGAAGTTGTACCGGGCGATTGGAGCGGAAGACAAGGGGTCTTATAAGAGATTTAAACCATTTGACTTGAAGAATTTGGGACCGGATTGGGAATATAAAGAATCGGAGCGGTACCATAAGCTAAAGAGCGATGGGCAAAGATGGCGGGCATTGAAGGTGGATGCCCGTCCATTACGACCAGGGGAAGCTGATGAACCCGAAAGTGGTGATGAAGTCGAAAGTTGGGATGATGATTACAGAGAGGACACATTTACCGTGGATGTGGAAATGGGTGGAGCCAGGCTGAGCGGCGGTGTTCAAAGAGGGGGAACCCAATCTGGGTATATTGGGAGTGCATTTGACTATGCACAACAGCTGTATGACCAATATTGGGCTCATTCTGGTACTATGGAGCAAGTGGTTGAAAGAAGGCGGCCACCCACGTTTTCCGAGTGGCCCGATTCGAGCCAAATGCTCTTTGACCACCAAACTTACATGGGAGCAAGCATGGAGAGAACATTGAAGCAAAACTATAATAGACAAGAACAATGGAACCGGGCTCACATGTATGCTCATGAAGAGGAGATGAACAATCGCTACCTTGATGACCGACAAAGACGTATGCATGATGCTTGGCACTCGGGCCAACTGGTTGTAGCCGACTCGCCAATTGTGGATTACTCTACACTACCACCTTATGATGGAAGCCAACAAGCCGGTCAAGGAGGAGATCAAGGTAGTAGTAGCAGTGGTTCGTTTGGATTTGGTGAGTTCGCGGATGTTATGACATCTATCTTCGGGCCTCCTCAACCGCAATACTATTGATCAGGTCGTGTTCTATCTTATCTTGTACATTTTTGTATATTTATGTTTATGTTTATGGTTGGGCGGATGGGTGGTGTTTTGATGTGTTTGTTTGATGGGTTGTGAAAGATTGATGGTGTTTTTAGTAATTAGAATATATAAAAAAAAAGAAATTTGGGGTTTGAGTAAAGAAGGAAAAATTGATGTTTTGGTGTTTAAGCGATCTTCCCTTCAAAACCATACATTGGGGACAATGTATCCCAAGTGTGGGGATAAGGAGAAATTTTTGAAAAAATTGTGAAATTTTAAAATCAAGCGAAAAGGGTCCAAAATTGAACATTTGAGTATTAAACCGCATGACACATCGGCAACCTATATTCCCTTTTTCTTGGTAAGAGTTTGAGCCACTTCTTGGATTTATAAGAATATATTATTCTTGACGAGAGTGGCAACGGGTGGGGGTGCATTAGAACTTTTGCTTGAATGCAGTTTGAGGCCTTAGCTTGATATGCATGTGAATAGGATAAGGGCATTTAGGTAGCCTCGTCATGGTGAGTGTGAGTGTGGGATTTGGGGGGTTGGACCTCATAAATTATATATATGAGCATGGTAGTGAGAAGGGCGGGGGTTTGGACTTTAGTAGCCCATTTGAGCTTGAAGCCGATCATTTGTAACCCATGCTTAGTTTCTTTAAACATTCACCCGTATTTGACCCGGTCTAATAGTGTTATCATGTTGCTTTAGTATGTTTCTTGTTGTGATTAATTTATGTTTGAAAAAAATAGAAAAAAGAGATATGAAGATGAAAAAAAATAGAAAAAAAAACAGAAAAAGCAATGAATAAATGAAAAAACTGAATGAGATAGTTTGTATATAGTTGTTTATGTTTTGATTAGTTAGAAATAAAAGACCGGGTTGAATTGTTAGCTACTTTGCATATATATTTCCATTTCCTACCCATTTACCTAGCCTCGTTGCAACTTTTAAGTCCCTTTGATTCATGTGCATGTTTAGCAAATCCGTTAGGCGAAAGATCGATTCAAGTACAAGCATATTGCAACTACCCATTTGCCTTAAGTGCGTTCTAGCTAATCCTTGCTAGTTACTACTTGTTACCGAGATGAGAGTTTTTGTGAGGGGTGTGTTATGCGCAGTTTTAAGAAAAAGCTAGTAAATGCGGATATTTGGGTGCTTGATTTGTATTTGATCGCTTGAGTTAATTATGTTTTGTTTGAACGGGTTGCTTGGGACAAGCAACGGTTAAGTGTGGGGATGTGACGGGTGGTCTGTAGGACAACCCTTAAATGCTATAAAAGGATAAATATCTCACACTTAATTTGGTTAAATATTGGAACATGGTAACTACGATGTGAATGGCTTTGCAGATACAAAGGAGCATAAACGAGTGATTTTAAAGTACTTGGAGAGGAGCTCAAATCTGAAGGAAACAAGTTGGAGTAATTAAGAAGTGACAAAGAAACAAAAGAAGCAACTTCAAGCTTCGCCGTAGCCTACGACAGGTGCCGTAGGTTATGGCGCTCACTGAGCCTTCTGTCGCCGTATTCCATTTCCTGCCCACCGTAGGACTTAAATTTGCGTCGTAGCCTACGACAGGTGCCGTAGGTTACGGCGGTTGCCAGCGAGAACTTTGTAACTGCCAAGTTTTATGAGTTTTTATGAGGCATTTTCACTTCCAATCATTCCCATTCGGTTACACAGCAGTTCCATGCAAAATTTGGTGTCTTCTTGGTGAAAAACATTATTCAAAAACAATTATTCTTGTGTTTTTTATTCATATGAACTATTACTATTGTGTGATGATGATTTCTCACGTCATGAGTGGCTAAACTATTGGTGATCATCCTAGATTGAAGGTTTGTTTGAGACATTTGTGTTCTTGTTTGTATTTCTAGAAAAATAGACTTGTAATTGTGTTTGTTTATTATGTTGTGTTGATGTTGGTTTGTAAATTGTTGATTTATGTTTCAATCTTAGTCTAAACCATACGTTCTCGGTACCGTTGGCAATCGAGATATAATGGGAGGGTTTAGGGTTGGATGTTGATTAATTGGTCATCGGGTAACAACCTCGCATTCTTGTAATCCGAGTACTTAGTTCCCTTTTATCTCAAACAAGTAGCTACACATGAGCCATGTCTATGTGGTTCTTTCTAGTTGAACTCGAACATGAATGTCAATTGAAACCGGAAATCTAGGATGGTCGTTTTTCCCTAAATGTTTACAAAACCGATTGTTAATTTGCAATTTAATTAGTTAATCTTAGTCTTAAAACCAATCACCAGAATTCTGAATTTACTTTTCTTACAACTTTGTTTAATCTAGTTAATTCGTAAACCATTTAGATAACACAAATTCCACAAACTCCATGTGTTCGATACCCACTTACCGCTAGCTATTAGTAGTAATTGGATTAAATTTGATTGAGACTTCGACCTCACGACACTGACAATCATGTCAAACCTTATTGCTGCATTTCCATCTGGATTCTCCGTTGGCCTGTCTGCTGCAATCAAAGGTATGTTTTTATGTTTTCCATTATGCCTAAAACAGAACTGATCAACATGTGGTATCAAATCATATGTTGATAAATCAGTCCTGCTTATTTCCATGAATCTGGAATTAAATCTGGAAAACTGTTTTATGAAAAACCTAATAAAATTTCGAAACAAGAAATTCGGATAAACCATAACATTCACGGATTTTATGTTCTAGTCGGATGTTTAATCACACCTGAATAATCACTGTTCCGAAAACTATACAAAGAGCTAAATTTTTCAGTTTTCGGATTCTAGATTTTGATTTTAATTAAGATTAGGGTTCTTCATGTTCTTAGTGAAATTCGAATAAATTCCCTTATTTTGGAATGAATTAAGGATTAAAAAGTGTTTTTCCTAGTTTTGATCTAAATTTTATCTCTTAAAATTTCAAAATCTGTTATAAAAATTAAATGGATATTATTTTGAAATATTTTGATAAATTTAGATCAACATTAAAATAGGAAACTAAATCCCATAATCCCTAAACATTCGAATTTCCAACCTTATCACACTAACAACTGTTGACAGTAGGTTTTGAGACTTGGAAAACAAGTTTCGAGACTCATAAGAGATTTCGATATAAACATACAACTCGAAATCTCATTAATAACTCGAAACCATGAGATTTCGACTTAGATTACAACTCGAAATCATAAAGGTTTTAGTCTTCATGACTCGAAACCCTAAGGTTCCGACTTAGATTCCGACTCGAAATCTCACTAAAATACGAGGACAGCTAAGATTGCGACTGAGATTTCAACTCGCAATCAGGTGGTTGCGACTCGAAACCTCATTATGAAGTTGAAACCTCATAAAGGAATAAATCTTCATTACTCGAAACCTCGAGATTTCGACTGGCATTAGTGACTCGCAATCAGGTGGTTGCGACTCGAAACCTTACTTAGATTCCGACTCGAAATCTCACTAAAATACGAGGACAGCTAAGATTGCGACTGAGATTTCAACTCGCAATCAGGTGGTTGCGACTCGAAACCTCATTATGAAGTTGAAACCTCATTAAGGAATAAATCTTCATTACTCGAAACCTCGAGATTTCGACTGGCATTAGTGACTCGCAATCAGGTGGTTGCGACTCGAAACCTTAATGACTCGAAACCTCATAATGATTCATAATGAGTCGAAATCTTACTTGAGATCTCACTCGAAATCTCATAACTGAGTCGAGATCTCACTCGAAAGCTAAGGTAACTCGAGATCTCACTCGAAACCTCATTACTTTATTAAGTTGTTAATGTGAACTAAAATTTAGCTCAGGACTCCGCCCCGAACCCCGTACGGGGGCACGTTGTCCCCCTGCACCCCCTAGCGAACTCGCTAACAGGTGGTTTGCTATTAAATACTTGGTTTTGTAAATACTTAATTACTTAATCAGAATCAGATAATTTTCACAAAACCAAAATAGCTTAACTTGAATGAGCTTCTGATGTATCATTTCTGGCCAAAGCTGATTTGATGCATCTAATTATTGTTCAAGCATTATAAAAGATAGTTTAAGTATGCATTACAAAAGTGAATGTCTCAATTTATGGCCAATGCTGATTTAATTCATTCATGTATAGCATACTTAACAAGTGCATAACTAAAGTGATTGTCTCATTTCTGGCCAAAGCTGATTTGTCACGATTACTTTGCACACATGCTTAAATGATTACACTTCTGGCCAAAGCTGATTTGTCTTCATTTAAGTAGAATTTTAACTAAGTCTATTATTTTGATGTTAGTAATAGACATATCACAACCTCTTCATATAGTGACCCTCATATTAATGATCCTTCATTCATCTTATGATCAATTTTGTCTGCCTTATTTTCTGTACCCATAACTTTACTCACTTGTAATTTTCTTCAACAAATCAATATCTCATCCACTCTAATTCCTAAACCTAATATGTTTTGCTTTATTTAAAGTTTCTATAAGATTAGCTCTTAAATTAAATCCTTGATTATCTCTTAAGACACGATAATCCTACTACTCTCTTTTGATAAAGGTACTACAGAAGAAAATTAGAGCATGATGAATAGGATAAATCGAACATGATGTCTCTTATGATAATCAAGAACTCTCTAACATAATTGCTATCACTAAAGTTATTCCAGATTAAGTTTTTCCTAAGACTAATCTATTATTTGTGGAATAATTACAAGAACTCCTAAGATGCATGCCTTCATTTAAAATTCTAAACTATAAAGTTAAGTGGTATATGTGAATACATTATAATGTACAATATCATGACCCATAAAATTAAGGGATTACTCATGGAAATAAGTACATTTTTCCAGTACATTACATATTAAGATTTTCACTTGTACAATTTGATGCCTTATAAATTAACTATAACACTCAAAAGTACCAAAGGAAAATAAGTGTGTTGGTAAGCAACATATGACAAAGAAATAAATGTTTGAAACTAGAAAATAAGATGTTATTCACCTTAAAAGCACTGATACATTAAAAGAAGATTGTTCTAAGTTCCATAGTCAAAATACAAGTACAAAATTCCAACTCTAAGGTTCTTCAAGGGAGAATTTCACTGCATAATTATGCCATTAGACTATGCATAAGCAACGAGACTATCCATTATTCAAAAGAACAATTGGATAAGTTAATTAGGTAGTCACTTACTAATGATGTTTAAGTCTGGTAATTTAAATATTCCTATTAACACATGATTAGTTGACTCTAGTTCCATACGTTTCCTTACCAGAATTCAACAAATATCTAACATGAGAGTTAGTGACAAAATTAAACGTTAAGGCTATAAGAACCATAATGAGCAGTCTTCTAACAAAGCTTTTCGATACCTTACATATTCTGAAGATTAATCAGAATACAGTATCATTACTTAGGCTATGTCAAGAAGGTTGTGAGGTTTGCACAACCAACATAAAGTCACACTTACCTTAAACTCTCATATTATTTGTTCTCAATATCTGGATAGAAACATTACTAAGATGAAACTAGATGTTACCTTACATTTTCACAACTTTTATTATCATGCCAATGAGAATTTGACAAAAGGAAAATGAGACCTATAAATTTCATCCATTATAACCGAAATTCATGAGAAATCATGACATGGTTAATGAGGATGATTTTTTTTATCTAATCTCATTCTAAGTTATTTTAAATCATAACGTTAAAGCCCTAAATATTACTTGGTTTAAGAAATAAGTATGGGTCCATCATAAGTTATTCATTGACATTCATTGGAACTTATTCCAAATGGAATATTCAGACATAATTCATTTATCAATTAAAGACTATCTACTTGTATCTAAATTTTGTCGCATAAGGCCCACAGTTTTAAAAGAAATCAATTCATATATATACTTAATAAGATTTCTATTAAATATGTCCCTAAGTTTCTGATGACATCTGGACATTAAGGAAATCAAATAGAGTCTAACATATATATGATAGGTTCCCACGTCACGTACCTCATTGAAACTTCTCTTGTAGCCTTTCTAGAGATATCAAAGATCAGTAGGAGCATTAAGTGTCATAATAATAACTTGTGATAGTTGCAAGAGGTGGGGGAGTGAAAACTTCATATTACTTCAATTTACACCTCTTGTACAAGACACTGCTCCATCTCGACACTGTTCTATTAAAACTTGTTCCTTAAAATCTAATGCTACTCTTACAAAAGTTTTCATTGTTGCTTAATCCTCAATAAGATAATCCTCAATAAGAGAAACTACAACGACTGACGTCATTAATTTGTTTATCTCTATTAGAATTTGTTGGTCATTAAATATTGACCCTAAGCATGCTGAGTTCCTAAAGATTTCTAAGGTCAGTGGGAGCAGTCAAAGACCTTATCATGACTTGCAAGGAATACAAGAGGCAGGGGGAAGAGTGTCATTAAATTTTATTCTGAATTTAACTCCGATTACACCTCTTGTACACCATACTGCACCAACTCTTACACACTTAGAATACTGAAAACGATAGCAACGTAACCAAGAGCTAATCCATAAAACTGAAACTTCTAACAAACCCAATAATCAACTCAGGAGATCATATAGGTTTAAATACCTATTAACTTTGATGATTACATAACCTCCCTAACTGAAGTTGAAATGGATTTTGAAAAAGTTTACTGATCCTGTCTCTTCTAATTAAGCCATTAGTGTCAATCAATCTTCTAAATAGAACAAAATTGTTTTCTAGTAAAATTGATTTTATGTGTTCGTATAACGTTTGGGATTTGATTGAATTACCTAAGAGTGTTCATAACTAAACCAAATCCTGATATAAACGTTTAGGCACAAAGAAGCATGATTGATTGTGAAAGGTTATACTTAGGAAGAGATAAATTATCAAAGATTTCTTTAAGGATCATCACTGTTCTAGTAGCTTATAATAGTTTTGAGCTGCATTAGATGAACATTAAAAACAATTTTCCCTAACAATTGGCTGGACATATTTACATGTTCATAAAACAACCTGAAAGTTCCAAACTGAAGGTTAAAGAAAACTTTATTTGTAAGCCAATAAGATCCATGTATGGGTTAATCCAAACATCATAATGTGATGAAAACTTAACGCAATTATTTTCATCAAGAACCAAGTGGATTAATGTACCTACCTCAAAATGAGTGGAAGCAACTAAGATAAACTTATCTATATAGATTATATTCTTTTGACAAGTATATGTTACATAAGTCAAAGCATTGTTAACACGAACTTTGATATAATAGATCTCAGAGATATCACTTATGTAATAGATATCAAAACATACCGAGATAGACCCAATGGGACATTAGTTTCGTTCCATAAGTTTAACATTAAATGGGTCCTTACATATGTAACAAACAATACTGCTCTCCTTTAGAGGATAATAGGATAAATGAGATTATTTCCTTACGCTTCATTAATTGGAAGCCTTATGTAAGTTCAAGTCTGTACTCGTTTAGATATTACTCACATTGCAACACAATAGATTTGTCTAGATTAATGTGAAGCAATTAATAGAGTATTACAATATCTTTAAAAGAAACGAGAGGCTATAATTTGAAGAAGAAGTGAGAACTTAAACCAGTTGATTACTCTAACTTTGTGATATTCAAAGATGACAAAAGTAATTTCGGGTATATCCTTATGTCAGCAGACAAAACCTATCTCATGGAGGAGTCAGGATAAACTAATAACAACAACCTAAGCTATAACGACATAATATAGTCACTAAATGTTGTTGGAAATTTATCAGTGGACTCATAAGTTTGTTAACTCCACATAATTAATATATTGAAGACTTACTGTTACAAAGTCAGCTACCATGTCTCCTTGAACAGTAACAGTTCGAGAGGTGTTGCATTAAATTTCAATACACGATAATTATTCGTTTATGAACGAATCGAGGAAACTAAATCTTTGTATCGAATACATTCATGATATGCTTAAGGATCCTATAAACTGAAGGGCTATTACCCATAAGTCTTATTAAGAGAGCTCATAAAAGAGACGGGTTTTAATTGATGGTCGTACGCAACTGCATATCCTACTATGAATGACTAACTATCAGTTAATTTTCCTCATCATTTTGATTTTGTATGTCTCTAAGAATATGCTCAACCGGTATAATGGCATATAGACAAATAAAGTTACAAATCAAACAAAGGGCTTATGTGTGTTTTGATCATAATGATTAGGTTTTAAATTGAGGCTTGGTATGACTAATGGGGGTCCTGAGTCGCATAATGATTCAACAGCTGTATTTCTCTGCTATAGTTCTTGGTTTAAGGCTAAAATGAGTGTTAACTCCTGATCAGACTTATCTAATACTCATAGTAAATGATTACTCGGAAAAGTGGGAGAATGTAAGATTAAATATATTATTATGTTATATTTAATCTAGTAGCCATTATAATCATTTACATTACATAGATCAAAATATATAACAACCTATTAAATAATTAGTTGGTAATTGTTGATGGGCCATATTACTCTTATTAACTAATTAGGGTTTCCTCTTGAGTGCATATATAAAGAGACTAATGTAGAGGTTTCAAGGTTAGACAATTAGACAACCTTATTATTCATTACATCAAATCGCCTCCTCTCCCAAAACCGAACACCCTATTTGGTTTCTTCATCACCATCATTAGATTGCTCCCTAAGGAGGAACCAAATCAAGCTGACAATCATGTCAAACCTTATTGTTGCGTCTCCATCTGGATTCTCCGTTGGCCTGTCTGCTGCAATCAAAGGTATGTTTTCATGTTTTCCATTATGCCTAAAACAGAACTGATCAACAAGAGACTGTAAGTCAAGCTTTGAGAAAGTTTCTTGACACTAATAAAATTTGGATGCTTAGCCAAGTTCTTATTGTTTCTGATTCATTGTTCTTTGATACCGATTAAATCTTTAAACATCACCCTGAATTACCTTTAAAAATTAGTCTATTCACCCCCTGTAGGTATCAACCAATATGTTTATTAAGTCCAGGCAAGGCGATACATATAGATAGTTTAATGGAACGGGTTTTGTGTTCAATGATAGTAACACTTTTGGGGTAACCTTTACTAAGTACAGCTTATCTTTATGATACATATGTGGTGTAACTTTTCTCTTCAGAATCTACTGCTACTCTAACAAAAGTTTCATTGTTGCTTAAACGTGGGCACACTCGAATTTCTTGCCAAAATTATAATCCTCAAACAGAGAAACTAGAATGAGTAGCATCATTAACTTGTTTCTCTATTAGAATCAATTGGCCAGCTAATGTTGACCATAAGCATGCTAAATTTCTAATGATTTCTAAAAATAGTGGGAGTAGTAAAAGTCCTTATCATGACTTGCAAGAAGTACAAGAGGCAGGGGGAAGAGACTTACTAAATTTTACTCCGATTACACCTCTTGTACACCATACTCCACCAACTCTTACACACTTAGAATCTTGAAAGTGATAGCAACTTAATCAAGAGTTAATCTGTCACACCCTGACTTTTGTGGAAGCGTGATTACGTGTGACTTGCTTAATATCATTGCATTCAACCATAACAAACAACTATATGATAGAAACCATGATGTTCATCCATTTAGAAGTTTCAAAATAATACAAACATCATTGTTTAACACCAAACCAAGACTTCATGTTTAAAATACAAAACAACCAAAATTTAAGTTCCGTAATGGACTTCACAAAAGACACTAATAAAACTAGGCTTTGAACCATGTATCCTACCAAAGATAAAATACACGATTCAAACCCTTTAACACTGGATGACATCTTTTATTGAGGACACAACTTGAAAATCCTTGAACGCCCGCCAGATCCATAATCAGTTCCCTGAAATACCTGTAGTTTGAAAACATCAACAAAAGTTGAGCGAGTTTATTTGTTTTGTATGTGAGCTCGTAATAAACTTTGTAATCACTATAAGTATGTATTTGTACACCCCAGTATGAAAGCATCTATGAACAGATCAATTAATGATTTGCAAGGTCATTAATATGTGTGCAACGGCGTACGAAGGCTCAAACCTAGCAGATTTTGTACCGGGCTTCCGGCTGGAAGACATAGTCACTACCTTCGGCCACTTCCGTCCCAGGGGTGGGGCTTGCAACACCCAAATAGATCTATCACTCATGTCCCTCGGTCCTTATACGAGGATTAATGGTCTTAAGTGTGCGCCTACCCATTCACATGATCTGACAGTTCATTCCTTAGCTAACCATACCATTTATAAACGTTTATAAACATTTGTAACATGCATTTCACCCCCCCCCCCCGAAGTTATAAAACTGAAAACAGTTAAAAGAAAAGGGGGACATGAACTCCTAATCTTGCGTCTCGTAACACAATATAACTCAAAGCGTCTTCTCGGTCGCACGACTACCTACACACGTGCTACGGTTTATTAGACGTATGGGCCGTGCCTTGACTTTTAGTCTTATTTGTTATGACTTAGTAACTTTGAGTTACAATTTCTTGGGGTCATAAATATTTATTCCAAGTATATAATTATTTGTTAAAATAATAATATTTTAACTTAAATTATATTTATTAATAATTGGAATATTTGTTAAAATAGTATATTTCAACTTGGTACATCAAGTATTTATACATGTATATTTTCCCCCAAGGAGGGTATACTTATACTCGTATTCTCAGACTTGTGTATTTTTGCCAAGTATTGGTGGCGTATTCTCGTGTATTTATACGTACGAGAATACATATTTTTATTGTATTTATTAAGTATTCTTATACTTAATTTTGTATTTAATTTTCCGGAATAACATTTCTAATAAAAATTCACCAATATATATTCTTAAAATATATTTATTCTGGTATCTTGGTGTGTTGTATTATTTCAAGTCCTAAAATAATATATCTAATACACATAATATACAAGTAATCACACAAATTGTGACATCTAAATATATATTTTCCTAAATATATACTTGGTCATTTTTATTTATTAAAAACAACCTCCAATAATTGTAATTCTTATAACAAAAATTATGGCAATTTTTATATGAAAAATCATGGTTAAAATACACTTGTAAAAACTTGTTTAAAAATATTTTTCTAAGTGTTTAAATTCTAGAAAAAATTTGCCATAGTTTCCCCTTAAAAATGGAGGTTTCCATGCTTTCAAAGCATATCATTTTCTTTTAAAATCATCAACAATTCATTCAACACTTACCAAGTGCCAAAATCATGCATTTTACACTACAACATGAACTTGAAATTTTGTAAAAATTTGTAGTAACTTACCATGTTAATTAGTAGGCTTAGTTACCCTTTAAAGTGTGGTTATTTGTTTAATAACATCATTCTTGAAGATTTTAGACTTTCACAACTTGTGAAATGATTTTCTAAAAATATTTCTTCTTGAATTTTTCTTGTTAATAACATGTTTCTACACTTGATTTAACACTAAAAATGGGATTAGTTTCTTTAAAATTCATGTTTATGTAAATCTTGTAGTTTAACTTGGTTTCTTGAGAAAATCATCTTGGAAATCATCCATGTTCATGACTAATAACATGTTTCATACTTCATCATTCAAGAAAAACACTTAATCTTTCAAGTTCATGTTTACATATAAGGATGATCATCTTGATTCATCTCAAAATCATATTCTCACTTGCTAGATCATGTGTTTAATCACAATCTAGCAAGTTTCATATGATGTTTAACATCATAAACACAAATAATCAACAATCAAGAAGCATACATACACTTTAACAACATAGATCATTATGATTATGAGCTTTATGTTAGAGATTATGTTCTTGATCTTTGATGTTCTTCATGTTTAGTTACTTATATCATCTTTTAACCAACATAATAAGAAGTAAAATGAGATTAGGAGAGTCTTACTACTAGCACAAGGCTAGGGAAGAGATTCAAGATGAAGATGATGATAAACTTAGTGGTTAAAAGCTTGTGAGAGATGTCCTTCAATCTACAATGGCACCAAGCTTCTTATCCTAGCTCCTTACACCTTATGATCACTTGAGAATGGAAGAATGAGAGGTGAAAATGATGGTGGTGGTGGTGCGTGTTTCGGCCGTGAGTGGGGAGATGAGAGAAGAGAGTTAAGTGTGAAATGTGTTTGTGAAAATGAGATGATATGAGGAACTAGAAGTTTATAACATAACTCTCCAACATCATATTAACTTGTGTGTAATGTGTTTTAAAAAGATTAAACAAGATCCATTAAAATATTGAGAACAAATCACGGGTGGGCCACCCTAGTATGACCGTCTCATGAGGGGGGGGGGGGTATGGTTATGTTGTAATGGGTAGTTAAGATATCTAGTTGAAATCTAAGTGTTTAGTTTGTGTTATTAGTTGTTATGTTGTTATATGATGTGTTATGATGTTCGGGGACCATAACTAGCTCGGAAATGATAAAACAATGCTTCTAGTGAAAATTTGGTGCTTCGGGTAATGTCCGGTTGTTCGGTTGGTTACCGGTTCGTTAAGGTGCTAAATTACGCAGTTTAGTGTGCTTTATGTTCCCTTTTATGACAGTTTCAATTCCCGACACCTAGGAAGGTATTCTGGACCATTAAACCATGATTCTGCATAATATTAAGTTGTTTAAATGTTGATTTATGCTAAAAATTGCAGAATTCTGCATTTTGTGTGAGTTTTAGGCATTTTCCGGCACTTAGACTATCACTAGGAAGGCAGTTTTATGATCCTTACTTCTACACACACCATACTAGTGTAACTCCTGGTTTCTAGCTCATTCTGTGCTCTAACATTATGTCTGTCTGAGTACTGAACTTCCGTCGGTACTTCTGATTTGTCTGATAACTGTGCTAACTTTGTTTCGTGCATCATTTGAATCATAAAGTGTTGCATGCAATAATGATATGAGATCATGCAATATGGGATGCACTTGTATGTATTATGACAATAATCAGAAAACATTCATGTCGTTAATTTAAATCAGCACAGTCATTAAGTTATAAATTACTGTTTAATTATTGTACGGATACATGGAAATTTGACAATTGTCACATTCTCCCCCCGTTAATAAAATTTCATCCCGAAATTTTAAGCTACGCCATCGGTTGCAGGGGAGTTAGGGAACAAATGTGAATATTTCGATTTCATACGATCTTCATGCTCCCAAGTAAACTCTGGGCTGTGACGAGAGTTCCATCGAACCTTGACAAGCTTAACACTACTCCTCCGAGTCTTGTTAACTTTCCAATCTGTAACCTCAACGGGTTCTTCAGTAAAGTGGAGAGTGTCGTCTATATATACTTCATCCGCAGGGATGATAACTGTCTCTTGAGTTGGACTTTTCTTCAGGTTAGATACATGAAATGTATCGTGAACACCATTTAGTTCCTCTGGTAGTTCCAACTTGTATGCTATGGTACCAACCCTTTCCAATATCCTGAATGGCTCAATAAAACGTGGGTTTAACTTACCACGTTTCCCAAACCGCGCTACACCTTTCCAAGGTGATACTTTTAACAAAACCATATCTCCTACTTCGAATTCCAAGGGTTTTCGTCTTTGATCCGCATAACTCTTTTGTTGATCACGAGCCTCCTTGATGCGTTCTAGGATGTGCATGATCTTATCAGTGGTTTCTTGGACCAGTTCGGGGCTAACCATCTGTCTATCACCAGCATCTACCCAACAAAATGGTGAGCGACATCTACGTCCATAGAGAGCTTCGAACGGTGCGGCTTGAATACTCGTGTTGTAGCTGTTGTTATAGGAAAACTCAACCAGAGGTTGGTGAGTATCCCAACTGCCACCCAAATCCATTACACAAGCGCGGAGCATATCTTCCAATGTCTGAATAGTTCTTTCGCTCTGACCGTCAGTCTGCGGGTGAAAAGCTGTACTTAGATTTAACTGAGAACCAAAAGCTTCCAGAAAGGATTTCCAAATCCTTGACACCAACCGTCCATCCCTGTCTGAAATTATCGAGATAGGCACTCCATGACGTGCTACTATCTCTCTGAGGTAAAGCTCGGCCAGCTTACCAGTGCTATCCTTCTCTCGAATCGGTAGAAAGTGCGCAAACTTTGTCAACCGATCTACTATTACCCATATCATATCATGTCCTCTCTAGGTTCTGGGTAACTTTGTTATGAAGTCCATAGAAATCTGCTCCCACTTCCACATGGGTATTTCCGGCTATTGCAAGAGACCTGAAGGCTTTTGATACCCGGCCTTTACCTTGGCACATGTTAGGCACTTCCCAACATAGATGGCAACATCACTCTTGAGTCTTGGCCACCAATAATAATCTTTCAGATCTTGGTACATCTTGTCCGATCCTGGATGGATCGAGTACCTCGATTTATGAGCTTCATCAAAAATAACTTCTCTAATACCACCATAAAGCGGAACCCAAATACGTCCCATGAAATACAAGGTTCCTTCCTCATTAGGTTCAACTTCTTCTTCATTCCTCGGAGATATTCAGCCTTAATGTTCTCTTTCTTAATAGCTTTCTTTTGTGCAGCACGTATACGCATAGTGAGGTCTGTTTGAATAATCATCTCTAAAGCCCGAACCCTTATGGGCTTAATCCTTTCCTTTCGACTTAAGGCGTCCGCTACCACATTCGCCTTTCCAGGATGATACTTGATCTCGCAGTCATAATCATTCAGCAACTCAACCTATCGTCATTGTCTCATATTAAGCTCTTTCTAATCAAATATGAGCTGAAGGCTCTTGTGATCCGTGAAAATAGTACATCGAGTACCATACAGATAATGTCGCCAGATCTTCGGAGAAAACACTACTACGCCTAGCTCCAAATCATGTGTGGTATAGTTCTTCTCATGGACCTTCAGTTGGCGAGAAGCATAAGCGATAACCTTTTGGCGTTGCATGAGCACACAACCCAATCCCTGATGCGAGGCGTCGCAATATACCACGAAGTCTTCGGTGCCTTCGGGTAGGGATAATATCGGTGCATCGCATAGCTTATTCTTGAGCAGCTGAAAGGCTTCTTCTTGCTTGTCTCCCCATTTGTACTTCTTTTCCTTCTAAGTAAGGGAGGTCAACGGTTGAGTTATCTTGGAGAAATTCTCAATGAACCTGCGATAATACCCTACTAAACCCAAAAACTGTCAGATCTCGGTCGGTGTCTTCGGAGTTTCCCAGTTCTTGATCGCTTCAATCTTTATGGGATCCACATGAATACCATTCTCGTTTACCAAATGACCGAGAAACTGCACTTCGCGAATCAAAAATCCGCACTTTGAAAACTTAGCGTAGAGCTTTTCCTTCTTTAGCAGCTCTAGAATGGCTCTGAGGTGTTGTTCATGATCTTCCTTCGTTCGTGAATAAATCAAAATATCATCGATAAATACGATCACGAATTTATCGTGATATGGCTTGCACACTCGATTCATCAAATCCATAAATACTGCCAGCGCATTAGTCAGCCCAAACAGCATTACTAGAAACTCGTAATGTCCATAACGAGTTCTAAAGGCAATATTCGGCATACTTTCCTCTTGAATCCACAGCTGATGATAACCCGATCGAATATCAATCTTGGAATAGTAGCTTGATCCTTGCAGTTGGTCAAATAAATCATCAATCCTCGGCAAGGGATACCGATTCTTGATGGTTAACTTGTTCAGCTCTCGGTAGTCAATACACATTCGAAAGCTACCATCCTTCTTCTTGATGAATAACACTGGAGCTCCCCAAGGCGAGAAGCCCGGCCTTATGAATCCCTTGTCTAGTGACTCCTAAAGCTGCGTGGAGAATTCTTGCATCTCTGACGGTGCAAGTCGATATGGTGCCTTGGCTACAGGCGCGGCGCCTGGAACCAAGTCAATGCGGAACTCGACTTGTTGTTGCGGAGGTAATCCTGGCAAGTCTTCGAGGAAGACCTCAGGATAATCCCTTACCACAGGGATATCTTCAATCTTCGGCTCTTCAGCTTCCTTATCCACGTCATGAGCTAAGAAGGCAACATATCCTTTACGTAGACACTTCCGCGCTTTCAAACAGCTAATAATCCGCAAAGGCGTGTCATGATTCTCTCCATGAATCACAATCGTCTCTTCATTCGCCATCGGAATGCGAATGATCTTCTCATGGCACATTATCTCTGCACGGTTTCTAGATAACCAGTCCATCCCAACTACGACATCAAAGCTTCCCAAATCAACTGGCAGGAGATCTATCGGAAACTTACGCTCTCCAAGCTCTATAACACAACCTCTAATCACCTCATTAGCTTCTACTAGCTTTCCATTAGCCAGTTCTATCGAGTACGGAACATCTAACTTACTTGCTACTAAACCAAGTATATTCTTAAAATCTAGGGATACGAAGCTATAATCGGCACCAGTATCAAACAGCACAGATGCATAACGTTGATTAATAGGGAACGTACCAGTAACCACGTTTGGATCCTGGCGTGCTTCCCTAGCTCCGATTGTGAACACCCTTCCACGCGCCTGATTGTTTTTAGGGCGGTCCCGCTTAAAATGCCCCATGTCACCGCAACCATAACATCCTTGGCCGCGTCCATTGCCATTACCATCCTGGTTGTTGTTATTATTTCCTCTGCGGTTTCCATTTCCTGCTTGATTTCCATTTCCATTCATGTTTCTATTACCTCCCTGATTGTTGTTTCCTCCCTGATTTCTGTTCCCATAACCATTTCCACCACGGTTGCCATTACCATTACCACCTTGTCCTCCATTTCCACACCCAGCACCATACCAACATGCCTCCTTAGAATGCCCAATTTTTCCACAAGTTTCACATTTTCCATATCTGCATCGACCAGCATGATGAAATTGGCAAGTGTCACACTTTGGTAGGGTACCCATGTACCCTCTTCCCCTATTCTCAGCATTTCCAGCGCCAATCTGTGCCTCAGCTGGTTGATTAATGTCTTTGCGCTTGTTGGCATTGTTGTTATTATTCGCCCAAGTACCCTTCTTGAAATTCGTAAACTTCCTTTAGTTATCCCCAGACGACTCCACATGAGTCTCTTTCTTCTTCGTTTCAGAAATTGAAAACTTGCCCAATCTAACTGCTTCTTCAGTAAGCGCCACACTCAAGTCGATAGCCTCGGTAATCGTTGGAGGCTTGGACGCTGTCACCCTGCTTAGAATCTGTGGGGCCAGTCCCCAGATGAAACATTCTATCCTCTTAAACTCGGGTTCCACCAAATAAAGAACAACTCTAGACAAATCATGAAATCTCTGCACATACTCAGCCACCTTTGGACCTTCTGTCACACCCCCAAATTCCACCATGCGGAGTATCACCGATTGGAGGCGTGACATGACCAGGATTGAGCCACCTATCATATTGAACAACATATTTAAGTAATTAAGACCAACCACAATACAATTGGTGACCAAAAGAAGTTAACCAAGTTCAATTTAAACAGCGGAAGCATAAGACGTTAAACCAAAACATAAGTTCGTAGTTCATAAGTTTAAAGACCCAAAACATAAGTTTCATAAGATCATAAAGTTTATTTATTAAGTACGGGACATAACAGTTCGCATCCCACAACGACCACCTCCATGTGCAAGCTCCATAGCATTTAACGACCTGCAAAGCATGTAATAACGAGTCAACAACAAAGTTGAGTGAATTCACGGTTGGTTGTCCATTTTAGAGTTGTTTCCCAAAAACGTAGTTTAATCTTAATCAGCTATCCAGCCGTGGGGATTACCCCATCGTTCGAAAACGTTTATTAGTTAACCATCCCATGTCCACCTTCCCTGGCTATCCAGCCCGGCACTCCGGCCGTGGGAGCTATCCCATTATTTAAACTACCAGACTCGTTTATCATATCGACTACTAACCAAAAATTACTTGTGCCCTAGCGTCGGTGTCTATCATCACCGACGTGCCATTGTCCATTAGTACACACCCGTCACGGCGTGAGGTTTGTTAAACCTAATAGCCCTATTAACTAATGACCCGCTCGCCATAGCCCCGGCGATTAAGTCGATATAAAAAGGGAGGGACTTCGCTAATAGAGTTCTAGTCCGGTAAGTCTAATTCCGTCCCAACAGGACGAGGAATTCTCATTCCTGAACACGTCCCAAGGACGAGGAATCCCTATTCCTGAACCCATTCCCATTCCCACCGGGAATTCCCATGCTTTGTAGAAAAGTGTAAACTCACCTCGGTTGCTCGGTTTGCCTCTCAAAAATAGCTAACAGTCAAGGTCGGTCAATCACGTCCTAGTATGATTACCAGTTAGTCATTTAGTGGTTTTCTAATAAAGCACAAAGTTCCTACACGTATCTATCACATAACATGCATCACTTTAATGGTTTATGCCCATATAAGCTTCCCATCTATTCCCGTTCATAAGTAAACATACGACATTGCACATAACACTTTTATTGACATATAACATGCTAGATTATTCCCAGATAACCTACCCGACATTTAGACATGCAAATCACTACTTTTGTCGTTTCAGCTTAAATCTTCAAAACTGGACTGTTTTCGAGGATTTTAATAAAATAGTTAACTTATTCCAAAAATTCCCAAATTTTTACAGAATGTCTTAAACGATCCAACTATTATTGTGTAAAAATCTCGGGATCCAATTCATCACCAATATTTTATAAGAATTCATTTTCCGGACTGAAGTCGGATTCATCTTTTTCTGACTGCAGTCCACGGAATAATTTATTTAAAATTCCTCGTAAGTCTGATTTACGAATTTCCACTGGGAGAATTACAAATAAATCAGTGGTCATCTACTGTACAAATTTCATGAGCTGATTCAACATAGATTTTCAGTTATGACTAAAAACATATCGCCCATTTACTGCAGTAAAAACTCAGCTTTAGCTGCTGTTACAAAAAGGGTCTTTAGAAATAGTAAACGAAGTCCAAAAATTATGATTCCAGTGCCATTAGAACCGTATTTCGAAATACATAAATCTAGACTTCAGAAAATACATTTTCTGCTTTATTAAGGTCCGGTTACAGCCAACTGAAGTTGGCTGTAAATACCAACCAGCTTTCTGTTTTTAGTTCCCTACTTTCTAACGCATGTTTGATTGATTCCGTTATCATGTTTAGTGATTAACAACGTCCTTTAACATCAATATTAACAAGTAAATCAGCAAGTAATCAGCACATATCAAAACAACTTCATACTAACATTATTACATCATGTTTCATCTTTTTAGTGTTCTTGTTTCTTTAGTGATTTGAACATACTAAACATACTACGACTTGTAACCAAGAAACAAGATAAACAAAGGGGCACAAGGAACTTACTACTAGCACAAAGCTAGGGTAGTATCTAGTGAAGAAGATGATGAGAAAAAGATGATGAACAAGCAAGAACAATGCTCCTTTGAAGCACCACAAGATGCAAGCTCCTAAACCCTTCTTCTACACTTGAATGAGACTTGAAAATGGATGAAGGTGGTGGTTTAGTGGTGGTGATGGTGGCGGTTTGGGGTGAGCCGAAAGAGGGAGAGGAGAGATGAGTGAGAGAGTGTATTTTGTGAAGTGATATGTAATCTATCATGCCATGCTTTATAAGGATTGATCTAATATCTTGGCAAGATCTTCAAGCAATCAATCCAATAAACAAATAGAATATAATCTAGGACAAGATTATGGCATGGTGTAAAATATTGTGGGTCCCCTTGGGGTGACCGAATTCGGTTATGGGGGGGGGGGGGGGTTGGTAGCAAGTTTTGTAACTAAGTTGCAATTCCAAGTTAGATCTCAAGTGTAAGCTTATATGTGTTATTTACTAGAGAGGTTAGTGGGTGTTAGGGTGTTCGGGAATCATGCCTAGTCAAAAATAAATACAACAATGTATTTGACAAATATTTGGTGTCCCGGGTAATGTTCGGTTGTTCGGTTTGATACCGGTTCGTTTAAGTGTTTAATTATTCCGTAAAGTGTCCATTATATATATTTTTGTAACACTTTTAATTCCTAACACATAGGAGAATATTCAGGACCATTTAGTCAAGTTTTCTGCACAAGCCTAGTACGTTAACAAACACATGTAAGTATGACACAGTAATCAGGAAACAGTTAAGTAATTCAACACAGTCACCAAGCACTTTAATTATCATTAATAAATCGTACGGATACATGAAATCATGAGGGTTGTCACATTTTCCCCTTGTTATGAAAAATTCGTCCCGAAATTTAGCACGTGGTTACTGAGGAAACTAGTTAAGTTGCGTGGTTTCCTGGTTTTCCTGGGGTGTCACACCTTCCATTTTCAAGTTCCAGAATTCAGTTTCCAACTTCTGGATTTTTGCCCGAGAACAATACTTTTTATGCATCAACTCTTTCAGTTCATTCCACGTCAATGCATACGCAGCCGCCTCACCCAACGTCTGAACCTGAAGGTTCCACCATGACAATGCTCCATCTAGAAACAGTACAGATATGTACGTGACTCTTTGCTCTGGTGCACATTTACTCATTCTCAAAACAGAGTCCGTCTTTTCCACCCAGCGCACGAAAGCAACGGCACCGCCGGTGCCATCGAAATTCAGGGGCTTGCAGTCCAAAAACCTGCTTATAGGTACAGCCTGTACACAAGCAACATCATTCACAGTAAGCATTAGCAAAGCACACCTGGAAATGTCCAAACATATTGTGATGTGTCTTAGGTGACTAAACATTACCATTGGGTGGGTTATTCCCTAAGGTACCTCCGCTGTGTTCGGAGCGAAGGACCTCGTGCTGTGCGATGGCCTGTGAGATCGCTCTTGGTATTCTGCCTCTGTCGTAGGCAGAGGGTTGTTGGTGTCAGTATTCCTTCGCGGCGGCATTCTTCTTCTAAGAAGTAGGTCGGATAGGTCAGGTCTTATTCATTAAATAAATAAATTATTGTCTAGAGATCGTATGTACATATATATAAGCAATCATCATATCAAACAATCATGAAACAGCATAATCATAGCATAAACATGTAAATCAACAAAGTGTTTAGTGAGAACATGACGATTGAGCTTTCATTAATTACCAACCACAGTTTCATTGTTTACAAAGTGTATCACATCAAAAGGGACATAGGGTCATACTACCCTTGTCCAATGAGTCTGCCAATATACAAAAATTCATATAGTCAAAAGGTGGTCTTTAAAGTCTTCATAATCTCGGATCAATTGTAATGCTCTCACTAAAAGTAATGCATCTGCACAAAACCAAAAACCTACTATGCTGATGGCGGAGGAGGAGGAAAGAAAAGCAAACTGCGAACATGTGCAAGCTCCTCCTTGAGCTCATACACACGGCGAAGCAAATAACTAATCTGCTGCTCGACAGTAAGGAAACGGGCATCGAAACCCGGAAAAGGAGCAGGAGCAGTAGGTGGATGTACAAAAGGAAACGACGATGATTGTAGAGGGACAAAAGTATACTGACAGGGACAAGGTGGAGGGCATGAAGGAGTCAGCTCGAGCTCCAGAACTCGACGACTCAAGATCTCAAACTGCAACTGTAAAGACAAAAGCAACTCATACCGGGTGTAGCCTCCATAATGAGAGGGATGATAGAGGTCGGAAATGGGCATAGTATATGGCGGGAACCATCGAAATGGCTCATCAAGCAGTGTAGATGTAAAGGGAGCGAAAGATGTAGTCAGTGGGATCGGAGGGAAAGTTGCTGAAGCAAATGGGTCATAACTCGGGGGCCGGCCCGAAGTACCCTCCCTTGGTCGGGGTCCAGGGATGTCCTGAAGGAAAACAATCCGTAGGTCAGTGTGGTGAGCATCAGACTCAACAGGAGGCAGAGGAGCAACATCGGCGGTGGGGGTGGAGGAATGAATGGCTCAACAAGTGGGAGATCAATAGGTGTAGGTACTGGCTATAGAACAAGGGTTACGATATCTGGTAATCCAAACGGGACATGGTCAGGATCAGGAATCGGCTCAGGATCAATAGGTGCAATATCAGGCTAGCCAAAAGGAACAGGGTCCAGCTCGGGGACATGCTCTTGGTCATGTGGAGGTGTTGGGTCACGAGCAGGGGAAAGTGGTGTCGCAGACATCGCTATGTCGTTATCAGAATCGTTGGCGTAAAGCTGCAGGCCGTCCGCCCGTAGGGCTGAGGATGTCACAGACTCAAAGGAGTCTGAAAAAGAATGTAAACTGGAGTCGGAGGATATCTCGACAACTGGAATAGCAGGAAGTGGTACAACAACAACATCATCATCAATCTCCCCGTCTCCCTGAGCGTCAGCTGGGGGACCGTCCAAAAATAAATCGACGTCATCACCAAAAATATCATCAAAAGGCCAATCCTCAGGAGGAATGACCACAAGGGGAACGGCGTCGAGGATCGGTGCCACGATGTGCTCACCATCGGGATGACCGATGATGAGTTGATCATGGACAGGAGCAGGAATATCAAAAGGATCCTCAACGGGAACACCATCAGCTATAGGTATGTCATCGCCAAAATCCGGTAATGAGAATGGCTGGAAGTCGTCCTCATCCTCGGACAGCATCTCGGGATCACTCTCAGTGTCCGATGTGAATATCTCTGGCTCAGGCATGACCTCATCGTCCGAAACGACGGCCATCGGGTCGTGGCCGTCAGATAACCCACTCTCTGAGGATGACATGTGTGCCTGTAACATAATAATCATAACATGTGCACATATATTAATCACTACACTCAGCATATGCAAACAAAGACAATCATCACTTAATCATGTATTCACATTATCCCTCATGAGACTTTTCTATCTTATCAAGTCTACCCCATGCAGACTAAACCACCATTGTGACCTTGCATTGTGTTTCTTGTCTTTCCTTTGTAAAGCGTTTGTTCCATGGATCTTGGCGTTTTGTGTATGCAATGAAAAATATTTTGTAAAAATATTTTCGTGAGAGAGCCCTAATGATTGTATTCTAGACTCGAGAAGGAATCCTAGTTCGCTACAATCGAAGCTCTGATACCAAACTGTCACACCCTGACTTTTGCGGAAGCGTGATTACTTGTGACTTGCTTAATATCATTGCATTCAACCATAACAAACAACTATATGATAGAAACCATGATGTTCATCCATTTAGAACTTTCAAAATAATACAACCATCATTGTTTAACACCAAACCAAGACTTCATGTTTAAAATACAAAACAACCAAAGTTTAAGTTCCGTAATGGACTTCACAAAAGACACTAATAAAACTAGGCTTTGAACCATGTATCCTACCAAAGATAAAATACACGATTCAAACCCTTTAACACTGGATGACATCTTTTATTGAGGACACAACTTGAAAATCCTTGAACGCCCGCCAGATCCATAATCAGTTCCCTGAAATACATGTAGTTTGAAAACATCAACAAAAGTTGAGCGAGTTCATGTGTTTTGTATGTGAGCTCGTAATAAACTTTGTAATCACTGTAAGTATGTATTTGTACACCCCTGTATGAAAGCGTCTATGAACAGATCAATTAATGATTTCAAGGTCATTAATATGTGTGCAACGGCATAGGAAGGCTCAAACCCCGGCTGGAAGACATAGTCACCACCTTCGGCCACTTCCGTCCCAGGGGTGGGGCTCGCGACACCCAAATAGATCTATCACTCATGTCCCTCGGTCCTTATACGAGGATTAATGGTCTTAAGTGTGTGCCTACCCATTCACATGATCTAACAGTTCATTCCTTAGCTAACCATACCATTTATAAACGGTTGTAAACATTTGTAACATGCATTTCACCCCCGAAGTTATCAAACTGAAAAAAGTTAAAAGAAAAGGGGGACATGAACTCACAATCTTGCGTCTCGTAACTCGGTATAACACAAAGCGTCTTCTCGGTCGCACGACTACCTACACACGTGCTACGGTTTATTAGACGGATGGGTCGTGCCTTGAATTTTAGTCTTATTTGTTATGACTTAGTAACTTTGAGTTACAATTTCTTGGTGTCATAAATATTATTCCAAGTATATAATTATTTGTTAAAATAATAATATTTTAACTTAAATTATATTTATTAATTATTAGAATATTTGTTAAAATAGTATATTTCAACTTGGTACATCGAATATTTATACATGTATATTTTCCCCCAAGGATGGGTATACTTATACTCGTATTCTCAGACTTGTGTATTTTTGCCAAGTATTGGTGGCGTATTCCGGTGTATTTATACGTACGAGAATACGTATTTTTATTGTATTTATTAAGTATTCTTATACTTAATTTTGTATTTAATTTTCCGAAATAACATTTCTAATAAAAATTCACCAATATATATTCTTAAAATATATTTATTTTAAGAAAACTTTTATAAAAAATTATCTATAACTTTTCCCTTGGCAAAAATAGTTGTATTTCCATACAATCTTCAAAAATAATATATTTTCAAGATTAACTTAGAAAATATTTATAAATCCATTTTTCACCCCAAAATAATATGTTCTAAATTTGTTTAAGAAAATATATATTTTCTCCAAAAATATTATATTTTCTAATTGTTCAAGAAAACATATATATTTTTATTTAGCCAAAAATAATATATTTTCTTCTTGACAAAAATATGATATATTTTTGTAATAATTATAAAATCATATTTTTCGTTTCCTTGGTTTCCAAAATACCGTTTAATTTATTTGTCAAAATATACATATGAATTTAATTCCGGAATACTTTTGTGTTCACATTCCTTGTTCGGTTTGTCCAATTTTTGTGTGTAGTTTATATATTTATTTTTTTAGAATTTTGGTAATATTTTGTATTAGAATTCTTGGTATCTTGGTGAGTTATATTATTTAAAGTCCTAAAATAATATAACTAATACACATAAAAACAAGTAATCACACAAATTGTGACATCTAAATATGTATTTTCCTAAATATATACTTAGTCATTTTTATTTATTAAAAACAACCTCCAATAATTGTAATTCTTGTAAAAAAAAATTATGGCAATTTTTATATGAAAAATCATGGTTAAAATACACTTGTAAACACTTGTTTAAAAATATTTTTTTAAGTGTTTAAATTCTAGAAAATTTTTGCCATAGTTTCCCCTTAAAAATGGAGGTTTCCATGCTTTCAAAGCATATCATTTTCTTTTAAAATCATCACAAATCATCAACAATTCATTCAATACTTACCAAGTGCCAAAATCATGCATTTTACACTACAACATGAACTTGAAATTTTGTAAAAATTTGTAGTAACTTACCATGTTAATTAGTAGGTTTAGTTACCCTTTAAAGTGTGGTTATTTGTTTAATAACATCATTCTTGAAGATTTTAGACTTTCATAACTTGTGAAATGATTTTCTAAAAATATTTCTTCTTGAATTTTTCTTGTTAATAACATGTTTCTACACTTGATTTAACACTAAAAATGGGATTAGTTTCTTTAAAACTCATGTTTATGTAAATCTTGTAGTTTAACTTGGTTTCTTGAGAAAATCATCTTGGAAATCATCCATGTTCATGACTAATAACATGTTTCATACTTCATCATTCAAGAAAAACACTTAATCTTCCAAGTTCATGTTTACATATAGGGATGATCATCTTGATTCATCTCAAAATCATCCTCTCACTTGCTAGAGCATGTGTTTAATCACAATCTAGCAAGTTTCATATGATGTTTAACATCATAAACACAAATAATCAACAATCAAGAAGCATACATACACTTAAACAACATAGATCATTATGATTTTGAGCTTTATGTTAGAGATTATGTTCTTGATCTTTGATGTTCTTCATGTTTAGTTACTTATATCATCTTTTAACCAACATAATAAGAAGTAAAATGAGATTAGGAGTGTCTTACTACTAGCACAAGGCTAGGGAAGAGATTCAAGATGAAGATGATGATAATCTTGGTGGTTAAAAGCTTGTGAGAGAGGTCCTTCAATCTATAATGGCACCAAGCTTCTTATCCTAGCTCCTTACACCTTATGATCACTTGAGAATGGAAGAATGAGAGGTGAAAATGATGGTGGTGGTGGTGCGTGTTTCGGCCGTGAGTGGGGAGAGGAGAGAAGAGAGTTAAGTGTGAAATGTGTTTGTGAAAATGAGATGATATGAGGAACTAGAAGTTTATAACATAACTCTCCAACATCATATTAACTTGTGTGTAATGTGTTTTCAAAAGATTAATCAAGATCCATTAAAATATTGAGAACAAATCAAGGGTGGGCCACCCTTGTATTACCGTCGCATGAGGGGGGGGTATGGTTATGTTGTAATGGGTAGTTAAGGTATCTAGTTGAAATCTAAGTGTTTAG
This sequence comes from Helianthus tuberosus, assembly GCA_030545235.1. Lineage (NCBI taxonomy): Eukaryota > Viridiplantae > Streptophyta > Magnoliopsida > Asterales > Asteraceae > Helianthus > Helianthus tuberosus. The sequence continues at coordinate 101,744,186 of CM060451.1, read as the reverse complement.
TTTGTGTTATTAGTTGTTATGTTGTTATATGATGTGTTATGATGTTTGGAGACCATAACTAGCTCGGAAATGAAAAAACAATACTTCTAGTGAAAATTTGGTGCTTCGGGTAGTGTCCGGTTGTTCGGTTGGTTAACGGTTCGTTAAGGTGCTAAATTACGCAGTTTAGTGTGATTTATGTTCCCTTTTGTGACCGTTTCAATTCCCGACACCTAGGAAGGTATTCTGGACCATTAAACCATGATACTGCATAATATTAAGTTGTTTAAATGCTGATTTTTGCTGAAAATTGCAGAATTCTGCAGTTTGTGTAAGTTTTAGGCACTTTCCGGGACTTAAACTATCACTAGGAAGGCAGTTTTATGATCCTTACTTCTACACACACCATACTAGTGTAACTCCTGGTTTCTAGCTCATTTTGTGCTCTAACATTATGTCTGTCTGAGTACTGAACTTCCGTCAGTACTTCTGATTTGTTTGATAACTGTGCTAACTTTGTTTCGTGCAATAATGATATGAGATCATGCAATATGGGATGCACTTGTATGTATTATGACAATAATCAGAAAGCAATCATGTCATTAATTTAAATTAGCACAGTCATTAAGTCATAAATTACTATTTAATTCTTATACGGATACATGAAAATTTGACAATTGTCACATAATCCATAAAACTGGAACTCAAAATAAAACCCAATAATCAACTACGGAGGTCATCTAGGTTTAACTTTGATGATTATGTATCCTCCCTGATTGAAGTTGAAATGGATATTGAAAAGTTCACTGATCCTACCTTTCTAATTAAGTCATTTGCATCAATCAATTTTTTAAATGGAATAAAAATTGTTTTTAGCAAAATTGATTTAAGGGTAAATTACACTTTTCGTCCTATATGTTTGTAATGTATTGCAACGGATAACCTTTAACTTCAATAATAACAGTCACAATCTTTTATTTGCAAAACCCATTACACTCTACATCCTTTAGCACTAACCTGGTTAAAAATTTTTGTTAAGTTTATTCACTTAAGGGTATTAAGGTCACTTCGTGTTTTTATTTAAATGTTTAATAAATAAAACAAAAAATTGCATATACACATCATCTCCCCAATTTCTTAACCCTAAAACTCTACCCACCACACCACACCACAGCACCTCATCCTCCCAACCTCTGCAACTCCCTCATCGATCCCCTTCCCTAGCGTTACTCTCCTTCATCGATCCCCTCCCCTCCTGCCCTGCAACCAACCAAGGGAACCAAATCCACCACCCAAATCCCCACACCATGAATCACTATGAATTCGGGGAGAAGAAGAAGCCCGTCTTCCCCAGCAAAGCAGAGCGAGAACAACTCGCCCTCAACCGATATGTCACCGGTGAAGGTTTTTAAAAACCCCGAGGGTTGATTGAGCCATGCAGCTGCACTGCAATCAGCTCTTGTAAAAGAAAGAAGAGAAGTGAGAGACTAACAAAAAAGATCAATGCTCAGTTCCATCCCAAAAGATCTAAACCGTCCATGGGAAGACCCAATGCTCGAATCAGGTGAGAGACATCTGGCACAGGAGCTAATGGGAGTCGGGTTGTCTGCGTACGATATGCCTGATTAGAAAAAGGATTCTTTGGTACAACATTGACTTTTGGTGAAAGGCCAAAGCTTTCTCTCCAAGAACAAGGACAAAGCTTGCCTATTCAAAAATTAAAGAAAGAATTGATTCAAACTGTGAATGATAACCAAGTTTTGTTAGGTGAGGAAGTTGGGTACTTGATTCGGTTTGAGGATTGTACTGGCCCAGAAACCTTGATCAAGTTATTTTATTTATATATTATTTTTTGTTTTATTTATTAAACATTTAAATACAAACATGAATTGACCATAATACCCTTAAGTAAATAAACTTAACAAAATTTTTTAACCAGGTTAGTGTTAAAGGACGTAGAGTGTAATGGGTTTTGCAAATAAAGGATTGTGACTGTAATTATTGAAGTTAAAGGCTATCCGTTGCAATCAACTACAAACATAAAGGACGAAAAGTGTAATTTACCCTTTATTTTATGTGTTAGAATAACATTTGTTATCAAAGAATCATCTTACCTTTTTGCAAAAGTTTTCTTTGAGGATCATTGTTGTTTTAGTAGCTTATAATCACTTGTAGCTACATCAAATGAGCATTAAAACAACTTTCCCTGAATAAAGACTTACATGTTCAAAACAACCTGAAGGTTCTAAACTGAAAGGTCAAGAACACTTACTTTGTAAGTCAATTAATTCCATGTATGGGTTTAAAGCAAGCATCAAAATGTGATGAAATCTTAATGCAATTCTTTTCATCAAGAATTTAGTGGATTTATGTACCCACCTCAAGATGAGTGGGAGCAATTAATGTAAACTTGTCCTTGTATAAATGATATTCTTTTTATAAGTATATGTTACATAAGTCAAAGAATTGTTCACACATACATTGATATAATGAATCTCTGAGATACCACTTATGTGAGAGATATCAAAATATACCAACATAGACCCAACGGGATATTAGTTTCGTCCCATAAGCTTTACTCTAAAGCGGGCTCTTACATGTGTAACAAATAATGGTGCTCTCCTTAAGAGGATAAAATGATAAATGAGATTACTTCCTTATGCTTCATTAATTAGAGGCCTTACGAAGGTTTAAGTCTATACTCGTTTAGATATTGCTCACATTGATGAACATTATACTACTCTAGATTATTGTGAAGCATCTTACAATATCTTTAAGAAACGAGAAAGACTATAAGAAGAGGTTTATTACTCTTACCTTGATTTTGTAATATTTAAAAGAAACTAAAAGTCAATTTGGGGTAATCCTTATGTCTGCGGACAAATCTTACTCATGGAGGAGTCCTAAGAAACTGTTAACAACAACCTAAATTATAGTGACATAATATGTTGTTAATTAACAACGTAATTGTCATTAAATGTTGTTGAAAATTTATCAGTGGACTTATAAACTTATGAACTCAACATATATACTATATTGAAGACTTACTGTGAAAAGTCAGCTACCTTGTTTCCTCGAACAATAACGGTTCAAGATGTGCTGCATTAAACTTCGATACAAAATTATTGTTCGTTTATGAACAAGAAGAGGAAACTAAATATTTGTATCGAATACATTTACATTCATGATATGCTTGCAGATCCGATAACTAAGGTCTACACCCAAAGTCTTTTAAGAGCTCATAATAAAGACGGGTTTTACTAAAGGCCTTACATAATAGCATATCATACATATGAATGATTAGTTATTATTTTTTTCCTCAATTATACAATTTGTTTGTCTATAAATACGTATGTGCACCTAATGACGTATAGACAAGAATTATGCAAATTAATTTTAAAGGGCTTACCTCATTCATTTTGGTATTAAATTTACATATGTTTTGATTTGGGGTTGTAACATGATTAATGGGGTCTTGAGTTGAAAATAACTCAATGACTGTATTTTTCTGTTACAACTTCAATTTGAAACATTAATTAATGTTTTAAATTGGCCAAACTTATTTATGCTTATCACAAATGATCAACCAGCCAAGTGGGAGAATGTTAGAAATAACTCGTTGATGTGGCCTTACGGATCATTTGAGTAACGTTACCAATATGACATAACTAGTCCTCGACAATTACTTGATGGTAGTAATTGTCAAAAATGATTAGTTCAAGGGGCAATGATGATTTCCCTTTAGGTATTAATGGAGAATACATAGAGTTTTTATAACGGATCACTATTCATGACCATTATTCATTGATCTTTATATATTGATGATAAGTGAACAAAAACTTATGAAGAACACCAATACTAAAAATTCTCTCTAGTCTGATCCATCAACACAAGGTACCATAACGGGAATCATGGCTTCATCTTTATCCTCAAAGATAATCATCCCTACAAGTAAGTATCTCTAACTTGGTATCTATATTTGGATTATGATTGAATAAACATGATTAAGTTCTATAATTTTGACTCATGTTTAAAGATATAATCAACATTTCGGTAAATTTCGAACTGAATTGGTTAAAATTCAGTTTGTTTCGATGGTTTTCTGTTGAAGTTTCGTAATTTTCGATTCATTTCGATGCAAATTTTGGAAATTTTCAGACATATTTCAGTGAAATATAAACTGTTTTTACCGATAAAATTGACTGAAAGTTTTGTCTTATGTTCATAATGTCATAAACAATCTATAATCAGTAAAAAATTACATAGTTTGAATCATCAAAATCAGAAAAATGAAAAAGATGAAGTTTTTTTTAGCAACAGGTTGTGTAAATCGTAGTATTAGTTTCAGATTTGAATCAATTCTTGTTTGTTGATCTAAGACAAAGTTCTTGTATTACCAGCGAATTGGTTTAAAGTTGATAAGAGTTTTCGCTAAGTTCTTGTATTACCAACTAATTGTTTTTTGAATCGAAATACCAGATCTGTTCTAAGTCGTGGTTGTTGTTCATATCTGAAAAACATTTTTATGAACTTGATTGTTGATTGTTAGTTGAAGGTTTTCGAAGAAGATAACAGGTGTGTATTTGCGACGAATCTTGGAATCCAGATTTGAATCAAAACTGAAAGCAGTGTAGATTGGCATTGTTGTGTAGTGATAAAAAGTGTAGTTGCAGGTTTGGATGTGAGGTACTGTGATAAAAGTTTGTTGTGGCGTGATATATGGGCATTTAGGTGTGATTTTTAACTGATCGAATCACATTTCGAAATCACTTCAGACTGAATTGGATGATTTTCGGTTGGAGTGTTATGCCTTTCGGAATGATTTGATTTATTTCAGTATGTCATTTGAGGTTTCAAACTGATTTTCGATACAAGTTTTGATTATTACGGATAGTTTATAGAAATTTTGAACTATTTTTAACAAAGTGATTGAATCGAAACAGTTCAACTTTGATGTGAAACAGTTTTAACTTTGATGTTTTGAACTGTTGATTAAGATAACGTCGAAACAATAGTTGCAGGTTACAGTCGATAAAATAGAAGATTTTTAGAAACAGCCGATGAATTTGTGTTGTTATTTGTGCTCGTGAACATAAAAGATCGAAGTTTTGAATTTTTCCGATTGACTGTTAATACATTGTTTCAGAACTGAATTGTTTTAGTTGATTCATATGGCATAGAAGAAGTTTTTAAGATCTAAAATTGGAGTTTTAGATATTGTTCGAAGAAGGAGAATAGTTGTTATTTGCAGCGATTAAGAATTAGCGACAGTTGTATTGTGTTGAGAAAAGTTTAGAGTTGTGTCAGCTGTATTTTTAATCGGGAGCAGGTTATAGACAGTAGTAGTGTTGGGATTTGTAGAGTCATTTTTTTTAGTGGCTAACGTTGCACACCATGGGGATTGAACCCCTGACCTCTACTATCCTAAGCTCTATCTAAACTTACCAATACCACTGGGCTATTCCCAAGTGGATATTTGTAGTGTCATTTGATGTGTGAAGGGTATGAGTAAAGTTGCAAAGCTGCTGAAGGGCAGGGATGAGCAAATGTTACCCGGTACCGGTACTGAACCGGTACCGAATTTACCGAACCGGGTACATTTTCGGTACCGATTCAATACTGACTTTTGACATTTTCGGTACCGGTTCGGTACCCGTTTTTACCATCAAATACCGGTACTGTACCGGGTATATTCGGTACCAGTACCTACTTTTGGGGATTTTCGATACCGGTACTTTCGGTTCTGGTACCGGTCAGTACCGTGCTCATCCCTACTTAAATGTATGAATAAAAATTACTGTGTATTTGAATAGAATTGTTTTTGGGGGGGCTGAGTATTATAATTGATCATATATTGGATTGAAAGTTTATTTGAGCTGAAACTCTTTGTGTCGAAATTGGGCTATTAAAATCAACAAATTGAGCTAATATCCTATTTCGCGGTTGAAAGTTCAAAAGTTTAAATGGGCCAAATAATAATATGATTTTGGGTTGTGAATTTCATTAAATTTTTGGACCGCAAATTTTAAATTTTGGACTTCGTTAAAGACAAAAGTGAACTTAAAGTGGATTTGAACCGATATTCTAGTGGCTTTGTAAAAAAAATTATTAGTGAGTCATAAAAATTGTTTTACATCTTTACCCAAAAAAAAAAAAATTTGTTTTACATTAGGTTTAACTCATTGGACCAAGATTTTTGTTGAGACACTGGGTTTATTGGGCAAAAAGTTTTCATTTAGTTTTGGACCATGAGAATTGTTTTAAGGCATAAAAATTTGGGGCATCAAATTTGATAGTGGACTCGGTTAAAAAAAGATATTTGGGCTGAATTTTTGTGGTAAGATTGTAAAAAACATTTGTGGGCCGAATATTTGTCAAGAGGGCCGTGATTTTTTGAAAGTTTGGGACGCAAACTTTGGGTTACAAGATTTTTGAACCGCATTTCGAGTTGAGATTTTTAGACCGGGTTCCTAAAATCAACATGTCCCTCTTTTGGAGGCAACGCTACCCTTGGTCATATTGGTCTGAGTCAGCAAGGATACAGTGGCTCAAGGCCGATTTAAAGTTTTAATAGTAATTTATTTATAAGCGATTCAAGTTGTTCTTACTTCCCCTGATTTAGTGTTATCTGCCTCAAAGTAAGTCTTAATAAGCTTGAATCAAGTCCTCGCAAGATCTATACATTGAACGAGGCAATAATTTACCCATACCACCCTTCTAACCCCTTCCAGGTAGTTAACGCCCACATTTGAACGAGTACGGGTGGTCTAAGGGTATAAATCATATTTATTGACGTTTTATCTCCACATGCAAGGCACATGCATATTCCACTCTCATTTTCAACCATTCATAACTTTTTTATACGACATTATTGTTTTATAAAAATTTCACCATAAAATCGAGCGTATTTTGTCTTTCTATGTTGTATAGCATTTTTTTGTGCTGGGCTTTTGTACTACATTTTTTGCTATATTTTTTTTGTTGATTTTTTTTTTTTTTTTGAATTTTTTGTACCAGATTTTTTTGTACTGGATTCTTTTTTGTTGTATTTTTTAGAAAACCAAAGAAGTGCCACATGTCATCTTCACATTTCTACTTAAAAGGACCAAAATGGTTTTCTTTCCTACTTATAAGTTGTAAGAAGTGTCAAATGTAATCATCACAATTCTTCTTAAACTAATTAAGTAAAATCCACTTTTTAGTAGATACTTTCGATATATATAGTTACAAAGATAAATCTTGCACTCTTCAATATTTAATGCCCTTATATGAGACGAATGATGTATCGAAATCAACTTAGATCATACAATATTGAAGTTCCATGCATGTTTCCACACATGATGTCACCATGCGGACACGTATTTGTTGAAGTCCAAGCTAGAACTTAATGAAAAATATAAAAATCATATAAATGTATATTTTTCACTAATACAATTAATACTTTAAACGGAAAAGGTTCCCCTATAAATAGATTATATTATATACACAACGATTATTATTGTATTAAATAATAATGTAAACATTGAATATTTAACAAAACCAAACCTATCGAAGCTTCTTGATTATGTTCTTTAAATTCCTACGCAAATTAAAAAAATATACATGAAGCTGCATAGTTTAATTACCAAATGCAGTATTCCATCCACATGCATGGATCTCCTACGAACTACCATGAACAAAAAAATATTTATCTTTTATTTTTAAAATATAAATTCGGATATGAGCTCACCATATCCTTCAAAAAAATATACGGGGCGATGAAGAAAAGTTGCGCACGTAGACTACTGTTATTAAAATTCATTAATTCAACAAATGTTTAACTAAATGTTCATCTAAAGTCAAATTGTAATATATGGAGGCTACGTAAGGCAACCACGACACTAGCAATGCAGATTAACTAATTAACTTATTAGGTGTTTTTCAAACTGAAGATTTCAAAATGTTCTATGAGAAATTCCTTTTGGTTTGTCTAAATGCACGAATGTTTGAAATCTCAAACCAAAATATTGTTCATAAAACAATTTATAGCGCTTACTATTTTGATGATTTAGTTCGAAAACTCTTAATAAATCAACAAGTTTTCATAATTTATATAACTAGTATTTAAGCCCCACGTAGCAGGATGGTAAAACCGTGTTAACTTAAGTAGTAAACAAACAACGATCAAAACCAGCAAAAGTTTTAAAGAAAAAACGTGAATTTATATTGTCACGTGACGTAAAACGCAGACAAAGACAAAAGTGAACTTATACAACGACGCGTATTATAAAGTTGAGTCGGTCAAAGTGATGTTTTTCAAGGTTTTTAACAGTTTTTAGAAAGACGGGGCATATCCCATGTTGCGGCCGCAGATAGTAAGCAAACGACGACTAAAACCGAGAAAAATCGTAAACCAAAAATGCGACAGAAACGTCTCAAATTGTCAAAGAAAACCTGGCCGGAAAAATCTGATATAGGAAAAATAAAATTGAAATCGCGGACCAATGAGATTGTGATACGTGACAATGCATGTTAGCACCACCACACTATTCCTAAGATTCTACCATATTTGTTATTATATAGTAATTATTATTAAAAAATATACTTTTATAGAAAGCAAAAAAGTTTACCGATAAATCAAACAAATGTCATTTAAAAAAATAAAAATATGTTTTTAATTGGTTCTCAGTGATCACCAATGGATTAAGTCGAGGATAAAAGAAACATTAAATTTTAAACTCATCAATAATTACCCAACCGTTTAAAATTCTTTATGGCTTATTGCCTCCCTTTGACCATCTTCTCGTGTTTGGTTGTCTCTGCTATCCTACCTTATCTCCACGCTCCTAAGAATGCTCGCATCTCGGCCATTCTTCAGATCATCGTGGTTATTGATGCATAGATCTTACGACGACCCAACACGTCATCACTTCTTATCACATTGCCTTAGATGAAACTCGTTTCACCTACTGTTTATTACTTCCTTTCTTAGTGGGGATATGACGAAGTTTGTGTACATGAAACAACCTCCTGGGTACATTGACTCCTCTTATCCAGAGCTTGTTTGTTTGCTTCGTAAAGCTCTTTTTAGTCTTCAGTAAGTGCCTCAGCCTAGTACCATCGGTTTGTTGTTCACATTACCTCTTTAGGCTTGTTAATAGCAAATCTAATTCCTCTATTTTTACCATTCACCATTCACCATTTACCATGGTAGTGATGTCATTTATCGTCTCATCTATGTTGATGACATCATTCTCTCAACCTCCTCATATTCCTTTATCTCTCGTGTTATCTCACGACCCTCATCTGAGTTTGCCATGATTGACCCTAGTCATCTTTCTTTCTTTCATGGCATTGCTACTACTTGCATTGTCTCTAGTCTCTTCCTCTCTAAGAATGCCTTTGCTAAGGATATGATTGTTGCTCGTGTTGATATAGGCATGTGCAATCCTTGCAGCACTCGTGCTAACACAAAAGCAAAGCTTTCTTTGCATGGTAAACCTATCACAAATCCAACTCTATATAGGAGTCTTGTCGGTGCGCTGTAGTATCTCACGCCCAAAACGTCCTAACATTGCCTATGGTGTTCATCATTGTTTGGGGTCCTACATAAATGCAGATTGGGGGGGGTCCAGGTTCTCGCCGATCGCCATCAGGTTTCAATGCGTTTTTGGGTGATAATCTTGTCTTTTGGTCTTCCAAACGTCAACACGTTGTTTCTAGATCAAGTGCTAAAGCTGAATATCGCGGTGCTGCCAATGTTGTTGCTGAAATGGCTTAGATTCATAAATTTTCTAATCAACTTACACTGTCCAGTGTGCAGATATATTCACCAAAGCCCTGTCGTCATAGTTCTTTATAGATTTTTTTCTCCAGTCTTAAAGTCCGAGTTCCCTCCACTCGATAGCGAAGGGTATGTTGGATATATTAAATAAACCTTTGGTCATATTGTAGTTATATTATAGTTTGCAAAGCATAGGATCTTATGTGTAATATTTGTTTCCACCTGTTGTACCGATGATGTACAAAGTTATTCCCTCAAGAAAGGATTCCATATTATTCAACACAACTTATTGAGTGTAAAAAAGCATCATATCCTTATTGAGTGTAGAAAGGATTCCATTATACATGAGGAGGAGTTTAGAAAGAAGCCCATATTTGCCTAACTTGTCTCCTTGAATCGTCACTTTTTCAATCTTTGCTCCGTAATTTCATATAATGATTTATTCACATTATCATAATAGTTTTGTTGTAGAAAGTTCAAATGAGAAGAATAAAAATACGTAAGAGAAAAAACAATATTTAATTAACCCATATTTTTTTATGTAATTATATTACAAGAGTATGAAAGTAACTTACATGAGTATATTAATTAGGGCCAACTCTCTTTTTAAATACCTAAGTTAAATAATAACAGTTCCATTTTTTTTACAAAACTTTGAATTCAAATAAAAAAAGTTTATTGTTACCTTATATTAAATGGTTAGATATAAAACTCTTACATCAAAATCTTCAAAATGTCCTTTTGATGTTAAAAGAAAGTTAAAACTAGGAATTTACCTGCGGCGCGTTGTGGCCCTGTAATGCATAAAAAGAGGTGATGTCGAAATTAACAATAGCTAATTAAATTATATAAAGAGACACGTTTTAGGACTAAAAATAGTTCATTAAGGGCCTTATTTGTTTAATGTTTATATTCCATATGTTATTGAGTTATATGAATCATATAGCCAAACCAAACAAAATTCGTAACTCTCACATCCGAAAGTCTGAGTTCACGTGAACTCATCCAATACATAAACTACTATACATATTGTCACGCCCTGATTTCCCGATGGGCCCAGACTTCAGGTATATGCGTGACGATTGATATTAGTAATCACAATGCACAACAAAAGATGGGATTTTAAATTACATTATACAAAGTACAAAAAGTATTATCAGTTGTTCGTACTAAAAAGATCCACAGGTGGATCGGATGTTATAAAATAAGACTAGAGACTAATAAGGTCTTTTTCCGTAGAGTTGCAAATTCCAATAATTAAAGACCAAGCAGCTCCAGCGTATTTCGTACTTGCTATATAACATGCACTTAGTCTTTTGAAAATACGTTAGTTTTCACTATTAAATACAATTAACCGACTCTTTTGAAAATATTTTCAAAATGAATTTGATACCATTTGGTATATCATTTTTAAATAACTTGGGACAAAGTATATCTCTTGTTACCAGTTTCACATGCTTATCAATCAATTCGGGACTAGAACTAAATGTCGGTATATGATTAATCGACACACCACATTTTCAATATCATATAAATATATAGCATTAGCATCTGTCAGGTGTATGCCAACACCCTGCGCTTAGGTCGTGGCCATTTGCAATTAAATGAGTCAGGATATCTATGACATCATTGACATCATTCGCCCTTTATTTAATACCCGACCAGGTGGCTAATGTCGTATCCCAAGCCTTTATAAAATAAAATTGGCTAAAAGTATTTACATGTGCTAGTCTTTACAAATCAAATATGTTAAGGACAGTCGTTAGTCAAAACAACTAAAACAGGCGCAATTTACCGGAGGCTACAATTCGGAATGAGCAGAACTATGATCCATTAGAATGTTAGCGGGTCTTATAAAAGGCATTTGACTTTGACCGGTTAACTTTAATAGATACGTACGCTTCACTAGATTAAGCATAGACTGGATAGAATGTGGTTTATACCCTTCCGAATGCAAGGACTCGTATAATATGGGTCAAATAACCAAGAATTCTAATTAGAATAGAATTTGAAAGGTTTTGACCCGATTCGGCAGTTTATATATTTTATTCTATATAAACTAGCCGTACGCGCATATGCGGTATCGGGTGGTCGAGTAGGTCCATAACAACTCCATTATGCCAAAACATATTTCATTATGTTATAACTTCAGTTTCAAACTCAGATTATAAGTTCATTTGGTTTTAAAACCAATTTTATGCCATAAGGGCAGTGTTGGTATTTTTAAGGCATAATATGTGGACTTATCAAATAACCTATCAAATGATATGATCAAAGGGTATAACCTCAGATGGTTATTCCCTACAATAATATGATAATATAACAACCTTTATACAGGCTCTAAACTTGACCAAACGGGTCAGAATCAAAAGTCAAAGCAGAAGTCAAACTGTTTGACTTTTGATTACGAAATGAGCTCTAAGCAGGTAATTACGAGTTGAACATGATTGAATATGTCTTAATATGTTATATAAACTGTTATAATGATAAAAATTAAGGTTTCGATACTTAGAAACTCATTTAGCGTAATTTGCAAAAATCTGCGTTTTGACTTTTATTTAATATAACTTTGACTCGTTATTTTGCCTACTTAACGTGATCTTCAGAGGGCGTAATCACAAGGGATTAACACCTTTATTATTACGATCATGTAGCAAAGTTTGTTTCGAACTTTGACTTGACAAAAATGGTCAGAACCGAAAGTCAAAGCAAAAGTCGATTTGCTTAACTTTCGGCTAATAACTAGCGTAGGAAAGGAAAAAAGACTGAAAGAGAACACTTACTTGTGTTCAAGATGAAAATTAAACTTTGTATGAGGTCTCTGTACATTAGAAGCTGCTCTAATAGAAATGAGAGTGAGATTTTGAAATGTGCAAGTTGGAAAGGATGAGAATGAGGCCTATTTATACTTGTTCAAGCCTAATGTGATGATGCCAAGTGTTAACAAGGCTTCTCTGATGTTGATTAGTGTTCACAAAGGTGGAAAAAGCAGGAAGAAGGTGGCATTTCGCGAGCAATGTAGCAGCTGCTACAAGCTGCAACTGCCAACACACATTCTACCGCGACACCCCTTACGGATCGTAAGGGGTTGATTACGGTCCGTAAGGAACCTATGGCGCCCACAGTTTATTTAAATGCCTTACAGACCGTAAGGCTATAACTTGTGGTCAGTAAGGGACCGTCTGAGGCCAAAAAATTGGCATTTGTTCACAACGGATCCCTCCATTCAACATCTTTTGTATTTTATACAAAATAGTCCCTCTCGTCCAACATATCGGGAATTTTGAGATGTATCAGACACGTGTTACCATATTATTGGAATTTGTTCACAATTGATCCCTCCATTCAACATCTTCCGTATTTTATACAAATAGTCCCTCCCGTCCAACATATCTGGAATATTTGAGAGTTTATCCGACATGTGTTTCCATATTATTGGATATAGATTTCTAATGTGTCATACATATTAGTTTTATAAATCTTAAACAAATGTTGACAAAATCAGATCATACTACTCCTTTTGGCGATGACACCCACCTCCTCCACGATTGTAACACAAATTGTAAGCACCTTACTAAACAATACATAGTTGTTGTCCTACATGTCTCACCCTATAATTGAATGCAATAATTTTTAGTAACAAATACTTTAAGCGATCATGAATCATTCAAATGGGGATTCCTTTCTCAAAGATGTTCATTTGCACATGTATCATCCCCCCCCCCCTTGCAAATACGATAGTGTTACGTTATCTATATGAAAACAGTCACTTTGACATCTCAAATTTAAATAGCCCAATACAATCTTTGGTCGTATATAAATAACATAGCAAAATTTACAAAGAACTTTTTTTACAGTTATTGTTATTATAACTCCTTAGCATCCTCTAAAGCCTCATATCGTGCATTGAGCTTGACAATAGCCACCTGTAACTTCATTTTAGTGTGACGAATGGTAGGTATGACTTGCAAGAGGTTGTCCAATCTTAGTGGCATTCTACGATCGGACACTGTTACCTCATCCAACGTTCTTTGGAGCCACTCATACATATCCGCATTTCCCCCCAGATTAGTCATTATATATATATATACATTAAAAATGTAAAATGGCTCAGAAATATTGACTTTGAAGGGTGAAAAAAAAAACATCAAAACTAACTTTTAAGATTGTAGACAATCATGGGTCAAGCTAGAAGCAGCAACAACAACAACAACATTTGGGCTCAAGACACGTGGATGCAATTTAAAACTGGCTTGCCGTGAGTGAATGATCATAATTGCCCACATTTTAAAGTTAACTATCAAAGAAGCACCATGATAGCCACATAGAAGCCCAAACCAAAGATGACCAAATGATAATTTTAATGCATCAAATCATCAAAGAATACATAAAGGGTTTAAAAACCCTAACAAAAAAACTGTAAAATCCATTAAAACATCTCATTCCTCATGTTAAGTAAATCCTAACCACGAAAACCGAATGCACGCAAACAGACCAAAGTATGAAGCATCGACATGTCAATGAAGATCATCAAATATTTATCCAAATCATGAAAATTGAAAACATATAAATAAATCAAGGTATCAAATACGAACATCTCGAATGAGAGTTGTCTCATCTTCATAGACATGTTAAAACCATAAGAAACAACAACATATGGGCTCAAGACTCAGACATGTTAAAAAGCTTAAAAAAGAACAACGACAACAACAACAACAATAGATGTGGTCAAGACTCATGGATGCAATTTAAAGCTGTCTCGCCATGATTTATTGATCATCATTGCCCACATTTTAAAGTCACCCATCAAATAAGTACCATGACAGCCACATAGAACCCTAACCATATAGAAGCTTAAACCAATCATGACCAATACTTTCTTTTTAACGCATCAAATCATCAAAGCAGAAGTTAAGGATCTAAATTCCTAACAAAAGAATTGCAAAATCCATTTAGATGAGAACATCCTATTCCTCATGTTAAGTAAATCCAAACTATGAAAATCAAACGCATGAAAATACATCAAAGTATCAAACACCAACATGCCAATGCATATTATCAAATATTTTTCCAAACCATGAAAATCGAACGCATGCAAACAAATCAAAGTATCAAACAACAACATCTAAGATGATAGTTGTCGCATCTTCATCGACAAGTAAAAAACCTAATAAAACATCAAAAAGTCAAAGTTCAATCGCCAATCATTCTAGTGAAAACATCACCATCCTCATGTTATGTAAATCCAAAGGATAAAAATCGAATGCATGAGGTAAATCCAAATAATAATATTTAAATGCATACAAATAGATGAAAGTATGAAACATAAACATCTCAGATGAGACTAGTCTCATCTTCATCGACATTTTAACAACCTAAAAAACATGACCAAATCAAAGCTCTGGCGCATGCAATTGCTTGGTCAGGGATAACGAGGCCAACAAAAACAACCAAATTAGTAACGAAATTGAAGGCTATATATATATATATACACACACACACACATATTTATGCCAAAAGGTTCGAAGGACAAATATGAAGCAATGCTTGCCTTCAATAGGAAGAACAATCATTTGAAAAGAAGACAACCCACAAAGAGAAAACATGAATGCTATGATAACAGGGTTTAAAAACCCCAACGGGCAAACATGGAAAAAGGCTAACATTAACACATATAAGACAAAGATTCAACATACCATTGCATAATATACAACATAACATAGCAACCAAACCAACAAAGTTGAGTGGGTGTAAACGTAATTTTTGAAACTTAGGGGACCAAAACAAACCTGTATATTCAAAAGTGAAACATCTCTCACACTCAAGGCACAAACGTTTTAGTCAAAGAACAAAGGAAGCCGTTGTGACAAACCAACCGAAGATCAACGGTTTAAATGTAAACAACAAATAAGAGATCTAGCCTGCTAAACGAATAGTTGAAGAGCCAAAACTGGGAGGTAAGTGCTTTCACCACTGACTTTGAATTTTAGTATATAGTGTACTATACTAGTTACATTAATTACAAAATTGTTACAATCATTTTTAACCATTGACATATAGGGTGATACTTCTCTTCTCATATTAAAGAGTCCTCTTAAAAGACCCCTCTCTTATTTTTATAGAGTTAAATGCTTGGTTGGTCCTTGTGGTTTGCAAAAATTTCACACTTGGTCCCAGTGGTTTACTAATTACACTCGTGGTCCCAAAACTTGTCAAAAATCCACTCGCTTGGTCCCCTGCCCTAACTTCAGTTAAATTTCTCTGTTAAAACATCCCATGTGCTTAGCACGTGAGGGTAATTTGGTCAAAACTTGTCAAAAATGCACTCGAGCCCATTATAAAAACCGCCATATTTTCCTCTTTTCCCTCAAAAATAACGACCGTCTTCCTCCTCTCTCCTATCTTTCTCCTGGAACCCTGGATTCTTCCCTCAAAATTAACACCGTCTTCCTCCTCTCTCCCATGTTTCTCCTAGAACCCTAGATAATGGCAACCTGTCGATGTGGAAAGTTAGCCATTGTTCGAACATCATGGACCAACAACAACCTATGACATCGATTCTATTCATGTCCATCACCGGTAAGCATTAGCTTTCATTAATCGATGTTGTATTTGGTTTGAATTTTTGAATTGTTTGATGTGACAGGATGTCATGTGTCCTGGATTTGTTGGTTGGGTTGACCCGCCAATGTGCCCACGAGATGTTCGCATCATTCCAGTGCTACTTCGAGCAAGAAACAGGGCAGATCAAGAAAGTGATGAACTACAGACTGAACTAAGATGGATGAACACGTTGATTTTAGTACTGTTGTTTCTGTTAGGGTTACAGTTTGCAATGTTGTTAGCTTGAGTGTAATGTGAATTATGTAATTTGACCAAATACTACTTGAATGAAATTGGTCAATTTTGGGTGTTCAAAGGTATTGTGTGTGTGGCAAACAATACGGATGACAATTTTTAATAAAGCGCAAAAGTAATACGGATGACCAATTTATAATAAAGCGGAAAAGCAATACGGATGATCATTGTTAATAAAGCGTAAAAGTAATATGGATGAGCAATTTATA
Organism: Helianthus tuberosus; assembly: GCA_030545235.1. Classification (NCBI taxonomy): domain Eukaryota; kingdom Viridiplantae; phylum Streptophyta; class Magnoliopsida; order Asterales; family Asteraceae; genus Helianthus; species Helianthus tuberosus. The sequence continues at coordinate 101,727,377 of CM060451.1, read as the reverse complement.
ATAAAGCGTAATCGCGATACGGATGACAATTTAATACCCAACAAACCTAAAAAAGACACAACAACTCACTTAATACTCAACAAACCTATTTAATAAAGACACAACAACTACAACAACTCAATTAATACCCAACAAACCTATTTATTACCCTGCCAAAGTTGATCTTTCAAGCAACTACATTTATTTCACAACAACTCATCACCCAACAAATCTAATAAAGACACACTCAATTTCCAAAGACAACCATAAATATAAGCCGATTAACATTACCAAAATGGTGGCATAAACATAAGCCACAATAGTTAAACATGTCAAACATAATAAAGACAACCAAAAGTTAATAAGTATTGTTTAAAGCATACGACTGATTAACATAACAAAAAGATATTATAAGTCTAGCCCTTCAAAAGCATCCAACCTATTCTTCACCTGTAGAACCAACATCAGCTGCAGAACCACCAGCAGAACCACCACTCCACCACCACTACAACACCAACACCCACCACCATCATCCATCATCCATCTTTAGAGTCTGTAGTAGTCTCGGGATCCAAGATTGATTGTAAGGGTTCTTGCCAATCAAAGGCCATGTTTGGTTAAGCCTCTTACATCACTTTGTGAAGACAAGTCTTTTATGTATTACTTTTGATTTTTAATCTTTCGGCACATTTTATCTGGGTTTGTATTAATGACTTTAATAACTAGTTTCTTATGTTGAAGGTCAATTTTCTTTATCATTTTTCTGTGGTGTCTTGAGGTTACTTTACTGTCTATATAAAGTAAAAGATTGCATCATTCATGTCTTTACGGTTTATATAAAGGCATGTTGACTACCTGGTTGGGGGTTAGGGGAATGGTTTGGTAAGGTTCTTTCCTTGTTCAGTGTATAGATCCTGCAAGGACCTGGTTCAAGCTTACTAGGACCTCCTTCAATACCCACTGGTATTGGATGGCGGGGGTGCGAATAGCTTGAACCCCTTATATGTAAACTACTATTGATACTTTAAACCGGCTTCTTGGGATTGTATCATTGCTGACTCAAACCACTTAGCCGAGGGTAACGTCACCTTCAAAAGAGGGGCCTACCACTTTTTGCTTTAATAACTAACTTAATTATCTTTCAATATTCCGACCCTTTGGGATTGTATCCCTGCTGACTCAAACAACTGGGTTGAGGGTAACGTCATCTTCAAAAGAAGGGCCTACTACTATAACTAAGATAATCTCTTAAAAAGTCCGAAAGTGCGAAAATCATCAAGGGATACATTAAAAGACGAGTCGGATCCAAGTGATTCTATCTTGTCTATCTGTTTTTATTTTATTTATCTTTTCATTTGTAGTTTTATTTTCATGTTTCAAAACTTTTCCCAAAAAATTTAGATTGATTAGACGTTGAAGATAAACCGGTACTAAAAGCTCTTGTGTCCTTGGACGACCTCGGTATCTTACCAACGCTATACTACGCTCACGATGGGTGCACTTGCCCAAGTGTGTGTTTAGTGTTAGCAGAATATCAGGTTTTATAAGTTTAAAACTTGACTAATGTGTAAAATGGGCTTAAAATATCAATAAAAACATATCACGCTTTGCACACACCAAGTTTTTGGCGCCGTTGCCGGGGACACAAGGATTTTAAGAAAGTTTAAAATCAACGGCCTAATTATTTTTACTTATTTTTCTGTTTTTTTAGGATTTTTCTTCTTTTTCATTTTCTGCAGAGTTCAGCACGGGCCGTGCTCAGCCAGACACGGGGCCGTGTCCATCGTCGTTACTGGCATTCCTGTTTTAAGTCAGACAGTAGCTGACCACGGGGTTGTGCCCACTCGACACGGCCCCGTGTCCACCCCCAGTTGCTGAAAACAGAACCGTAAGATCCCGACGGTTGGTAATTTCTGACAAAAATATGAGTGATATCGATTATTTTTACTTTCGCTCCTCTTACGGTGAGTGATGTCAAATATGTGGTGGATTCCATAAAGATTTAGAATGTTTCTTTCTAAATTGTGATCCCCACTATTTAGATCCATCGTTTTCCTGTAATAACCTTAAGATGGGCGAAAGTAAAAATGATCACTATCTCTCGCCCGAATGCCCTCAACCACCTTGTTGGGATTGAACCCAACAAAGGAACAGTTGATTAAAGCCAAAACTGGATCAGATCAGTGGATTCACAATAAGCAGTTGTTTGCAACGGTTCTTTCCTCTTGAAAGTGGCCTAGCATCTGATGACCTCTATCTACTGACCTTCTACAACAACTGCTGATCTTCAACAACTGATGAGACCTAAAGACTGTTGGAGATGAAACACTAACGCTCAATCTACTGTCATGGTTCAAGTACTGCTGAAGACACAAAGCACTGCTAGGAGTATAACAGTGGAATGAGAAGCAGTAGTTTAGTCTATCCTTTGTATTCATTGTAATCAGTAGTTTGTAATAGCAGTGTTTGTATAGATCACTGGTTATAGGTTGTTAGGAGGTTAGATGTCACTTTCATGGTGACGTCAGCAAAGATGCTTCAGTGATTTGTTCGGTACTATAAATAGAACAGTACCCTGTACTGTTCTATTAGCTATCTTCTTCCACAAGTCATTCTGTACGAACAAACCATATGTGAGCTCAGGCTGAGGGGGAGATTGTATGCATGCATGCATTGTTATTGAAGATTGTAATAAATATAATCATTCGATTTCATGTTAAACATGTTTGTTGAAAGCAATTCTCTCATTTGATTGTGTGTTGAAAGTTTGTTCCATTTAATTCCGCTGCACTTATTACTAATTCATCTTCATAATTATCAAACAAGCACAATCATAAGAAACTTAGATCCTAACAATTGGTATCAGAGCTTGGACAGTCGAACTTGATCTAACAATCATTTTGACGTAAAAGTTCAGCTCAAAATCGTTGATACTTTTAATTGTTCGTTTTGTTGAAAAACAGAGTAAGGTTTAATCATGAGCAAAGTTGATTAATCAGTGCCTGTTAAACAACCAGAATGACGTCACAATCACAGGATATCAATAATAACATTGGTTCTCTCTTCAAACCACCTATGTTGAAGAGAAATGAATACAACATCTGGGAGCGAAGGATGAGTCACATCTTAGCTCAACAGAATACTGGATGTTGGAAGTCGGTTATCTTTGGACCACATGTTCCAATGGTGCCAAGTGCTAAGGATCTAAAGGTTTTTGTTCCTAAGAAAATTGAGAACTATACTGACCAAGATTTCCAGAAAATTGAACTAGATGCCAAGGCATTTAGCATCGTTGCGTCTGCACTACCAAATGAGATTTATGCTGGACTGTTACACTGTAACAGTGCCAAAGAATTGTGGGATGCACTAAAGGAACAGTTTGGGGGGGGGGACTGAAGAAGTAATTGAAAACAACAAGGAAATCCTAAACCAACAGTATGAAACCTTTTGTCACATTAAGGGTGAAACATTAACACAGCAGTTTAAGCGATTTAGTTGTCTCAAAAGTGAACTTAAGCTTGTTAAAACTGAATTTCCTAAATCAACTGTAAACAGCGGGTTTTTAAGGTCACTTCGTGAAAAATGGGACACAATTGCTTTTGTAACCAGAAACTCTGTTGAGTTCAAAGATCTGACCCTAACCCAACTTCATGGTAGACTTCTGACCTATGAAAGGGAGTTGAACCAGAAAAAGAGGTTACAAGAATCTGGAAAACTTGCAAATGACTATTCATTTGGCAGCACAGCTCTTTTGGGTTAGGAAGAATCTGGTAGTAGTAAGGATCAGAGTTATGATCATTATATTGACATAACTGCTGGTGGAGCCTTTAATAACTCTTATTCTTACTCAAACAACTATGCTTTCATAGCTAGTAGTGAAAACCAGAATTCTGATAATCTGTGCTTTGAACTCAATGATCTGCAGCATTTTGATCCAACTGACTTAGAAGAAATGGACATTTTGCATCAACTTGCACTGCTGAGTGTTAGAACCAGCAAGTTTTACAAAAGGACAGGGAGAAAATTTACAGGGTTACATGGGAACTTAAAAGTAGGGCCGGATAAGTCAAAGATTGAATGCTATAAGTGTAATAGGTTAGGTCATTTTGCTAGGGAGTGCAGGAGTCAAACCAATGGACCAATTATTACACATCCTGGCTCAAACCCTATACCACAAAATAACCAAAACACTATGCATTATGCCCAATATGCCCCTGCTGCTCATGTCAACACTGCTCACTATGCACACCCTGCAACCCCTATTCCTGTGCATTATGTTCAAACTACTGTTCCTCAGATACAGTATGTCCAGGCCCCTGCTCCTCAGGTTCAGGTGCAACAAGTTGCACCTCAACAAGCTGTACCAGCAGTGGATCAACCAGATCAGTAAAGCTTTTTCACCCAAGGCCTTGTTGACTGGAGCAGCTTACCTGAAGAGTTAGGAGATGAAAATTTTGCACTCTATGCTCAAAATAATGTTTCTAGTGATGATGTTTGTTTTGTAGCATTAGAGTCTATACCAGAAGGGATGGAAACTGAAGAAAGACAGTCAAGTGATGAAACAGTGGATGTAATTGCTAAAGCAGTGGTTACTGCTGTTGCTGATGAAATCCTGCTGGAAGAAAGTTCAGAACCCTTGTTGGAACCACTGTCTGACCCCTTGTATGAAGAAGAAGAAAAGAAGAAACTAGGTGAAAAAGAAGAGAAAGCTCAAGAAAAAAAGTGATCATACCTGTGATTGTGCCATGATGGCTGCAACTAAGGTATCACCCCAGATTCTTAAAAACCTTTGTTCAGATAAATGCATCATAGCATTTGCAAACATTAAGGAGGTGAATGAAAACCTTAGAGATAGGTTATTAACTGGTGAAGTACAATTTGAAAAGTCTTTAAAAGAACTGAAAATCAAATTGGCTGAAAAAGAAAATGAAATTTGCAGCATCAAACAAGAGCATAGCATAACCAAGGACCAACTCCAGACAATGATAGAAAAATATCAAGTCTGCAAAAAGGAGTTGGAAACCACCAAAATCACTTGTGAAAAATCGGTGGAATCCTGCAAAGGTTATGAGATTATGCTTGAAAACAGCTTGAAAGCAATATAAAATTTGGCATAGGGTTTAGAAAAAATGACCAAATTGAAAACAGTGCTGCAAATCAAACTGGTTCTGTTGAAATCAAACCCACAAACAAGAATGGCCAAGAAGTTAAAATAACTTATAAACTTGGTAACAAAATCACTCTGGAAAGATCTGTGGGGTCCTCAACATTTGAGGAGATTGAGAAATACCAATTCAAACCCACATGGTCTGATGAGTGTGACATTCTTGAAAATTTCAAACCAATGGACTTCACAACTATGGATGGTGTCAAAGCTCCTAAGGCCAAGGTCATTCCACTTAAGGACATCCCAACAGTGGTTCAAAACTCTGTTGCAAACGAGTCTGATAAGATGAAAAGAAAAGAAAAGGTTAAAAACTTGTTTTGTGATTTCTGTGAGAAGAAAAATCATTTGACCAAAGATTGTTTTCATCTTAAAGCATATGATATTAACAAAACAAGCATCATTGTGCCTTCTCAAAGCTACACCATCTGTGGTAAAACAAACCACCTCACTCAGGGATGTGTGTATCTCAAATCCTTTGATGTAAAAAAGAATGAGTACACTTCAAAAACATTCATGAGTTCATCAAAACCACAAGTCAAGAAACAACCACAGTTTGTGCCAGTTCAAACAACTGTTACAAAACAGCTGAACCAAACCTCTGTTAAAAGAGATGTTCAGGTAACTGATACACCCCCTGCTCACCAATACCTAAGAGGTAAAGGTCAACCACCATATCCTAGGGTCCCACATGTTTATGAAGCCTACAAAAGGCCTTCTAAACTAAGAGTGATTAGGCATCCCTATGGATATCAAGAATTGATTGGAAATGGATCCCAACAGTGGTTAGAGAAACAAGTTCCCAAAATTGCTCAATCCCCTGATCTAACCACTGTCCATCTTCCTGACCTTAACATAGAGACTGCTGAGACCCCATCCAAAGCCTTATTGGCTTTGGAGACCCTCCTGAACTAATTATTTACTTGATGTGCAGGGAGCTTCTGCATGCTTAGATAGTCTTTAGTATGTAGATAGTGGAGGCTCCAGGCACATGAGTGGATGTAGAGCCCTACTCAAAGAATTCAAAACTCATGGAGGGGGTGATATATCTTTTGGTAAAAGTAGTAAAGGGAAGGTGATGGGTTCTGGAATAGTTCAGTCTGGAAATGTTAAGTTTGAAAATGTCAATCTGATAGACAATCTAAAATTCAACCTCCTTAGTGTCTCTCAAATGAGTGATAAAGGTTATGGTTTATTTTTTACTAAAGAGTGTTGTAGGATTGTTGGACTAGAAATGGTTGAAAAGATTGAAGAAATAATAAGAAATGGAATAACTAAACTTGTTGCTCAAAGAAGTGGCAATGTTTATGTAGTTGATTTGTCAAAAGAGAACCCAAGAACTGATGCCTGTCTGTTCTCAGCTGCCTCTAACAAAGAGACAGAACTTTGGCACAGGAGATTGGGACACACAAATCTCAAGACAATCACTACTTTGTCAAAACAGGGGTTAGTAAGAGGTCTACCTCAAAAAATGTTCACCTGTCCTGAGCATTGTGTTTCCTGCTTATAAGGAAAACAACATAAAAGCTCATTTAAGTCCATTGAAGAGTCCAAAACAACCAAGTGCTTGCAAATGCTTCACATGGATCTGTTTGGCCCAGTTAAAGCCATGAGTCTTAGAAAGAAAAGATATTGTTTGGTAATTGTATATGACTTTTGTAGGTTTACATGGACTTATTTCTTACATTCCAAAGATGATACTGCAGGCATTCTGCAAGACTTTGTCACACAGGTTGAAAAGTAGTTTGACTTGCAAGTAAAAATATTCAGGAATGACAATGGCACATAATTCAGAAATAGGGAGTTGGATGAGTTTTGTGTGTCCAAAGGAATTGTAAGGCAGTACAACATTCCAAGGACACCAGAACAAAATGGGGTAGTCGAAAGAAAGAACAGAACTTTGATTGGCTGCTAGGACCATGCTTGCTGATTCAGGTTTGCCATTAACTTTCTGGGCAGAGGCTGTAAACACTGCCTGCTCTGTCCATAACAGAGTTTTAATAAACCCTAGGCATCAAAAGACTGCCTATGAAATTCTGTATAAAATAAAACCACTGATCTCATACTTCAAAGTTTTTGGCTGCCCATGCTTTATTTTAAACTTAAAAGATTCCATCTCAAAGTTTGCAGCCAAAATTGATTGTGGTTATCATTTGGGATACTCAACCACTGCTAATTAAGGCCTACAAAGTGTTCAACACTAGGACTAAGACAGTGGGAGAGACTTTGAATGTGAAGTTCAATGAACTCTCTTCAATGAAAATCCCTGCAAATCCTGTAGAATTATTTGATCTTGATAAATTTACCTTTGAAAATGTTTCTGTCAAGACTAACAGTGCAGGTCCATCTCAAAGTCCTCCATCAGACTATGGATATGAAGCCATCATTCCACAACAAAAGTCTGCATTAATTGGTAGAGCAGCAGATGTTCAAAACAGCTGTCAAAGCTCAACCACTGCTACCTCAATAGTTGTTGACCAAAGTAGCCCTTTAACCCCTGCTCTCATATCCTCAAGCACTGTTGATAAAAATCCCCAAACAGTGGATAAAAATCAGCATGTTTCCACACCACGTCCTCCTATTCCTCCACCTCCATTTCAAGACCATGTTGGATCCTCAAAGTCACCAACAGTGGTTAGCTCAGATGATTCACATATGTAGCCTTCACCTTTAAATGACATTGTTCCATACAAAGGAGATTTAATCTTCTTAAAGTCTCATCCACCTGACCAAATCATTGGCAACATCAGTGAAGGGGTGCTCACAAGAAGTCCATCCCAAAACATCTGTCTTTTGCTGGTTTTCTATCACTTCATCAGCCAGTCAAGTACCAATAGGCACTGAAAGACAATAACTGGGTAGAGGCCATGCAAGAGGAACTCCAACAGTTTAAAAGACAACAAGTATGCGAGCTTGTACCACTGCCAGAGGGTGTGAGTCCTATTGGCACAAAGTGGGTCTTTAAAAATGAAACTGATGAAAGGGGTATTGTTGTCAAGAATAAAGCAAGGCTAGAGGTTCAAGGGTTCAGACAGGAAGAGGGCATTGATTATGATGAAATTTTTGCCCCTGTAGCAAGATTGAAAGCTATCAGATTATTCCCGGCCTTTGCTGTCAACCACAATATAAAGGTGTATCAAATGGACATTAAATGTGCATTCCTCTATGGTAAAATACAAGAAGAGGTATATGTTTGTCAACCTCCAGGTTTTGAGGATCCATTTAATCCAAATCATGTCTACAAGCTAAACAAAGCTTTGTATGGCTTGAAACAAGCACCTAGAGCCTGGTATGAAACTCTTTCCACCTTTCTTCTCTCTATTGGTTTCACAAGAGGTAAAATAGACAAAACACTATTTTTAAAATGGAAAGGGAGAGACTTGATGATTGTCCAGATTTATGTGGATGACATCATTTTTGGAAGCACATGTTCTAAAATGTGTGAAGAGTTCAGACAACTCATGACAGCTGAGTTTGAGATGAGTGCAATGGGTGAACTCCAGTGCTTTCTTGGTCTCCAAGTAAGGCAACTGCAAAATGGAACTTTCATCCATCAAGGCAAATATGCCAAAGAACTTTTAAAGAAATTTGAGATGGATGATTGTAAACCATGTAGTACACCCATAGCAACCACAAAAATAGTCATGTCTAATGAAAATGATGATTTGGTTGATCAAACTCTTTATAGAAGCACGATTGGGTCTTTATTATACCTGACTGCATCTAGGCCAGACATCATGTTTGCAACATGTGTTTGTGCAAGATCCCAATCAACCCCTAGAAAGTCAAATCTTATTGCTGTAAAAAGGATATTTAGATACCTAAAAGGTGCTCCCACACTTGGTATCTGGTATCCAGCTGATGGAAATATCAAGCTTTCAGGTTTCTCAGATAGCGACTTTGCTGGATGTAATACAACAAGGAAGTCCACTTCAGGAGGGTGCCAATTCCTAGGCAGTTGCTTAGTGTCTTGGCAAAGCAAAAAGCAAGCAGGTGTTTCAACATCCACTGCAGAGGCAGAATACATAGTTGCTGCAAGCTGTACAGGCCAACTGTTATGGCTTCAAAATCAATTGCTGGATTTTGGTATCACTGCCTTAAAGACACCTCTCATGTTGGACAGTCAGGCAGCAGAAAATATCATCAAAAATCCAGTTTCCCACTCAACCACCAAGCACATTGATATCAGACATCACTTTGTGAGGGATTGCTACGAAAAGGGTTTGATTTCTCTGCACCATGTTCCAACTAAAGATCAGCTGGCAGATGTACTAACAAAAGCTTTAGACACATCCACCTTTGAAAGCCTGATCTCTAGGATTGGCATGCTGAACATGGAATAACAGGCAACATCCTGTTTTTCTATGAATAAAAGCATTAAAATGTTTTCAGAAAATCAAAAATTCATCCTTAAAAATAGCTAAAAATGAAAATTTTCATTAAATCCTTAAAAGTCTGCCATAACCACTGTTTTGGTTCAAACATCAGTTCTACTGAATGTTGTCCACTGCTGAAAGTCAACCTCTGTTCCTTCATTTCCTTGTTAAATACTGTTGTCCAAAATCAGTGTTTTAACCCACTGATGGCTATCCACTGATAGCTTAAAGTCAGCCACTGTTTCATTTTCACCACTGTAAACCACTGATAATTGATCCATCAGTGGTTTCCTATACAACTGTCTTCTATTACTCATCAGAGGTTGGCACGTGGACAGTACTTAGCCGTCAGATCTTTTGTAACCGCTGCCACATCAGCATTCACTTTTCCACCTTATAAAACCCTGATCAAAACCCCAAACAGGGTTTTCACTGTCGAATCGAATTCAAAATTCCTTTCTGAAAGCAGTTACCATCAATTTCTCTCATATCATTCATCGTCTTCCTCCTCTCGCAATCACACTCAAATCACCATGGCTCTCCCATTCAAAACTTCTCATAACTACCTGTGCATACTTGAAAAACCAAGTCACATCACAACTTTCAACTCCATCATTGATGCTCTCTCATCCTCAAAGTACAAAACTTTGTTGACTTGTAATGCTTCCATCTACCTGGATACCCAAAGAGAATTCTGGAAAAATGCTAAACATGATGTTAAGGACAAAAAGCCCTTAGCTATAAATTCATCCATAAGGGGTATTTCAGTTGCAATCACAGCTCAAACCATTTCAGAAGTATTTGAAATCAATGATCTTCAAGGTAAAAGCTCTTTCCCAAAGTCTGAGTATCAAACTGATTTCCTTGAGAGAGGGTATGAGGAAGAAATGAAAAATGAAACTTTACAAAAAGGCAGTTTTCCTCTTGCCATGAGGTTTTTATTCCATACCCTCCTCATGTGTGTGTCAAATAAAACTACTACTTTCAATGAGATACCTTTGAAAATTCAATATATGGGCTATGTTATAATGAATGAAGAAAATTTTAACTACTCCCAGGAAATTTTCAATGACATGGTCAAAAATATTAATAATATTAAAGATAATAAGAAACCATTTCTTTTGTTTCCAAGGTTTTTAAGTTTTTATTTACAAAAGAAATTTTCCAAGGATAATGCACATGTGCTAATCCAAGGAAATCCTTGTCAAATATCCAGCCTATCTTCTGAAACATTTACAAGGCTGTCAAAACCTTCAAAAACACAAACAGAGGCTCCTGAGCAGAATTTAGCAGCAGCCACTGCTCCTCAGGCTCCTGCTGTTGAGCCCACTGCTTAAGGTGATCACAGCAGCACAACCACTACTATGAAACCCACACCTAAAACCACCAAAAGACCCAAAAAGTCCAAAAGCCCCCCAAACCCACTAAAAAGGTAACTCTGGAAGATGAGGTCCCAGACGTTATACCTGTGACAACACAAAATTCACCAATAACCACTGCTGCTACTTCCTCACAGCAGTTGGAAGAAAGACCTCAACCTGAGCCTAAAACTCCTCCTGCATCTTCTGAAAAGGATCAGGTTGTATCCACAGGGACACCATGTTATGATGCTCTGGAATCACTTGATTCCATCATCCACAGCCTTGCTCCCGGAGAAAATTCTCTTTCTACACCCATACTCACTCCACAACTTCCACCATCCATGCTACCTTTGTTGGATGCACTTGATATAACCCAGACAGAAATCAGTTCTTCTCAATCACCTGTCAATGAGAATATACCACAACAAGTGACTTAGTCTGGTGTCTCTATCTCTGCTAACCCACTAACAACTGAGGAGGTTACACTGCAGGAATTACAAGTAATTCATGTCAGTAGTTCAAGTGGAGCAGCTACTACAAGTGTTGAACCCACTGGTTTACACTTGGACAGTAGTTTCATAAGTCAGACTCCCTTGAAGGCAATTTCTTCTTTGGGAACCATAGTGTCCACTGGTGTGTTTCCATTATACATTGGTATACTTAAAATGGTAACCTCTGCTGAAGAAAGAAGTCCCCAGTACCAAGAAAAAGGGGCATCAGTGGATGATTTTTGGGAAACTTTCCCTAAGTCAACCACTGATACAACAACCACTGGTGGGAAATCAGATGATCCCATTAACTTGGGTGATGGCTTAAAATACAAAGAATTGACGGAGAGGGTTGATAATCTTGACACATCTGTTGCAGAAATCAAAACCATGCTGCAACAGTTGTTACAAGCTCAAAAGGCTACACCCACTGCTGCAACACCTGCTCCATCCTCTGCTGAGCTCTGGAATTTATTTCAACCTATGCTTCATCAACAAAGACAATATGCTGATCAACAACATGAAGTTCAAATTCAAAAGATCATAAATCTGATGGAAGCTAGGTTCAAGGATACACAAGCAGATATCAAGGCAATTAAGGCCCATTTACTACAAACCACTGGCACTGCTCCTCCTTCAGTCATCTTTGTTGACAATCCTCCAGATGATGCCAAAAAGGGGGAGAAAAAGAAGATGGTCTATACATTAAACCAGATCCATTGTCTAAACTGGTTGTGGAAATCCCAAGGCTAGATGGTTCCAAAAAGGTTGATGAGACTCAAAATGTCTTTGCTGCATTAAAAGCAAACATGAAAGAGTCAATGGAAATAAAAGGGTCTAAAAGGTTTGAACAGGAGAAGAAAGTCTTGGTGGAAAAGGAAGAGCAGGGTACTTCTGAACCCAAGGAAGAGCAGGAAAGTTCTAAACCTAAAAGAAGACAGCCTACTAGAAAAGTAACGCAACCCAAAACCACACCTTCCAAAACCATCAAACAAACTCTCCAAATCCCCAAAAGTTCCTCTCATCAAACCTCCAAACCAACAGATGTTAAGACACCTGTTGTATCAACAGTTGTTGATACTTCAGTTGTTTCAACAGATGTTACCCCAACAACTGCCATCACTACTACATCAACTCACATTCAATCCACTGCAATACCAAAAACAATTTCACCACCACAACAACCACCTGCCAAAAAGCAGAAGACAACAGTTGACACATCAACTGTTGTAGTGACAACAGTGGTTGAAGCACCAGTTGTTTCAACAACTATTAGTCAGACACCAACCACCTCAATCACCACCACTCAACCTACAAATACACCACCAACCTCTCCTAAGCACAATAGGAGAAGGGTAACTAACATTGTACTGGAAGATGACACTTCCCCAACTTCAACATCTACACAACCACTGTCTCTTGTCACCATTCCAAACCATGTTCCATTATCTTCAGCTCAAGTTCTGAATTCAAACATTGCTATTGTTCCTGTGGGATTACAATACCCATTGGATCTTCCAGCAGTCAGGGAGGAGATCAAATATTTTTACTCTGAAGATGACCCTGCAAAAAGGAATCTTCCTTCCATTCAAGGTTATCCTTTCCCTAGAAACATAGAAGAGTATCTCAAGATAAAGGCCCAACAAGCAGAAGATATATCTAAAAGAGATACAAAGGGAAAGTCTGACAAAGAGATTCAGAAAAATCTGCAATACCTGCTCACCAAGGTCAGAACTTTAGAACAGTTCTCAAAAGATCTTTGCCAAAAATTGTCTGAAAAGGATGATGAAAGTATGAGGCAAGACTACCTTGATTATATCATGGCATACAAGAAGTACAGGGCAGAAAAGCATCAATACAAAGAATGGACTATCAGTGAATTACAAGTAGAGATAACCAGAATTCAAAAGATTCTTAAAGAAAAGGTCAAATAAACTCCTCCAGTATGGGCCAAGTACAAGAAAAATGTACCAGAAAGGACCTTAAAACTGAAAAGAATGAAAGAAGAGCTGATAGCTGCTGATTATGGATCAAGGAACCAGGTTGCAAGATGGTCAGAGGATAAAGTGTTAGCTATATGCAAAAGTTTGGAGGAGTTGAGGAAAAGAGATCCCACTGCTCCTCAAAAGCCTAATTATCCAGAAGCAGTGGTTCCAGTCAGACAACAAAAGTTACCAATCAGGAGATCCACTACTCCACCTGCTGCCATCCTTTATCAAAGAAGGAAACAAAAGCAGATGGATGCAGCAACCAAAGAAGACAAGGATCAAGAAGGGCTTATTATGAAGATGGTTCTTCAGACACTTATGGCAGAGAAACAAGAATCAACACAATCTCAAGACCCTGCCAAAGTTGTCATCACCAGGCCCCAATCTCCAAACTCATCTACAATAAAAACTCTCCCAAGAAACCCATTAGATTCAAAGATACTAAAGTGGAAGTCTGATCAAAAGACCCACGTATTGACTCTGCTCAGATCTAATGGTGTGGTGAAACAAATATCAAGGGAAGCAGCACTTGGCCTGGGTGTTGAAGATATACAAGATCTCCTTGAGCTTCCCCTGTGCAGGGATGAGGATGATGAGGACTCTATGAACTTTGAATTACAATTCAAAGGTCAAATTAGGGAACTCTTGATGAGACAATAAAAATCCAGAATAATCAAGAGTTTTGGCATCATCTGTTCCAGGGGGAGATTGTTGGGATTGAACCCTACAAAGGAATAGTTGATTAAAGCCAAAACTGGATTAGATCAGTGGATTCACAATAAGCAGTTGTTTGTAATAGTTCTTTCCCCTTGAAAGTGGCCTAACATCTGATGACCTCTATCTACTGACCTCTATCTACTGACCTCTATCTACTGACCTTCTACAACAACTGTTGATCTTCAACAACTGATGAGACCTAAAGACTGTTGGAGATGAAACACTGATGCTCAATCTACTCTTATGGTTCAAACACTGCTGAAGATACAAAGCACTGCTAGGAGTATAACAGTGGAATGAGAAGCAGTAGTTTAGTCTATCCTTTGTATTCATTGTAATTAGTAGTTTGTAATAGCAGTGTTTGTATATATCAGTGGTTATAGGTTGTTAGGAGGATAGATGTCACTTTCATGGTGACGTCAGCAAAGATGCTTCAGTGGTTTGTTCGGTACTATAAATAGAACAGTACCCTGTACTGTTCTATTAGCGCTCTTCTTCCACAAGTCATTCTGTACGAATAAACCATCTGTGAGCTCAGGATGAGGGGGAGATTGTATGCATGCATGCATTGTTATTGAAGATTGTAATAAATATAATCATTCCATTTCATGTTAAACATGTTTGTTGAAAGAAATTCTCTCATTTGATTGTGTGTTGAAAGTTTGTTCCATTTAATTCCGCTGCACTTATTACTAATTCATCTTCATAATTATCAAACAAGCACAATCATAAGAAACTCAGATCCTAACACACCTCATTCAGACGACATAACCTTCGAAGAATTATGTCGACTCGAAGAAATAATTCTCATAAAATTAAAAGAATTAGAGCTTGAGATGAAAACAAGTTATTTATCGCAAGACGACGATCAATGAGAATTGTTAGGGTCACATTCGGATTCTACCAACATCGACGACACCAAAAGTACCTCAACTTCTTGTGAAAACATGAGCGATAGTCGTCCCTGTGTCGATTGTGCCATGAAGGACTCTCCATCGGCCCCCACCGATGCGCTCATAGACCTGAGCGATTCGACATATACCTTCTTTAACAAGATCCCGGATAAGGGGAATAAAGGTTGGTTTCGCCCACCGGTATTTAGTTTAGGTTTTACCTTTTCCGATAACCTCTTGCGATCTTGTTTGAATCAAGAGCAATTAAGGTACCTTAGGCACTTCGATGTTGTTCCTTCCAGTAAGGAACCGCCTGATCCGAATAAAAACCTTAAAATAAGACGCTGCTTCATAAAATACTATATCCATGGGGCCGTGTCTAGGTCAACACGCCCCGTGCCCACCTTAAATTTGACCACAGGGTCGTGTCCAGGCCAACACGCCCCGTGCTCATAATACGGACAAAATGAGTCAGAACCATGTCTGACCACGGGGCCGTGTCCAGCCGACACAGGGCCGTGGTCAGCGTGCTGTCGTTTTCTATAAAGTCAGCATGATTCCTGCACATTTGGATCAATTTGAAAGACCAAGATTTGCTGGGATCTTCACACATACCTTAAAAGGTATATTCCAAAGAAGGTTTCTCACCAACCATCTTGTTTTTGCCACTTTTGTCACTTATCTTCTTCTCCAAAACTCTTCAACCTCCATTAAAGCTTGAAATATTCATAACTTCAAGCTTTATTGTAATATTTGCAAGATTTTTAACCAAGGAATCTCATTAAAAATAAGTTTTACAACACTATTTTAAGTTATTTATGCTCAGAAATGTTTCAAAACACAGAAAAATAATTTAAAACAATGATATTCCTTGATTCAAAAATCTGCAGAGGTGTGACCACGGGGTCGTGCCCAGCGGGCACAGGGCCGTGACCGGAATGTCAGTTTCTTTCTTTTGAAATTTTCGTCTTGTTTTCTTAGCATGTTGAGCCAGAACAGTGGAACATCTTCAGCTCACTCAAGAAACAATCGAAGGGGGAGAAGACCATCAATGGAAGCCTCCTAGATCAACTATGTGTATGCCTTACGAGAAGCCATTGATGATATGACATTCGTGGAAGAATCCCTAATTGACCGTATTAATCATTTGACGGTGGGATTAGCTAGTTGCCTCCAAGAAGTCATCTTTTGCACCAAATGTTGAATACTCTTGCAATGCCTCCCATGGTGCCAATCGTCAGGCAAGGGAGTTGGAATGTCATGTCGGAAATCATTATCCCAACCGGATGGGATAACCTTCCTCCGGAACCTCCTCTAGCCGTATTAAACAGAGTTCCGGTAGCCGTTGCACTTCCTCCACAAGATATTGTGGAAAATGAGCCTGCCTTCTTTCTCCCTAGGGAAATTGAGGAATGGATCAACGACATTTGAGGGACACCCTCTAGTTTCGAGTTCTAAAAGCCCTTAGACACCGGAAAGTCATTTCCGGGTTTTTTTATCATCCTTATCATGTAAAACATCTAGGGTAGAACTCCATCGTGATTTAGATTTCCTGCATTTTATGACCTATCTATCTTAGGACTTTTATAGCTTTTCATTTTTAGGACTTATTTTAATTCCTAGGAACTATGTTACTTGCACTTTTAATGAATGATGGTTTGAATTAATTTGTGGTGTTTGGATAATGTTATAATGGTTTAACACACTCAAAAAGATGGAGGTTGCCAAAGGAACGTTAAAACCACACCCCATGCACGAAAACAGAGCTTTCTGTTAACTTTTCCAGCATTTTAGCATGTGCAGCATGGGGCCGTGCCCAGCCCAACACGCCCCGTGCTCAGGCTCTGCAGAAAAATCCCCAGTTCAGGTAACTAGCCACGGCCCATGCTTGCTGAACACGCCCCTTAGCCAGCCTTCTGTTACATTTTAATACTGGCGATCTGACCACGGGGCCGTGGCCAGACGCCCAGTAACATAAAAACTTGTTTTTAATCACCTTTTACGCATTCGAATCAATCTAAAAATTTATTTTTGGGACACATTGAGGACAATGTGTAATTTAAGTTTGGGGGGGGGGGGGGGAGCTAAAACCTTGAATCTTGCAAGACCTAATAACAAGCCTTACACAAAACTCTATTAAAACTGCTAATCACCCCAATTTTTTTCAAAAAATTTCATTTTTTTTACTTGTCTTGGTTTAATTCAGGAATAACAAGCTCTAAAAAGGTTATATTTTTACAAATTTACAACCGATATCGTCGTGATAAAAAGAACCAAATATGAAAATTATGAAAAGGTATGACAAATCTAATTAAAATTTGATTATATATACTTGATCACATTATAAACCCATTCCCACAACAAGTGAATTTTGAGCCTTTATTGAGCATACATGCATATATATTTAAACTAAATGCTCATTTTTCATTTCTTGTGTGAATAGCCGCTTGGTTCTTACGACTCTAGAACTTGCCAAGATGATACATTCCCGGTCCTTACCAACTTAAACCCAAGTAAGTAAATGATGGAGGCATTAGAACTAACCTCTTTTCCTTTCAACACCATTATTCTTCATTTTATTTATCACCTACCCAAAATCCCCCTAGTTAACCCCTTTGAGCCTAAACCTT
Source organism: Helianthus tuberosus (assembly GCA_030545235.1). NCBI lineage: Eukaryota > Viridiplantae > Streptophyta > Magnoliopsida > Asterales > Asteraceae > Helianthus > Helianthus tuberosus. Next base: position 101,709,781 of record CM060451.1, on the reverse strand, counting down.
TTTATTTCAAAACCCACAAAACAAACACCCTTTACGCACCAAAACCTTTTTCTTTTCAACCCTTTTGTTTTAGTAAAAAGCTCGGTTATCTTGTGACATGAAAAAAAAATTTGAAAGTCTTGCAATAAACAAACAAGTTCCTCAAGGAAATATTGTTTGAATGTGCGTAGTTTGAATAAAAGTCACAAAAACAAAATGTTTTACGACGACCGAAGCTTTTTACACTTTTCGCCATTTTTACTAACCACTAACCAAAACCACCTACCCTTAACCCAAGCCTAACCCTTCCTCAAGTCCTCTTGATATTTACAAAGGTTTATGGTTAAAAAGGAGGAGGTTTGATCGCTTGGCAAACATATGGTAGAAGTAAGTTCCATGCCGGTCTCGAGTGTTTCACAAAAATACATCTTCGGCCGAGTGTTGAGTGATCTTCCGTGAGATATGTGAACTTGTATATAAATGGAATTTTAAAGAGGCATGTTTTGCCCAAATAAATAATTTTTCTTACAAAATGTTCTAAATAAATCATGACGAATAGGATTGTAAATAAAATAAAAATAAAACTCAATAAAGATCTTGGATTCCCGACACTCAAGATGAGCCCAAAAGCTGCTCATCTACCTCTTCCATTTGGGTGTGTAAGCCACATCTTAAAGAGTTTTGCTTGAGGACAAGCAAAGATTCAAGTGTGGGGGTATTTGATGTGTGCAAAATGCAACATATAAATTACATCAAATGAGAAATAAAACTAACCCTTTTTTTAGTACTAATGTTGGAAAAAGCGTGTTTCTTTCTTCCTTTTGAATTTACAGGACTAAACGAGCTTAAAAGAACAAAAGGAGCAAATAAGCAGCCAAAACCAACATAAATACAAAAAGAAGGAATAAGCATGACATGCCCGACCCGTCGGCAGCATTCCCAAAGCAAAAACAAGACAACAGAAGCCTGACCACTTGGTCGTGCCCAGCTGGGCATGGGACGTGGTCAGGGACCTGCACAAAAGACAAACCTGCAGAAGCTTCCACGTCCACCACGGGGCGTCCCCAGCTCAACACGGGGCGTGGTCAACGCAAAGATACGCAGAATCTTGATTGTACGGATAAGAGTTGACCACGGGGCCGTGCCCAGGAGACACGGGGCATGTGGGGCCCTCTACTGACACTTTCAATTAATGAAGGAAGAGAAAAGGTTGGCCACAGGGCCGTGGCCAGAGCTCTGTGCAGGCTATAAATAGGGGTGCTTGGTTCACTTGAAAGGAAACCCTTGGCAAACCACTACTCTCCCACTTTGCCACCACTCCACCACCACTACAACACCACTACAACACCAACACCAACACCCACCACCATCATCCATCATCCATCTTTAGAATGTGTAGTAGTCTCGGCATCCAAGATTGATTGTAAGGGTTCTTGCCAATCAAAGGCCATGTTTGATTAAGCCTCTTACATCACTTGGTGAAGACAAGTCTTTTATGTATTACTTTTGATTTTTAATCTTTTGGCACTTTTTATTTGGGTTTGTATTAATGACTTTAATAACTAGTTTCTTATGTTGAAGGTGAATTCATTTTTCCGTGGTGTCTTAAGGTTACTTTACTGTCTATATAAAGTAAAAGATTTCATCATTCATGTCTTTACGGTCTATATAAAGGCATGTTGACTACCTGGTCGGGGGTTAGGGGAATGGTTTGGTAAGGTTCTTGCCTTGTTCAGTGTATAGATCCTGCAAGGACCTGGTTCCAGCTTACTAGGACCTCCTTCAATACCACTGGTATTGGATGGCGGGGGTGCGAATAGCTTGAACCCCTCATAGGTAAACTACTATTAATACTTTAAACCGGCTTCTTGGGATTGTATCTTTGCTAACTCAAACCACTTAGCCGAGGGTAACGTCACCTTCAAAAGAGGGGCCTACCACTTTTCGCATTAATAACTAACTTAATTATCTTTCAATATTCCGACCCTTTGGGATTGTATCACTGCTGACTTAAACCACTGGGTTGAGGGTAACGACACCTTCAACAGAAGGGCCTACTACTATAAATAAGATAATCTCTTAAAAAGTCCGAAAGTGCGAAAATCATCAAAGGATACATTAAAAGACGAGTCGGATCCAAGTGATTCTATCTTGTCTATCTGTTTTTATTTTATTTATATTTTCATTTTTAGTTTTATTTTCATGTTTCAAAACTTTTCCCAAAAAAATTAGATTGATTAGACGTTGAGGATAAACCGGTACTAAAAGCTCTTGTGTCCTTGGACGACCTCGGTATCTTACCAACGCTATACTAAACTCACGATGGGTGCACTTGCCCAAGTGTGTGTTTAGTGTTAGTAGAATATCGTGTTTTATAAATTTAAAACTTGACTAATGTGTAAAATGGGCTTAACATATCAATAAAAACATATCGCGCTTTGCACACACCAAGGGGTCAATGTTGTTGGAACTGATGATATTGGCCAGAGTTTTGGACCATTGATGGGACCAACCTTGTAGGTATAAGCCTTTTTCCAAGTGTCCCGATAGTAGCATGAATTTACCCAATCCTTAGGTGGCCCAACCTGTTGTTTGTGTGCAGCCATATCCTAGTTAACAGCTACAGCATGCTTACATGGTATTCCAGAAATTTCCCACCTCCTACACGTGCAAACCTTTGGTTCGACATTTACAACATACTGCCCAAGAGTCCCTTGTACCTGCCACCTACTATCACCACACCATTTCACATTGCATTGGGTTGCGGCCTTCTTGATCTCATCTAAAATCTATGTTATCTTTGGTGTGAGGGGGCCCTTACACTGCTGTTGCACCTTCATCACATTGGCTATTCTCTTCTCAAATACTCCCTAAGATATTCCAAACATGAAATGAGTGGCTTTTCCCTCCCTTCAACAGTTTTAGCATTTAAAACTTCGCACATGTTGTTCAGTAGAACATCAGATTGTGCCCAACCTACACATTGATAACCAATAAAGCAATGTTTAAAGTGATAAATAAATTTGTACTTAAATTGAGATGTAGTCTAGTGTTTGTGTATATTACCTGTGAAGTGAGATCTAGACCAATGCTTTGGTGAAATTTGTGCCAACCATTTGTATGCTTCCTCATTGAACTTCTTCAACTCTTCCATTTTTTCCCTAAACTCAAGTACTATTACACAAGAACATGAGTCGATAAAGGCATAACAAGTTACTAAATTGTTGACCCAACTAATGAATCAACAAGTTACCTGTTCTAGCAGTTGCACATGCCCAAAAGCAATCTTTAAAGCCTTTACCCCTCCATTTTAACTTCATATTTTGGTGAATATGCCTAAGGCAGAACCTGTGTTATGCAGCAGGGAATACCTTTTCATGTGCAGGAATAAGGCCCTAAAATTAACACCCAACATAGTAAAAATGTTAAAATTCAAACATTCAAACCAATAAAACAACATAATTATAAACAGTGGATCAGAAATTGCATAGGCTAACCTTTTGTCTATCAGAAATGAAGGTAAATTTGAGTTGTTTTGTAATGCTAGATCATCTTTGAGACATTCTAGAAACCATGTCTAGGAATCCTTGTTCTCTGCTTCAGCAATTGCATAGGCCAGTGGATAGAGTCCATTGTTGGAATCCAAGCCTACTGCAACTAATACCTGACCCTGTTGTGAACCCTTCAAGAAAGCCCCATCTAAGCCTAGTATGTCCCTCCCACATTCCTTGAAACCTAGCTTCAGTGGACCCAAGCATATGTAAATTCTCTTGAACACCCTTGTTGGAGAAGCTGGGTTGGGTTCAGACACAACTTCAATGTGCAATGTTGTGTCTGGATTTTCACTTTAAAGCTCCATTATGTAATCCCTTAACCTTGAATATTGTTCCTTGTTGTCACCTTGAACTTCCTTAGAAGCAAGAGACTTTGCCCTAAATGCTTTCATCCTTGAAACCCTTAGTTCATACTTCCTTGCCAGCTCTTCTTGGATGGTCCTCACAGAGATGTCTTGGTTACATTCAACCAATCTTTTCACAGCAGGCTCCTTAGCCATGAACTTTGCTGTGAGGTGAAGGCTTTCTCTGGTTTGCAGACATGTGTGCTCCGGCGTGTGAGTTTTCACTGTCCAAGTTTCCGCTTCATCTTTCTCTTTAGCAACATACAACAGAAATGGACAAACTGCTTTGTCTAATCTTTCTTTTCTTTTTCTACAGAATATGGCATTGGCAGTGAGTACCTTTTTTTTACTTTTGAGACCCACTGAAAGATTCCCTGGACCTGGGCCCAACAGTAGGTTCACTGGGCTTGGGCCCAACAGTTTTTCCCTTATTGCCCTTCTTGGGTACTTGTTTCACAAACCCATCACCTTTCTTGTAAACTGGGACGTTCCCTTCACATATTACTCTAATCCTAGCCTTGTCATTTCTCAAAAATGACAACTCCCTTTTGGTAAGAACGACATGCCTCCTAACTTGTTCTTTAACCTCCTTTGCAGATCCAAATTGTTGACCCAAGTAAAACCTTGCTTCATGCATCCTACTCTTTCCCTGTTCAAACAGATAAGAGTCTCAACAGTTAATAAATAATTTAACAAATGCTTACGTAAATAATAAACAGTTAAGTAAACAAATGCTAACCTTTTGTTTATTCCTTATTTCCCTTAGCCGGTTGCTCCTTCTTGTTTCAATAACAACCCTAGATGATCCCTCAGGTGATTTTAAATAAGTATCAACCATAGATTTTCCATGTTCAATGTAAAAGTTGATTAACTTATTTTCACCCACATATTGTGCCAAGTTACGAACATCAGCATCACATCCTAAAGCTACCAAACCAGTATCTAAATCTCTACCTGGTATTTGAAAATGATAATAAATTGGCACCTTTTCTTTGAACAACTTAAGGTCTCGCATCATCCAATCAACTTCATGGACAGAAAACTCATCAATGTTGATGTAATCCACATACGCTGACCTTCCTTGTAGATACCTTCTTCCTGGAAACCTCCTAAAAGATCCACCATAGAAGATTTTTGCGGAAAACAAAGTAGGGTTTCCATCTGTTCGAAAATCATAACAAAAAACAGGCAAAACACTGTGTATCAGTAATTTTCTAACACAAACACTTCAAAATCGCTAAATGTTTGAACTTTAGCACAATCACACAAAAAAACTTACTATAATCACGATCTGGAATGAAATCATCATACTCGGCCCTAATGTACCAACCGATTATGTTCGATCGATCCTAAACGCACCGATTATCTCTTCAATCACCTGGATTTTGCAGAGAAAGTGAAGAGACGAGGAGGGTTTCTAGGTGTTAGTGTGAGTGAGATGAGAAGAAATGAGAGGGAAAACCATAAATATCAACTGACATCCAGGGACTATACTGTGCAATTGCAAAAGTACACATCAAATCGAGGTGAAAAGACCAAATTACCCTCACGTGCTAAGCACAAGGGATGTTTTAACAAAAAAATTTAACTGAAGTTAGGGCAGGGGACCAAGCGAGTGCATTTTTAACAAGTTTTGGGACAACGAGTGTAATTAGTAAAGCACTAGGACCAAGTGTGAAATTTTTGCAAACCACAATGACCAACCAAGCATGTAGCTCATTTTTTTATTTTTAAATCTTTAAACATCCCTCTTGTATATCTTTGATTTGAAATATTAGATCCTTACATTGAGCTACATTAATTATGTAAGCAAAGTCAATAATAACATAATTATTTAAAGTTAATATCACGATTTCGCTGTCAGCGGTGAATTTGAAAGAAATAATTAATAGTTTATATATAGTAATAATTAATATGGTACAAACACGTACACTTCATGTTAATAATTATTCGTAAATATTTAATTCACTTAGAAGCAATAATATGTTATAATCTAAAGATTGAGTTGTCTTGAGAGCTACAAACAAGGGAACACACAAGCCATCAGGATTATAAAAAGATTATTAGTTAGTTTGTTTATAAATAATTGGTGTTTCTTACATCTCATAGTTCAAGTATGTGGCAAATATATTTATAGACGAATTTCAAAAAGAGAGTTGTTTTAAGTATAAGCGATTTCGATTATCTTATGTATCATAACTGAAACAAAATTTCTAAACATTTATGTGGTTCTTACATACTCCCACAAACACATATTATAAATAGATAACTAAAATCATAGTGGCATGTTTTTCAATATTTGTTTGATTTAAGACCATCTTGCATTACATATATTTAATTTTTTATGATTATATATGATTTACATACAATCATGAATAGTTGCATACTGGTGGACCAGAAAATAAAAGTTTGTTTTATTAGTTTTGGTTTTCAACATTTTTAGTGTTCGTTTTATAGATTGTAATGAAATTGGAACTGGAATTTGAATGAGAATTCGTGTATAAATTGAAATTTAATTTGTAATTTAGGTGTGTTTGTTTTGTAAAATGGAGTTAAATTTGGATGGAATTAGAATGTAGATTCAATTCCTTATGTTGTTCAATTCCAATTTTTTTTTTTGTTGAAACCAACAAAACAAATTGTGAAATTAACATTCCAATTCACTCAAGATTCTATTTCATTATGTGAAACGTACATTACCTTAGAGTTTGTATTACGGAATAAATGAAGTGTTTAAACCCAAATAAAGCGCTGCTTTACTGGTAGAAGCATCTGATTTGCCTTTCATCAACCCACTTAGATTTTTTTTCTGAATTCCTTTTGTTATTTTTTCCCATTTTCTTTTGTTTTGTTTTCCCGTTTCCTTCTTTTTCTAGGCTTTTTAATTTGTTTTACCTTTTGTCTTAGTATGCAAGTGTATTTTATTTTCCTAACACTCCCATTTTATGACTGTTTTGAAATATACAATAGCAGATTATGACCAAGTATAGGAAAAAAAATATATACCGCATTGCGTAGCGAGGGTAAAGACTATTTATTTTATTATTTAGTTATTATAATTACTTTTGATAATATTATGTTTTTCTCTTATATCTTTTGAAATATGATGTTTCTTAACGATTTGAAAACGCCGACCAAGCGGTAGCGGATGCCACCCCTTGGCCCATGGTAGATCCGCCCCTGCATGTTAACAAATATGCCTCACAATTTAGTTTTTTTATATAAGGCTGGTAATGTCGTTTACTATTTTGTTTATTTTATACGAATATACCGTTACGACATACTTATTTTATCTATATTTCGACTAAAGTTTTATCTAAAGTCAAACGAGTAAAAATTAATTGATTTTTTTCCTTTACCATGACGAACGTACCCATTCTGAACGAATACATTGGTACCGATATCGTTATTATTATCCATACCGGCACCGATATTCATTTTTATGGTATTCGACCAATCTTAAACTAGTGTCTATGTCCTCTTGGTCATACATCTTTCAGTTGCTATACCGAGTATAGGTATCATTCAAATACTATAAGACGTGAAAAATCCCACTAGTTTATATAAAATACAAGAGTAAATTGCCATTTTAGTCTCTGAGATTTGGTCCAAATTGTCATTTTAGTTCAAATAGTTTTTTTTTCTCCTCTAGGTCCCTGACTTTTCCATTTTCTTGCCATTTTGATCACATTGCCTAACTCAGTCTAAAAATCTGGTTATAACCAGGGGTATTTTTGGTATAACTGTTGTGTAGTGATAACCAGGGGTAGTTTACAACATAATTTATAAACCTTATAATAATTTAATGCCAAAAATACCTCTGATTATAACCTGGTTTTTAGACTAAGTTAGGCAATGTGATCAAAATGACAAGAAAAAGGAAAAGTCAGGGACCCAGAGGAGAAAAAAAAACTACTTAGACTAAAATGACAATTTGGAAAAAAACTCAGGGACTAAAATGGCAATTTACTCAAAATACAAATATATATTGTCAACTCAAGTTCCCTCTCTTTGTTTATCCACATGTCATGGCCGGCCATGGGGTTGGGCGGGGAGGACCACCTGCCAGGACCCGCTATTTCGAAGGACACATTATTTTATGAAAAAACCCGATATGTATATGTTGAATATTTTTTTAATAGGGTATACCTTTACAAACACCAACATAGGTCCACTTACAAAACTATTCTTATGCTTTAGATTAGTTACTAGCATATTGGCATTAGGTTTAGACTCTTAATGAGCTCAATACCCAATTTTGTTAAGGCTTAAAGACACGTTTTTTCAAGCTCGAACATGGTACACAAATTCTCAAAGCAAGCCTTGACACATGTTGAGAAAGAAGTCAATGGAAATTATTAATATAGTAATTGACCGCACAAATAAGATTATATAATTAGATGGATAGTTGCTGAATCCAACACCTATTTTTACCGACTTTGAAATTTGATCCTTCATCTTGATTTTGTACATGTTTATAAATATACAATGTGGTGCTTGCCTGATTCATTGGACATTTCAGCATGAGGTGTTAGTTAAGTAACGAACTAAAACAACTTAATTTAGATAAAGAAATAATAAACAAATGATAACAATGTAGTGGATAATCTAGTGATAAACTAAAATTACTTTGTGTAAAATTTAGACAAGATAGATAATTATTTAAATTTGTTTAATAACCAGTTTGTTTATTAACATGAAATTAATTAACTTAAAAACTGTACAGGTTGCAACGAAGTATATTTTTTTTAACAACTAATTTTTTTCTCCAAATACTTATACCTCTTAAGGATTGAACGTTGGTCTCCACACAAGAGATAATTTCTCTTGACCACTAGGCCAAAACCTAAGTGGCTCCAAAGAACTATATAAAGAGATTAAGTTAATCCCACCTCCTAGCTCAACCGGCATCCCCATGTGGTTTGGGTTGGGCCGGCTTCCTCCTTGGAGGTCGCCGGTTCGACTCCCGGGTGTTGCATACGGGGGGTGGGACGTCCCAATGATGGATCGTATCCTACCGAGGCATGGTGCGGTCTTGAGGGCAACCCGGTTTTACCCAGCTGTTACCCCAGCGAGTCTCTCGTGTGGGGGCAGTATGGTTTCCGGGCGGAAGTAAGCTTGCGCGGCGGCCGGGGCCCGATCGAACATCGCGTCCGAGAGTGCGAGGCTGACGGGGGATTGTCTTCGACATGAACCCGGTGACCAATAGGTCCAGTACATAGAAAGTCGCCTTCCAAAAAAAATATATATATAAAGAGATTAAGTTATGAAGTATAGGATTAGGGGATTAGAATCAAATACAAATGATAAAATAAATAAGAAGTGTAAGTACGATTATAGTCCATTGATCTTAGATTTGGAATGTTAGAGAGTAGTTTTAGGGAAAAGAAGATAATCGAAGGGCATAAATGGAATCCTACATTTATGGATTTTCTCTCATCACATGCAAGACACATGTGAATTCCCCCCCATCAATTTAAAACGTCCATAATTTTTTCATACGATATTTAAAAAAAATATATTTCACCATAATAACGAGCGTTTTTATCTATAATATGAGTATCATTTGTCATACAAAAATAAAACAAAAATAATTCATTTTTACTGGGTTTTTTTTTGCATTATGTTAAAGGTTCTCGTCATTATGTCTTCTAACTGAGTTTTGGTCATTACGTTTTAGTAGGGTTTCTATACATTGTGTTATTATCAAAACTTATAATACAATGTTAATTTGGATTCTACCCATTGCGTTTTTATAAGAACCTATAACACAATATATGAAACAATGAAGATGGTGTTATATTTGGATTTTTGATACATTGTGTTATTGGTACTGGTAATTGTGTTTAATCTATTATCCATTGTGTTTTAATATGTTGTCCATTGTGTTTTAATCTTTTGTTCATTGTTTTTAGTTTGTTGTGTATTGTGTTTTTAGTTTTTTGTCCATTGTGTCTTCATCTACTCTCCATTGTATCTTTTATCTGTTGTCATCAATTGTGTCTTTTATCTATTGTCATCAATTGTGTTTTTATTTAGTTTAATACTTATTGTGTTATACATTATGGCCATTGTGTTATACGTTATGGTCATTGTATTTAGTTTTGTTGCCCATTGTGTTTTTATGTGTTGTCATTGATTGTGTTTTTAATCTATTTTCCATTGTGTCTTTACGTCATATCCATTGGGTAATACGCAACTGGGTTTTTTATTTATTTTTTTTTTTTTTTTAACATTGATCTAAGATTTGGAGGTTTGAGATTAGTTTTGAAGAAAAGAAGATAATAGGAGGATATAAAAGGAATCCTACATTTATTTACTTTCTCTAACCACATTCAAGGCTCATGTCAATTTCCCCTATCAATTTAAAGCGTCCATAACCTTTTCCTACCATATATTTTTTTTTAAATTTCACCATAATAACAAGCATCTTTTATCTTTAATATGAGTATGATATTGTTATATAAAAAAAATAAAAAAAAAATCATTTTTACTGGGTTTTCTTTGCATTGTGTTCAACGTTCAGGCCATTAAGTTTTTATCAAAACTTATAACACAATTTATGACACAATAAAGATGGTGTTATATTTGTTCATATACATTGTGTTATTGGTTATGATTATTGTGTTTTAATATGTTGTCCATTGTGCTTTTGTTTTTTTGTTCATTGTGTTTTAATTTGTTGTCAATTGTGTTTTAGTCTAATATCCATTGTATCTTTTATCCGTTGTCCATTATATCTTTTATCTGCTATTACCAATTTTTATTAGTCTATTTTCCGTTGTTTTTTTAGTTTGATACTTATTGTGTTTTACATTATGTCGTCTGTTGTCCAATGTGTCTTTTATGTGCTCTCATCGATTGTGTTTTTGTTACTTTTCATTGTGTTTTTAGTTTAATATGTAACAACCGGTGATTTACGGCTCCTAATTACGCGTTTAAGACGTCTAACCGGCTCTACAATACGCATATGACGGTCTGCGGGAAATCTGCGGAATATCAAACGGTAACAAACTGAAACCGTATGAAATACTGACAAGGCCAATAAATATTAAATTTTTATGATATATTTTAGCTTTGTAATTAAATTTTTGTATCCGTAGTCGAAACCGGATCGAAAAACGGTTTAAAACGACGAATGACGCGACTTTACGCGATTATTACCGTAATCGACGACCGAACGCACAAACGACTACTGATCATGTTCTACGTGTTTTAATACAAAAAAAATATTATTTACGACGTTTCGCAGATCTCGGGTTTGGAAACGGATTTGTAGAAGCTGGCGGGCCACTTGAAACACGATATTGGGCTTGTGGGCCTTGGGCCCAAACCCAAGCCCATTAGAGAAAACCTACCTATTTAAAGAACAAAACCCTAAAATTTCCTTCATTACTACCAGTCGCTCCCAAGTGTTTTTAATTTCCCTCTCATTCTTTCTTTTTTTGTTCTCTGATGAACCTTATCTCCAACAATACAAAACCCTATCCAAACCAAATAACACACACACACTTTGTCTGTCTCTCCCTCTCTCGATATATACTTCAAACACACACACATAAAGCAGCATCATCCTCTCAACAGTTCCTCATTCCCTCACTCGTTTCTGCCTCGACGAAGATCACCGACGCCGCCTTACCTGCGACGTCCGGCACCGCATCCCCACACTACACCTACAAACAGCCCCCCCTTCCGACAACAGCACCACAAACTCCTAGATGTTTGCCGGCGACAAGACTGTCACACCCCAACCGATGGCGGAAACACTGGGCCATGGCACTGAGCGAAACAGATTGTCCATGAGTATCCATAACAACTATTAATTATCAGATGTTTAAACGTCATGTCCCATACCACAACATATCCAAATAAAACAGTTATTACAAATAATTGTCTCCAAACAAACATTGTTCCGACAACTCATATTTAGCGTGACATAACTAGACCCCTAGCTTGATTCACCAAAGCACAACATCCTAAGCATTCAAACACCTGTCACATACGTTAAAATAGAGGCCAATACACATAGTGTAAAGGTGAGCATACAAGTTTAATAGTAATAGTAGAGTTCGAAAGCGTTTACGCATAACCAACATGTAACATGTATAATGTGAAGCTAGTAGGTTATCGACAATGAAATATGCACAGACAAGACTGCGAGTTGTAGAATGCGCAACACATATCACCACTGTGACACGTGAAGAGGTAACCTTAACAACCCATGTCCACAACAGGTGCTGAGTCCAAACTATAGTACTATCGTTGCTAAGGCGTCAGGCAACAATCACTGTGTTAACATAACATACAAGCATTCATCGAGTAACACGTAACATGCAATAACGGTCAGCGTATAAATAGTGTTTGCATTGTGTGATTGATGTGATTTAGAATAAGTAACGTATGTAACACCCAAAAGTGCGTAAAGCAAAAAGGGTTCGAGTATACTCACAGCGATGGAAGTTAATGGATTGAAGGGAGCGCTAGAGTGATTAGCCTGAACACTTAACGGTAGCATAAGCGAATGAGCGGCGCATATAACGGTGCAAAGTGAACCAAGTGTCGAATGGTAACCCGATCGGATGGTCATTCGATCGGATGTCAATCCGTTCGGATGGTCATCCGATCGGATGGCCATCCGATCGGATGACCATTCGGTCGGATTGACATTCGTTTGGGAAGGATGTCTTTGTGTATGATGGCTTTGAAGTTTTCGTTGTAGCATTTTGAAAACAGAGAAGTATCTCTACCTTTCAGGTCGATCGATCGAACGGCCGTTCGATCGGATAGCGATCCGATTGGCAGAACACTTAGTGAGAACAACTTCACAGCAGGATGGTCACTCGATCGGATAGCAATACGATCGGATGGCAATCCGTTGGAACTGATGGTCTTTGAAATTATGAAATTGATTAAGTGTTGAAGCTCAAGTGCAATCCGATCGGATTGCAGTTCAATCGGATGGCAATCCGATTGGATGACAATTATATCGAACGACAATCCATCCCAACGAATCTGATCGTCTTGAACTTGATTATTTTGCTAAGTTTTGCGGGTTGCTCGAGACGGTATGACCACGTCCTACCCAACGGAACCTTGTCAAGTCCCAAGTCACCCGATCGAACAGGAATCACCCTAACCCGATCAGTTTACTGGTTCGTGACAGTTGTTCATGTTCAATCCGAAATCGGTTGTCTCTTTGATGGAAACCAGATCTCAGACTGATGCTTCACTAAGGAATGAGTAGAAGATCATAATGAGCTCTGATTCTATCGGTTTTGAGTGCATTGAGTGTAAAAGAGTTGAAAGAAAGTTAGAAACCATCTTTCAATTCTTTCAACTTTGAAAATGTTTAGATCTATACGAAATCGTTGTGAATTCATGTGGAAATCCTTCAGATCTGAGTTGTTCTTGGTGGAATGAAGCCAAATCTTGAAGTTCATAAGAACTCCATGATGACATCATCCTAAAACACCTCAAATCCGTTGATTTCACGGTTAAAAGTTACGATTCAAAGGTGAAAATGATGAAGAAGTGCGTGTAGATCATAGAAGTACAAGGTTTGAGTTGAAAACTTACAAGAATCGCGAGAAATTGAGAGAAAGAAGGCCTTGAGCATGCTGGTCGAGTGAGAGAGAGCTGTCACATCACAAGTAATGTGACAGGGGGTATTTATAGGTTGCCAAAAAGGGAAAGTGGGTGCAAGTGTCAGATAGCCCACCGATCGGATGGCAATCCGATTGGACGACCATTCGATCGATTGGCCATTCGATTGAAGTGGTCCGACGAGTTGAGTTTCGACGTTTCGTTTTGCGTGTTGAGCGTTGCGATGCGTTTTGAGTGAGCGATGCGATAATATTACCCATTAGTTACACACATATCCTAGCTACTATATCTAACATACAATCACTATAAATAACTTGTGTTTAGCGTTTGCGATTAGATTGCGATGCGATAGAATTGCGATTGCGATTAAACACCTCAACATAAACATAACATGCACAAATAACACATAATAGCACACACACGTAAAACAATATCCAGAACACATAATTCGAGTTGTGAATGCGATAGCGATGCGATTAGTGATAAGTCAATTAGCGATTAAACATGCGATCAAATAGCGATTATTAATAGATACTCCACATAATACAACTAAAGTAAACAAATAATAGAATCCGATTACAAGTCAAGAAGCACAATCTACAAGTCAAGCAAGGAGTGACAGATCGCAATTAGCAATCTTTTCTTCCTTTGACTTTGACTTTGACTTTGACTTGTACTTTGACTTTCCAAAAAGCGGGTTGTTACAAAGACACGCGAGATAGAGAGATATCGGAGCTGCAGGGAGAGAGAATAGAGATGAAGAAGGGTGGCGGCAGCGGCTAGCTGCGGCGGCGGCGCCCTGGTTACATTCCGATAAGTTTTCTATGAATCTTGAAGATGATGATGTCCGGTAAGTGTCTCGGGTTTTATTTCGGTTGACTTCAGGTTCGGATTCATGCTTTGTTACGGTTCAGATTATGGATTCGGGTAAACTGTGGTTCGGGTTCCGTTTCAGCAGGTTTTCGAGTTTAGTTCGAGTTTTGCAGTTTCGGGTTTTATTACGGGGCAAAGTTGCGGGTCATGCTTTGTTTTGGTTCGAGTTTAGTTCGGGTCAGCTCAGGTCCGTTTCGGATCAGGTCCCGTTCGAGTTCAGGCAACGCTGGTCAAAGGAAGTCAACGTTGGCCAAATCAAGTCAACACAGTCAATAGTTGGTTCGGATCTCGGGTTACGGGCCAGATTAGAAAGCGGCGCGATCGACTCGGTTTGTCAACTCGGTCAAACCTGGTCAACCCAGTGAGTTGACTTGGTTAACTCATCCGGTCAACTCAGTTGACCCGGTCAACTCAGCTAACTTTTTTCGACGTTTCGACACGAAGATTCGATATAAGATTTAGAACGAATATTATTTATGTTAATTATTCCTTATTTTTATTACGTGATAACGAGCTCGAACCGATTGATTATAGTTTACGTTTGATATATTTGACAAATTTATATATATTGATTGAATCTTGATTGAATTTTGAATAATAACGACAACTTGTGTTGTCGGGGGGATCCAAAAACAGAGGAAACGCTGCCTGTTTTTTGAGAAAATCCGTAAAATGAAACGTGTTTTATTTGAAAACAAACTATCAGATTCAAATAATCTTTTAGAAAAACAAATACAAATATACAATTACTTTCGACGACACCTTACAACTTACAAAAACAACGATTCGGAAAGTATTTACAACGATAAGTATAGTTATGTTAAACTTCGAAATTTCGACAATTCTTTTATAAGAATAAACATAGTCTGTATATTTATTTCGAACATCAAATAACTCGGATTTCCGCTATAAAAATAAAGAGTAAATTATAAGTTTTGTCCTTTATGTTTACACCAAATTGTAGGCGCTGTCCTTTTTCCAAAAGTTTACAGGCGGTGTCCTTAACCTTCCAAAATCTTGCACGTTTTGTCCTTTAGGCCAAACCCAGTTAATTTTTTTGGTTAAATCTGGTCATGTGCCTTGCACATGAGGGTATTCTCGTCATTTCAGCTTCCAGGGGCCATTATGTAAAGAACTCTTATTTAGGGACTATTTTGTAAAAAAATCTAAAAATAAAAAATATATAACCAAATTTACATAAAACCCTCTCCCCTTACACCAGTATCACATTTCTTCATAGTTTTCTTGCCCCCTTTTCCTCCTCCGCAGCCGACCACCGCTCCACAACAATCATCACCACCACCACCACCGCCACCGTCACCGTCGCCGGTACCACCGTCATCTGCCCCTGGAACCCACCCTTTATTTCTGTTAAATTACTTTCAAATATGGTGACAAAGAACAGGTATTTAGAATAATACATATAGTCTAAACTAGAGTTATTCTGATTTTAACAAAGGCTTTTACAGTTCATCTTCCCAGCCCTTTATTTTCGTCACTAGTGTTCAACCTCAAACTGAAAGCATTGCTTTAGGTTTGAATATATAAGATAAACTTAGTTTGATCTCATTACCTTGATGGGATACTAGATCTAATGAAACCCAGTGAAGATTAACGCTAGCAATTGGATCGAGCAGAGGAGCAGCGGCGATTTACGACTCGAATAGAGACGACACTGAACCACGGTGTGTAACTACCAGCGGCGTAGGCGAAAAGGAAAAGAGATAGTAGTGCGGCTGTTGGCCGCCGAAAGAACAAGCGGAAAAACTTAGTCAAACAAGTGTCGATGCGTCGCAATGGTGCCCACCCTTCTTGCCCATCTCTTTTTTCAACATTTTCTCTCTCTATATGTAGTTGCAGTAGCAGGTGATGTGGGGGTGGTAGTGGCGTGGGGTGGGGTGGGTTATGGCAGTGGCAGATGGTGCGGTGGATGATTGGCGGGGCTGGTGTGAACGGGGGAATGAGGGATGGTGGTTTGGGGCTGGTGTGAACGATGGGGCTATGGCGGTGGTGTGTCGATGCAATGGTGGTTGGTGATTTTGGGGTGGTGACGGTGAACGGAGGGATGGTGAGTTTTGGTTGGTGCAGTGATGGTTGGTGATTTGAGGGTGGTGATTTGGGGATTTTGTTTATGAACGACGGTGGTGGTTGTAAATGGATGCTTATGGTGGCGATGATGTGTTAACAGTGGGGGAGAGTGGTGACAGGTTGGGGTGGTGTTCAGTAGCAGGTGAAGAAGTTAAACAAGTTATCTTAGAGAGAGAGAGAGAAGAGAGAGAGGGGGACTTTAAGTTGTGAGAGAGAGAGATATTATATTTCTTTTTTTTTCAATTTATTACAAACTAGTCCCTAAACATAATTTTTTACACAATAGTCCTTGAAGAGCTTAAATGACAACAATACCCTCATGTGCAAGGCACATGACCAGATTTAACCAAAAAGTTTAACTGGGTTTGGCCTAAAGGACATAACGTGCAAGATTTTGGAAGGTTAAGGACACCGCCTGTAAACTTTTGGAAAAAAGGACAACGCTTGCAATTTGGTGTAAACATAAAGGACAAAACTTGTAATTTACTAAAAAATAAATGTAGTTTATATATTTATTTCGAATAACAAACAACACAACTTCTTTTTATAAAATAAATATAGTTTATATACTTATTTCGAATATCAAATAATACGATTTCGTCAGATAAAATAAATAGAGTTTATATATTTATTTCAAATAATGTACAACACGAATTCTTTTATAAAAATTGATATAGTTTATCTATTTATTTCGAACATCTAACAACTCGGTGATACTTTTATAAAATAAATATGACTTTTATATTTATTTTAAGCGCCTAAACGACCTATAATCATATTTTGACAAATATATACAAGACGCAATATATATACCAGTTTGTTATATATTACTTGCATACGAATATTCCTACATACACATACGACTTCTCGGGACAACAAAGCGATCTTATCGATATATTTATATTTTTATATAAATATTTATATATATACTAAATCTCTCGAGAAACTAAGCGTTTCCAAGACTTATTAAATTATTATCGACAATAAAAGAACTAACAAGTATAACTTAATTGTTTTCATTAAGTTAACAACTTACCGTCGAATCGTTCGGTTAACGATTCGGTAGAGCTTGGGGACACGTAGTTTAGTTACCGCGTTTATTTAGAAACTTATAAGATATTCTGTGTTAGGAATACTGTAGAATGCACGCTAGCGAGTCACGTCTTGAAAACGACATCACGGAGTCGTATAATTAGCTAGCTTTACACAAGGAAATTCAGGTGAGTTCATAACCCACCTTTTTACATTTTTACATTTTTCTAAATGTTTTCGGGGTGGAAAGACATGCACGTTTTGCAAAAGCATACAAGGTTTTCGATGAACATACATTACACATTTCTAAACCATGCTTTTGAACAAGTTTTGACTAATACAAATGGTTTGTGAATTACCATAAACACAAATGGTTTACAAAAGGTTTACGTTAACTATACCGGTTTTTCAAACAAACGTATTTTTCGAAATGTGCATACATACGTATTCTAGCTTTCTAAACTACGAGAAAATACAAGTCCGAAGGGTACGTTAAACTAAGGAATGATACAATAGATCATGTCACGAATAGGGTGAGACTTAAGCACCATTAATCAACTATATACCTAGACCGCGGAACAAAATGTTAGATCTAATGGGTTTCAGGCAGCCACACTCAGGGCCACGATCTACCTAGAGTGCTTTTGTGTCTCTATTCGTAAATCGACGGAAAAATGCCTATGGTTTGGATGCTTCCTATGTCGTCACATATGTTAATGGCCTTACAAACCATTAGCGACCTCCGATTTCCTTGAATTTACAACTTACAAACTTACGTGTTACAGTCTACAAACTTACACTTACATACCATGTTTTATACAAATACAACGCATAGGATTATGCATGCATGTTGTTAATGTAAGGGTGGACATTGACGGTTACGCAAAATTTTCAAACACAAGAGTTTACAAGTACAAGGTTTTACGAACATAATGCGTTACAAGTGCGAAGTTTCACAAATACAAAGTTTACATAAAACATTTCAAAGAAAATGATTTTTTGAATTCGTTTTCTAAACAATATTTCAAAAACTAGTTATTCAAAAAGATATACTTCGAATCTTTTACAAACAAACTATGAACTCGCTTAACTTTATGTTAATTTTTTGTATGTTTCTTTCTCAGGTTACATTTCAGAAATTATGGCACGGTTGGAATAGGAGAACCATGTGGATTCGAGTACTTAGTGGGCGTTCACCATCTAGAAGTCTTAGCTTTAACTGCTTCCGCTGTGCAGTGAAGATACCAGTTTAGTCACTCCAGCTCTGATATTTCGGGGTGTGACATAATACTCATTGCGTTTTACGTTATGTCCACTGTGTAATACACAACTGGGTTTTCAATTTTTTTAAAACTTTAACAACAGGGCATTCATACTAAAGATAAAAAGACGCTCGATTTTATGGCAATTTAAAAAAAATGATGTATAAATAAGTTACGGACGTTTAAAAAGTGAGGGGAAATAGCATGTGACTTACATGTGAATATTCTTTTTGTTCTTTTGGACAAAATTACACTTCACACTTGATTCTTCTTTAAATACTTGTCACTCTATAGTGGCTTTTTACCCCCTTCTTATTTTTAAATCTTTTTGTATTATAAGTCAACCCATGAAGTATATATGTACACATAGGGATTATTATAAACAAACATAATATTAAGATATGGCAACATTTGTAATATTTATATATATGTAAATGGTTAACGCAATTTGGTTCTTTTTTGTTTTCATTTTCATCAATCGATTAGCAGTTTCTGGTTATTGAAACAAACCATGGAGAGCCTAGAATTGATGTTTCTTATTGAAATCTTTTTCTAGTTATTAAGGAAAAATTGTGTATTTCAGTGGCGGATCTAAAAAAATATCAAGGGCAATGTTTCAAAAGTTTATTTTCTATAGGGGCAGCGAAATCGAAAAAATATCAATTTTTTTTTTAAATTTACAGTACCGCCGGAGCGTTAAGGGGTAGCGAGGGCTACCCCTTCTCTCAAGCTATATCCGCCCCTGATGTATTTCAAACACACCATTTATTGAAGGAATAGATGGTTTCAAAAGTTTCTTTTCTATAGGGGCAGCGAAATCGAAAAAACGTTAATTTTTTTTTAAAATTTACACTACTACCGTAGCGTTAAGGGGTAGCGGAGGCTACCCCTTGTCTCAAGCTATATCTGCCCCTGATGTATTTCAAACACACCTTTTATTGAAGGAATAGATGGAATCCGCTTGTTAGGATTGTACCTTGAAACATACCTTTCAATTGTTATGACAATCATGAAAAAAATGAGTAATTGTGTTCTTTGATGTCAAATTTAGTTCATCGTCTTACTCGTGTTTTTCGTCTTTGGTTCAAATAATTTAAGAATTAATGCAAAGAATCTTAAAAATTAAAATGCAATTTTGGGTATTCCTATTTAAACGCATGCAAAATAAAATACAATGATTATTGTTGGAAATATTGAATTCTTCAAACATGCTAGATGTACTAAGAAATTGCGTATCTTTGGCCTAAAGGTGATGGGGGTGCAACAGTGGCGGACTCAGGGATTTTTTCCTGAGGGTACGGAATATTTTCAAAAATTTTAGGCACTAGCTGTATAAAAATATCGGTTCATAACGGGTCGAGTCGGATCATGTAAGACAAAAGAACATCAAACTAAAATTTATAAATCATCAAAAATACGTCAAACGTATTTAAAATTGTGCCCTACAGGTTTTTTTTTCTTTTTAAAATATATCCAAAATATCATCTAAAGATACTAAACACGTCATAAGTTCATTACATTTTTACTAATTGTTCCTAACACATATAATTTGCTCCATAAGTTCATAAAACAACACTAAACAATTAAACAAAATAAACAATCATGTTCAACCATAGCCCATAACTTTCAATTATATTTTTAAACATTCAAGCCCTAATATTAAATGTTGATTACTTGTAACTAATCATTTAAACAAACAAAGCTATAAATAAAACAACAAAATCATTTAACTACAAGTCTTGAACAACAAAAAAATCAAAAAAAAATATAAAAAGATTAAACCATTACACATCTATATTTTCTCTTATCCATCACATAAAACAAAATAAATAAATAAATAAATAAACCATACTAGTTCTATATTGGAATTCTGACGTAATATGGGTCGATCCAACCGGAATTTTGGTTTTTTCCGGTAAAAAAAGCCACCAGGTCGTGAGCAGTGGCGTCAAGTCGCTGGGAGTTTTTTTGGGGGCGGGATTTGGAAATGGAATGGGTGGATGAGTTTTAGTTATTTTTTTTTGAAAGGTGTAATTCACAACAGACGGTTAATACACACCCGCAAGACGCAGGCCCGCCCCATTTCTGTCCCAAAGACTATGTTGTCTTAACGGGGCCCACGCCTCGGTAGAAATGGGACATAGCTTTCCCCGAGAAAATTTCCGACCCCCTGCCACTTGACAGGAGTTGCACCCTCCACACGAATCGACCGTCTGTTACTTTATTTAGTTGAAGTTTCTTTGGGCTTGTGTTAATAAAAATTGATTGCAGATTGGCCTTTTATTGGATTAAATAATTAAGTGAATAAGTGGTTAATAATTATTTTTTTTCTAAGTGGGGCAGTTGAAAATTTTCAAGGGGAGCGGGTGAAAAATTCCAAGAGGTGCGATTGGGATTTCCGGCGTAAAATAACACTAAAAAATATTTTTTCATGGGGTGCGTCCGCCCACCCTTGGCTTAGGGTGGGTACGCCCCTGGGTGCAAATTCCATTTTATATAATAACAATTACGGTAGATTCTTATCTACAGTAAAAATAAAGCCTTCATTTTTACCATATTTACAACTCTGCCATTTATTCAATTTCCATCTTAATTTTAAGTTTTTAACCGCACAACAGAGGACAATCGGATGGTTTTTGTATTTGTCATTTTCTTTTTCTTTTTTTTTTGTCTTATAGTATAGTTTACAAGTATAGTCACTCAAATTTCCATTCTTATTTATGGAGCTGAAAGTTTAGGCTAGACGGTATCGGTATCGGTATCAGGACTCTTCTCGCCCCATCTTGGCCAGGCGCCGCCCGGCACACCATTTCCGGAGCCCTGTCGTCGTCGTGAACGTCGGCCAGAAGACGTTGAAGCCGCTCCTCTCTTTTCTTCTTTATACACACACATATACATACAACATATACATATATATTTTAGGCCCATCCCCCATTTCCTTAGCTCTATCCTCTTTACCCTATCCTCACACACGATCTACGAGGCGCTGACGTGGAGGGTCATCCTCTAAGGATAAAGAGCATCACCCATACCGAGTAGCCTTAGTTTTTTTTCTTTCTTTTGGGTTTTTCAAGTTAAATCTTTCTCTATATATTTGAGGTTTTCTACATTTTAAGCCAGTTTACTGTATAAGTTCACGTTTGTCTTTGTATATGTTTTACGTCACATGACATTATAAATTCGCACCCGCAACGCGGCCGGGGGGGGGGGGGGGGGGGGGGGGGGGGGTTAAATTCTAGGTAATAACAAAAAAGGTTAAGAAATTACACAAACACCCCCCACAACCCCCCCCCCCCCCCCCCCCCCCCCCCCTAAAAAATAAAAAATAATAATAAATAGATAAATCTTTGTATTACAAAACTAAACTTTTAAAACAATACTGATGTTTTTGAACTTCTATTACAATCCGCAACTTACTTGTTATGTTTTTGAAAAAAAAGTTGATAGTCCTATTTGGTTATAGTTTAAAACATATCACTATTGCAAAACAACGTAAGCGTATTTGGTCCATTTCACTTCCACTTTACATGTTTTATAGCTTCATAGATTTAAAAAAGACAAATTTTCATATATGATTTGTGTATCTCACTATTGGGACACTTTTCTTAAAGTGAGATACTTGAATCTCGCTTTGGTATCATTTGATTTATTACATGAATCCAATAAAGACATATTCAAATCTGATTACTTATCTTTTATTTCTATTACTTTCCATAGAAAAAAAAATGAGAAACCCTATATGATAATGATTAACAAAATAATTTGTCATAACCGTAAATTGTGATTTCTAAATGTGGAATGGAGTTGTTAACAAAATGTGGTGTGGAGGTCACAGGGTTGCCTCAAATGGCCAGCACAGTGCCACGTGTTTTGACTTATGAACGGTGGTATGTGTTTAGGTGTTTGTGTGTAATCTTATCAGCATACAACGTTATATTATTTTTATAGCAACGACACATGTCTATGGCTTACGTTCATTTCGAACGAGTTGACTCGTTCTGTGGTCACCCACTCCAGAAAATAGAGCCTCTCATGCAGGACCACGTGTCTACAGATTACCTGCCAGTTTATAGTTTTCTTGCTTCTCTATTAATCTTGTATAAACAAATTAAGTACTTGGTATAGTGTATTCTTCCAAGGTTTGTATAATAATAATTATATAAACAAAACAAATACTCGGTATAATGTATTATTCCAAGGTTTGTAAAAATAATAAACTTTGTCTAAACTAAAGTTTATAAAAAATAATAGAGTAAACTGCCATTTTGGTCCCTGTGGTTTGGCCAGTTTTGCCACTTTAGTCCAAATCTCAAACTTATTACATCCAGGGCCCTGTGGTTTGCATTTTGTTGCCATTTTGGTCCAAAACTCAAAAAGTCTGATTTTTGACTGATTTTCTGACCCTTTTTTGTCCTGTTGTGGAGGGGTAGTTTGGGCATTAAAGATTCATTAATGTATTTCATTAATTAAAAAAACCATATAATAATAATAACATCATCTTCAAGAACATCATCTTTTATCATCATCAAAACCCAGAAAATCCAGAAAATCAAGAACATCATCTTCAAAACATCATCAAAACCCATACCTTGTTCATCTTCAAACATCATCAAAACCCAGAAAATCAAGAACATCATCTTCAAGAACATAACCGCCTCCAGCAAATCAAAAGCCCTAACTGCAGCAAACTAAACACTTAACTGTTTTCAATCAAAAGCCCTAACTGCAGCAAATCATATCCAATTACTCACCGATGATACAAACTAAACAAAACCTACAAACAACCAAATCTAAACAAATTAATCCAATTAAACCCTAACCTACACAATTCAATTACTTCAGCACCAAAGATGTTCACTACTCGAAAGAAACCCTAAATCGCCTAAAGAGAAGATAACGAACAGAGAGAACAAAATATGCAGTTAACCCTCTCATAATCCCAATGCACTTGCTCTCTCTCTCTCTGAACTACCACCGCACCACCACCACCCCCACCACCACATCATCCCCACCACCACCGGAACCACTGTTGGGACGAAGATCAGACAACACCTGAAACCCTACCTTCCGATCTGTAAAAAACTCCGCAAATATCTCATCTGCATCTCTCGGATCAAACCTAAACCTCGCACCAGATCTACTCTTATTCGTACCACTGTTTAAACTTCGATTCAGCGACTTTATCATCGGTTGATGATGCGATGTTCTTGTCTGGATGCCATTTAGTCGCGAATTTTTTGTATGATTTCTTCAAATCTTCATCGGTTACAGATATGTGGATTTGTATGTACAGATCTTCATCGGTTCAGATCTTCATCGAGTTTTTTGAAGGTGGTTTGTGAAAGGGATTGTTTTGGTCAAAAAATCTGATGAGGATATTGCAACCAAACTCTCTGTTACGGGGTATGATGCTAATGATGTAGAACAATAACAAGGATCACTTCAATGTAAATTGCACAAATGACACAAGGATTTATACGGGGAAAAAGCCCTTGATCAAGAGTTGATCTCCGGCACAAAAAACCCCGGGTGATGGAAACTACCGATCACCAAGCTCAAATAAATCAATAAATGTTTACAACTTCGGATAGTAACGAGCTAGGTACAAGGATCACTATCGTGAAATGTGTAAAAGTGAGTGAAAATGAATGTATGTTCGTCGAGAGCTCCAAGTGTGCGAGTATATGAGAGTGTGTAGCTGAAAAATGACTAAGTGTTTTTCTACTAGCTCGTTACCCCTTTTAAAATAGAAATTAACTACTAAAACTAACTATCCGACTTTTGTGCCAAGCTCCCACGTTCTCCACAACGTCCATTTTTGGCCAAGCACGTGCGGGATAGTTTGGGAATATTCTCCAGGAATGTCGCCAAGACTAAGTCCGAGTTGAACTTCCTGCAAAATAATACAAAACACAAGTAAACAATCGTCAGTACGAGGATCCTTAAAGTGATCCATGATCCTGATCCTGAAGCTCTTCGGAGGATCACTATCTGTCACAGAAGTAAGGATCATTAATTAGGATAACGAATAAGGATCACTAATTGTTAGAAAATCCTCCCCTAACAATTGCCCCCAAAATATAAGGAGTGATATGTAAAATTAGCGAGTTATGTTTTCTTGATCTTATCCGCAACTAACTAACGGATATATAGCCGTTGATATCGAACTAGCCGTTGCAACCATGACGTCACAGAAGTGACAACCCTGCATGATCATGATTATAAATAGGAGATAGAGATAGGATCAAATGCATTTAAATCCGAAAGAAACTCCCTTTATATTCTCAGTCGAAGATCGATCAGGTATCTCTTTCTCCCTCTCTTACTCTGTTTTTCTTTCTTTATCACCATCACTTTTAGAATGATGCTCCGAAGCTCACCGGGCAAGGATCACAAGAAGGATAGCCCTTTGAAGAGTCAAAAGATCATCAAAGACTCATCGAATGAGAGGTGTTGCTTTAACGACGCACAAGTAGATAAAATCCGTCAGTATTTTCCGGCGAATGCCTTTTTCAAACCCTTCGATCCCACTATCCTGAGCGACTATGTTTCAGAAACATGGGTTGCCTTTCCAGTTACTCCATTTGCCATAGGGTATACCTATCCTTTCCCAGAATTTACACAATCCTTCTTTTCCCTTACCGGCATCTCTTACATCCAAGCCATGCCGATGATTTGGAGGGTTTTGTATACCCTGGAGAGGATCATCGAACAGGAGGGCATTGATTTAGGCATGTCAGAGCTGACACAATTGTATGATCTTACCACCTTTGGATCCCATCGTTATTTGTTCAAACGAAAATCCAGCGGAGAGCACCCCCTTCTTAAAGTTACCAAGAATGACACAAATTGGAAACGTCGCTTCTTCTTTGTCAGGAGGGATACCCTTCCAAATGGAAAGGATCTGCCGAGGACCTGGTCCACCCATGGTAGGCCAGAGGATCCTAAGAAGGATCACCAGGTAGTCTTGTTTTTGTATAAGGATTACTAACCCCCTTTTTGTCTTGTGTTATGCAGCTATTTCTATCTCACACATCATTACATCGCCTGCAACCAAGGATAGGCTTGCTGCTTTTTGGAAGCTTGATCCTGAAATAAGGACATTTAAGATAGACACCCAAGACTCACAAGAGGTATCCTCAGGTTCCATTACCATGTCAAGTAAGTATCCTGCCTTTTATATAGTTTGAATATTAAAATAAATAAATAAATTGAAATAGGATAAGGATACTCATCTTGCTTTGAATGTGTAGGTACCGGAAAATCTGCCAAGCCTGTATCCCAGTTCAACACGACTGACCTTGATCTTGTTCGATCCAGGAAGAAGAGGTCCACTACCAGTCCTAGCATCTCCATCCCAAAGGCACCCATTAAGGGAAATGGTGGCAAGAAGAGGAAAACTTCTGACACTGAGGACCTTCAAGGCCTACCACTGATCCGCCACCAATTCCTTGAATACTTCAATGATGTAAGGATCCTTAATTCTGCCTAGGTATCCTACTCGTATGAGGATCATCTGATCTTGAACTGCTTTATCCTTTTCTTTGCAGAAATTTGCTGAGATTGAAGATTACGTGGGGAATGTTGAGGAGCAGGACAAGAAGATTGCTGACCTCCAACAGGGTTGCCGTGCTCAAGGACCTTGCACTTGCTGATCTTCGGAAGGAACTTCAAGATGAGAAGACTAAGACGGCTAAACTTCTGATCGACCTTGACTATGAAAAGCATGACCTCATAGAAGGTGCTAAGGTCTCTGCTGCCATCACGATGTATCAGACAAAACTGAAGATGGCCCAAGAAGCTCAAGATCCTGACTTTGACAAAAGCAGCTGGGATGTTGAGGGCTGGAAGGCAAGGTTAGCTGATCTTGAAGATGATGAGGAGGAGGCTACCGAGGTCTTGGCGATTGAGGCAAGTGGCAGTGGGAAGGATCTGATAAAGGATACCGCAGCTGGAGGGGAAGAGGATGCAGCGAAGGCATAGGCTGCATGAATGGGCGATGAAGGACATTTCTAGACGTAGCCGGAGCCCATTCTTTAAGTTTGATAGTTTGTTTTGGTTATGGTGTTTTTTGCTGAACAATGATGGGTTGTACTTAAACAATAGGTTTTAGGATTAAGGATCATGTATGATCCTTTGGACAATAGGCAGGATTGCAATTGGTGGAGGGATCCTCTGTTTTGGGGATGAAGCCATTGTGATCCTGCCGCCTTTATATTCCTGCACTACTTTCGAACTTATTATCATGGACACCCTTTACCTACCCCAGCGGACGGGCCAGGTTTTGCTGGTAGATGCTCGGGGTAGGTAATTTTGACAACCTCTTAAGGGTTACTACTTTGTTGATAAATAAAATCTTAACCTTTTGTCACTTATCTTGTGTTGTTATCCTTGTGTTTCTTTGATTTTCCTTTGTTTTGATGCATATTCATTAAATAAATAATTTTCGAATAAGTCAGATTGAAAATATTTAGGATATGATCCATGATCAGATATCCTTTAGTCAAAGAATCTCAAAAAGCAATGCAATTTAAGGATCACAAGTCTAGTTGTCAAACTTTAAGGGTTATTCAAATAAATAATGAATAGAATTAAAAATAGTTAAGGATCATACCTGAGGGTCCAAGTTAGGATCCTAACCATAAATAAGGATAACTACAAGATAAACCTTAGAATAAAGTAAGGATCAAGGATCCCTAGTTGCCTATCTTCAAGAACCTGAAATAGAGCATAACTTGGGACTAAGCCAACATAAGAAAAGAGTTAGCAACTGGGGACAAGCCCAAGGATAACTGGGGACAAGCCCAAGGATAACTGGGGACAAGCCCAAGGATCGTATGTAAACTGGAGTATGGCCCTAACTGGCGACTATCCAAACTTAGTGACATGAAAATGCCAAAACCTTAGCTAACGTGAAAACGTTAGAAACCTTAGCTAACGTGAAAACGTTAGAAACCTTAGGAACGGATGTATGGTACGTCTACCATTATACGTAGGATCCTAGGCATAGCCAGTACAATGGAATTATCAGCCCCTAAAACGAGTACTGGTCCCACTGCCTTGAACTATACCAGGATCATCATGCGCTACAGGCGGAACTGGGGTCAAGCCCAAATAACTGGGGTTAAACCCAAGGAACGGATTGCTTCAGCAGATAACCAATGTTATGCTAAGGATACCTGAACTTTCAAAACTTAAACTCACGTGAGAGATGGATAAAGGATACATGATCCTTATCCTTATATGAGAAAATAAAGAAATGAAATAGTTCAAGTTTAGGATATTACCTAAGTAAGGATCACCGATACTTTGAGGATCCTTTAAGGATATCCCTATTGTGAGGATCATCTGTGCCATGAGGATCCTGCTCACATGAAATATTTCTTCAAGTGGACAGCATTCCAAGCTCTTGGTAGCAAATCACCTTCCATGGTTAGCAATCTATATGCCCCCTTTCCTGCTTCAGCTTCAATCAAATAAGGGCCTTCCCATTTTGGAGCCAATTTTCCATCAGCAGGATTGGTGGTATTCTGAAATGCTTTCCTTAATACCATATCTCCAACTTGAAACCTCCTGATCCTGACATTTTTGTTGTAAGCACCAGCCATTCTTTGCTGATAACTGGCCATCCTTATCCTAGCCATATCCCTGATTTCTTCGATAGTATCCAGGTCTTGAGCCAAGTTCTCATCATTCTCCTCAGGATCACGGGTACTTGTTCTTGCAGTTGGAACCACCATTTCTGTTGGGATCACTGATTCTGCCCCAAATACCAAAGAGAATGGCGTTTGACCAGTAGCATTCTTAGGGGTTGTCCTATCAGCCCAAAGCACATAGGGTAGTTCTTCTGCCCATTTCCATTTCTTGGATCCAAGCTTCTTCTTCAAATTGTTGATGATGATCTTGTTGGATGATTCTGCCTGACCATTAGCTTGTGGGTGGACTGGTGTTGATGTTATCATCCTAATCCCCCAGCTGTCACAAAAGTTAGTGGTTCTGCCCCCAATAAATTGGGAACCATTATCACATATAATCTCAGAAGGAATTCCAAATCTAGTTATAATATTTCTTTTAATGAAGGATATAACTTCCTTTTCTCTGACTTGGGCAAAAGCTTCAGCCTCTATCCACTTGGAGAAGTAATCAGTCATAGCAAGCATGAATACTTTTCCACCAGGTGCCTTAGGGAGCTTACCAACTATATCCATACCCCATCTCATAAATGGCCAAGAGGAGGATATAGGATGCAATAATTCAGCTGGCTGATGAAGGATATTGCTGTGTCTCTGACAAGGATCACATCTTTTAGCATACTCCACAGCATCTCTCTTCATGGTTGGCCAGTAGTATCCTGTCCTCAGGATCCTTGAGAATAATGCCCTGCCCCCAGTGTGGTTTCCACAATCTCCTTCATGGAAGTCTTTTAAAACTTCTTGGATTTCAGGATCCTCAATGCATCTCAAGTATGGTCCTGCAAGAGATCGTCTATACAACATATAATTTAAAATTGTGAATTGAGATACCTTAGATTTGAAAGCCCTAGGGTTTTCTCCTGTAGGAATCTCTCCATGTTGTAAGTATTTCATAATTGGTGAGATCCATGATCCTGATCCTGAATGGGATCGAGTATCCTCACTAGGGATCATTGCAGAATTATTTCCTATCTCCATAGCCACATGATCCTCAATAGCCGGGGTCAGGATATGGATAATAGGGATCTTGATATCCTCCGGGATCTTCAAGGATGATCCTAAATTAGCTAATGCATCAGCTTCTGTATTTTCTTCCCTTGGTACCTGCGTCAAACTAAAGGAAACAAAAGAGAGTGCCAAACTTTTGACTATCTCTAGATATTTGGTTAGCTTTTCACCTTTAACAGCGTAGGATCCATTAAAGTGGTTTGTAATTAACAATGAATCTACATGTACCTGAAGATACCTGATCCCCATATGCTTTGCAATTTGCAAACCAGCAATTAAGGCTTCATATTCAGCCTCATTGTTAGTGGTTTGGAACTCACAAGCTATAGAGTGGGGTATTATGTCCCCCTGTGGCGATTTTAGTAGTATTCCAAGCCCTGTGCCTTTGACATTCGAGGATCCATCAGTATAGAGTATCCAAGGATCCTTGGTCTCTTCTAGCTGCTGGACTTCTAACTCAGCTTCTTCTTGTAGATCACTACTGAAATCAGCCACAAAGTCAGCTAATGCTTGGGATTTGATGGCTGTCCTAGGCTCATATCTTATATCATATGCACTTAGCTTCACTGCCCACTTAGCCATCCTTCCTGACATCTCTGGTTTCCTGAGGACATTCTTAATTGGAAAATTAGTTTTAACAATGATAACATGAGTTTCAAAATAATGTCTTAACTTAGTAGATGCCATAATTAATGCAAGAATAAGCTTTTCAAGGTGTGAATACCTGGATTCGGCATCAAGTAAACTTTTACTTACATAATAGACAGGATGTTATGTACCTTCATGATCCTTAACAAGGACCGCACTTACTGCTTTTGAGGATACTGCAAGATACAAGGATAACACATCGCCTTTTTCTGGTTTCATCAAAGCCGGGGCTGAGGATAGGTAATCTTTGAGGGCTCTTAAAGCATTTTCATGCTTCTCGGTCCACTCAAATTTCTTGTTCTTCCTTAGGATATCATAGAATTCTTTGCACTTCTCTGAGGATTTGGATATAAATCTGTTCAAAGCTGCTATCCTGCCTGTTAGCCTTTGAACATCCTTAGCATTGGCCGGAGATTTGATGTTCACTATTGCTTTGATTTGTTCCGGGCTAGCTTCAATGCCTCTTTTCGTCACCATATATCCTAAGAATTTACCTGCTTTAACACCAAAGTGACATTTTGAAGGATTAAGTTTCATGTTATATTTGTCAAGGATATCGAATGCTTCCTCCAAGTCTCTTAGGTGATCCTAAGCTTTTAAGGATTTTACCACCATATCATCTATGTAAACCTCCATAGTTTGTCCAATCTGATCCTTGAACATCATATTCACCAGCCTTTGATATGTTGCACCTGCATTTCTTAATCCGAACGGCATAGCAATATAGCAGTATATACCAGTTGGAGTCATGAAGGCTGTATCCTCTTGGTCGGATGGTTCCATTTGGATTTGTTGGAATCCAGATGAAGCATCCATAAAAGTTAACAGTTCATGACCCGCAGTTGCATCCACCATGGAGTCAATGTGGGGTAATGGGAAAGGATCCTTGGGACATGCCTTATTTAAATCGGTAAAATCGACACATACCCTCCACTTTCCGTTTTTCTTTTGAACAACAACCACATTGGCCAACCATCTTGGATACTTGACCTCCCTAATCATACCTGCCCGGAGCAATTTTTCTACCTCTTCCTGGATAATGGCATTCCTTTCCGGTGCAAACTTTCTTCTCCTTTGATGGATTGGTTTGAAGGATCTGTCAATGCCGAGTTTGTGAGTGATTACATCTTTGGATATACCAGTCATGTCTTCGTGTTTCCATGCAAAGGTAGTCTTTCTCCTTTTGAGGAAGGATACGAGGTCTTCTTTCATTTCGCCAAAGATCCTTGATCCGATATAGATTTTGGATTCAGGATCATCAGGATCCATGAGGATTTCTACCACATCCTGCTCTCTTGCCTCCAAGACATCCCTTGGAGGATACTTTGATTGCTATTGCTCCTTTGACTTCGAGGATGGTTTCATCGATGAAGTGTAGCAATTCTTAGCCTCCTGCTGATCACTATCAATCTTCACTATTCCCCAAGGACTAGGGAGCTTCACACATTGATGGTAGGTAGATGGGACTGCTTTCATATCGTGTATCCAAGGCCTGCCAAGGATAACATTACAACAAGATAAACAGTCAATAACACAAAATTTTTGATAAGAGTGTAGGCCTTCGATATATATTGGGAGTTTAATGTCCCCCAGGGTATTCTTAGTTTCGCCACTAAATCCCACAAGCACGGAGGATCTTGGTATGATATCTGATTCAGGGATACCCATCTTCTTTAGAACATCAAGCTGGATAATGTTCACTGAACTTCCTCCGTCTATAAGGATCCTGCGGACAAAATGGTTAGAAATAAAAAGAGTAATAACTAAACCATCGTGATGAGGATCCTGGATATCAACACGATCATCCTCATCAAAGGTTATGACTTTTCCTTCGGAGACACTTGATGTTCGAACTGGTCTTTCTCCATTATCCATTTTAGTTTCCTTTGCATGCCTTTTAGCTGCTGAGAAGGATGTGCCGCAAATGTCTGATCCTCCAGAAATAAAGTTTATCACTTGTGCATCTGCTGGAGGGGCTGGAGCCTTCTCAGGGATCCTTTCAGGATCCTGAGTCTTTGACTTTTTTCTTCCCAACAATTCTTTTAGATGCCCCTTGCTCAACAAGTATCCAATTTCCTTTCTTAGTGCAATGCATTCTTCTGTGAGATGCCCAAAGTCTTCATGGTATGCACACCACTTTGATTTATCCTTAGTTGCAGCTGGCCTATCATTTTTTCTCGGCCATCTAGCTTTATCACCTAGGTTCTGCATTGCAAGGATTAGTTCATTGTTATCAACACAAAAACAATATTCAGAAATTGGAGGATAATCCTCATCATCCTCTTCTTGATCAACTGAATGCACGTTCTGGTTATCAGATCTATTGTAGGATCTGAACTTGTTGTTCCTGAATGAGGATCCTTGCTTATCCTGCTTTGAGGATCCTGCTAACCTCTCCTGGATCCTCTTGTCGTCCTCTAGCCGAATGAACCTAAGTGCTCGTGTTCTTACCTCATCTAAGTTCCAGCATGGTGTCATAACAAGATCATCATAGAACAACGAATCCCTAAGCAATCCCATTTTAAAGGCCTCAACAGCCGTGGCTATATCTAAGTTGGGAATGTCTAAGGATTCTTTACTGAATTTGGTAATGTAATCCCTTAATGATTCATTATGACCCTGGGTTATCCTATATAGATCACTAGTTAATCGTTCAAATTTTCTACTACAAGAAAACTGATTATTAAACAAGTTAACTAGGTTAGCAAATGAGGTAATAGAATAGGGAGGAAGACTTAGCAGCCATTTGAGAGCTGATCCAGTAAGAGTGGATCCGAATCCTTTGCACAGGCATGCTTCCTTTAACCTTTCTGGAATTGGGTTGATCTCCATCCTCTCCCTGTATTGTGCTATGTGTTCCTCAGGATCTGTCGAACCATCATACAGCTTCATTGTTGGCACATGGAACCTCTTGGGTATCTCAGCATCACAGATTGGTGGTGCAAAACGAGATATCTTGTGGCTCCCATCTGCAATCTCTGGGATAGGTTTGACCACTCCTGGAACACTTGATATCATATCCTTTAACTTTTGCAATTCTCTGGCCATGGCATCATTGATACCTGGATCCTGCATAAGACCATGGTTAGTAGTATAAGAATTATTAAAAGTGTTACCTCCCATTGTATTCAGATTAGGAAGATTGGATGTTAATCCACATTGTTGAGGCTCTGGAATGATCGAGGGACCAGTAGAAGCATTGGTCTGCATTGGAATAAAATCTCCCTGATGGACATCTGAACTTCCTGTTTGCAAACTCCTCAAGGATCCTGACATCTGGAAGGATCCCTGAAACTGGGACGATCCTGGAACGAAGGAGGATCCTTGAACCTGGGATGATCCTGGAACGAAGGAGGATCCTTGAACCTGGGATGATCCTGGAACGAAGGAGGATCCTTGAACCTGGGATGATCCTGGAACGAAGGAGGATCCTTGAACCTGGGATGATCCTGGAACAAAGGAGGATCCTTGAACCTGCTGCAATCCTGAATATCCTCCTGAATTCGTGAGGGATCCCATATGCTGAGGATAGGATCCCGCTGGCTGGAAATATGAACCTGATGCCTGGGTCACTGTTGTTGTTCCGTAGTGCACCCCTTTCGGTCCACCCACATATTGAACGTCTGGAACCATTGATGGCTGAGAAGTAATCACCGGAGTATCAAAATTCAAGTATTTCAGCACCAGTGGGGAATGATCCTCTGCCGTTGTCTTTTGTTTCTTGAGATCTCCGATTTCTTTGAGAATCCTCTCATTGGTCTTATCCTGCTGCCGTATCTGATCTTTCATCTGCAAAATCAAAGTAAACATGTCACTAGTAGTGGGAGTGTAGGAAGCAGAAGAAGTTGGAGGTTTTGAGAAAATGGGAGTTGGTTTCTTCGCAGCATTCTCAGCATTCTTCTGGGATCCAGAAGGTGGTGGAGGCAAAGGGGGAACGCCTTGTGAAGAAGTGAATGAGGGCATCAAATTTGAAGCATTCTTCGCTGAGGAAGCCATTTGCTTGGTTATAGTGAACCGAAATGAGCACAGAAATGCGTATTTTTCTAAGGACGAAGCACCAATTGCCCCACGGTGGGCACCAAACTGTTTTGGTCAAAAAATTTGATGAGGATATTGCAACCAAACTCTCTGTTACGGGGTATGATGCTAATGATGTAGAACAATAACAAGGATCACTTCAATGTAAATTGCACAAATGACACAAGGATTTATACGGGGAAAAAGCCCTTGATCAAGAGTTGATCTCCGGCACAAAAAACCCCGGGTGATGGAAACTACCGATCACCAAGCTCAAATAAATCAATAAATGTTTACAACTTCGGATAGTAACGAGCTAGGTACAAGGATCACTATCGTGAAATGTGTAAAAGTGAGTGAAAATGAATGTATGTTCGTCGAGAGCTCCAAGTGTGCGAGTATATGAGAGTGTGTAGCTGAAAAATGACTAAGTGTTTTTCTACTAGCTCGTTACCCCTTTTAAAATAGAAATTAACTACTAAAACTAACTATCCGACTTTTGTGCCAAGCTCCCACGTTCTCCACAACGTCCATTTTTGGCCAAGCACGTGCGGGATAGTTTGGGAATATTCTCCAGGAATGTCGCCAAGACTAAGTCCGAGTTGAACTTCCTGCAAAATAATACAAAACACAAGTAAACAATCGTCAGTACGAGGATCCTTAAAGTGATCAATGATCCTGATCCTGAAGCTCTTCTGAGGATCACTATCTGTCACAGAAGTAAGGATCATTAATTAGGATAACGAATAAGGATCACTAATTGTTAGAAAATCCTCCCCTAAGAAGAGAGTGTGTGTGATGAATGGTGGTGATATAGATATGTGGATTTGTATGTACAGGGGGTGATATAGATGATAGTGTTAATAGGAATTAAATGTATTTAATGTAGATTTTTAATTATTAATATGTTAAATGAAAAGTAAAATGACAAAAATGCCCCTGAACTAAAAGACAAAATAGGAGGTAAAATCAGTCAAAAATAAGACTTTTTGAGTTTTGGACAAAAATGGCAACAAAATGCAAACCACAGGGCCCTGGATGTAATAAGTTTGAGATTTGGACTAAAGTGGCAAAACTGGCCAAACCACAGGGACTAAAATGGCAGTTTACTCAAAATAATATATCACCACCTAAAATACGTATTCAGGTTTAAAGTTTTTATAGTTTATTATAAATTTAGATTTTGTACACGTCTTTTACTACTAAGAGCATTCACATCCAAACTATCAAATTATACATACATTCCACTAAAAAACAACTCCTATATAAATATATTTCCACTAAAAACAAATATTTTTTCCCTCTCCTTTCAATTAAATAATATTATCATTACATTTTTCTCTCACTTCCACTCACAACCACTTTCAAAATATATTAAAAAATTATAACGGGTGAACACTGTCCCCCCAAATATACAGATGAACAGTAACATTTTCTCTCTCCTCTATTCACAACCATTTTTTATACCCTTTATAATATAAAAACCCCTCCTCACATAATTTGATGGTTAGAATGTGAATACTCTAATAGAATGTATAAAGTTATTTGCATAACCATAATTTATTGGGTTGGGACACGGGATGATATTTAAATATATAATAATGAATTAACAGAATACAAATGTGGATGCATGCATTGCGTGTGAGATGTGAATTTTGGATTGCATGAAACTATGGTTCCTTTTATTTTTCTTTTTAGAGCTTGTGTAATGGGGCGCTATCAGCCCAGATTTTTCAAATATAAAGCCCCATAGCGCCCCGCACACCGCGACGGGCGGCGCTATGGGGGAGAATTTGGTGACAGGCGCGATGGAGATAGCGGCGCCATGGGCTTTCATTTTCAAATTCTGACCAATCACAAAATAGTTAGGTTTTTATAATTAATTAATAAAATTGAAAATTAATAGGTAGGTAATGATGGGTAGGGGCTTTATGACTACGGGCTCTAGTGATATAACGCCCCATAAAGCCCCCGTGTGACGTGGCACGACACGTGTCGCATAACGCCCCACAAGGGGCTTTATGACTACGGATGGCCTTATGTTGATCAAATCTTAGTTGACTTTTGTTTCTTGGCTTAAAACAAGAATATATCAATATCAATCACTGTTTTTACTTTTATTCGAAGCAAACAGCGATAACAAATGGTATGAATTAAGAAAAACATAAAATATGTTATAGGGACCAAATTGATGAAATTGATATGTAGTGTTTGTATAAAATTTTTTGATTATATATGTTTTCGACCGTCCGATTCTATAGAAATTTTTGGTATATACGTTTTCGACCCCCTATCATTCGGGTCAAACTTCGCCACTAACTTGATTCATTATTCATTTTACGAGTTGATGGTTTAACAACCAAAATAGCATTTTTACGCTTGGAACCAACTAGTTATACTAAATTGGTATATGAATAATAGATAATAAATACACATATACACAGACGTAAATACACACATACGTATGTATATATAACCATGTGGGCAATCCAAGCTCGGTTTGAATTGGTTTGTAGGGTAGGGATAGAGTACATTAATTCAAAAGTGTGAGAAGTGTTTTAAACCATTAGATCTTTGATCTAATGTTGAGATCAATAAGGACCAAATTATAAATTGTGTTTTAATTATTTGGACTGATTTAAAAATTGTAAGAGTAATAGTGTCTTTGTATATGTTTCAAATTAGGTAACATCTTCTAAATTCTAGCGATTCACTCCTAAATTCTAGCGATTCAATTTTAAACTTATTCTAAAATTCGAACATTTTTAAAAATCCAGAAATATGTAACTGCTACAAGAAATATATAACGATATACATCTATCATATAACACTATATAACATCATATAACACCGTATAACACCATATAACACTATGTAACACTATACATCTATCATAGACATGCTATCAGAAAAATATAATACTATAACACTATATAACACTATATAACTCTAAATAACACTATATAACACCATATAATATCATATAACACCATATAACACTATATAAAACCAAAAAACACTATATAACATCATATAACACTATGTAACACTATATAACACTATATAAAAATATATAACACTATACAGTTCTAAACGAGATGACACAAATTCGTAGATTATAATTCGTATTCATATAATTAAAGGTGGCGGTTATGGAAGGTTATCAATTAATTAAATCAATAAGAAAATTATTTTTTTTACCATTTTGAATTA
Organism: Helianthus tuberosus; assembly: GCA_030545235.1. Lineage (NCBI taxonomy): Eukaryota > Viridiplantae > Streptophyta > Magnoliopsida > Asterales > Asteraceae > Helianthus > Helianthus tuberosus. Next base: position 101,672,468 of record CM060451.1, on the reverse strand, counting down.
ATTTAAATTGAGGACACATGTCATCTTCACAATATTTCTCACAATTCTCACAGTTTTGAATTAATGTACAAGATCTTCAACCTTGGTTTGGTTTGTATACACCCTTTCGCTATCTAATTAAAGTTATTTTTAAAAGGTACACTTGTAAGAAACCCAAAAGTATGATGTATTGCAAAATGAATACTAAACGTTTAGAGAAAATGTATTTCAGAAACTTGGTGCTTTGGAATTAAATGGTGGACGCAGGGGTATGCATTGACTCAATTCGCTACGACAGAAATGTGACAGGCCTATTATTGAGTGCCTAGGTTTATGTTGTGCTACACGATGACCATATAATCCATCCATTTTGGTGTTTCAAGTGTCGTAGCTTTACAGTAAAGGTACCTTACGAACATTTTGGCTTAACACCTTTATGTCATCACTTGCATTACGAACGTGTGTGCGCATGTGATTTATACTTTACCACTCTCATGTGTAGTTTTAATCATATTTCATTTATTAATTCACTAAGAATTATAAAGTTCATTTTTATGTGAATTGCTCGTGTTACGAACCTTAGAAACTTTAATAGTCTTTGTATCTACAAGTGACTCATGATCCCTGTATAAGTACCGCTTTCGCACAAAATGGTAGGGCGCAAATACATGGAATTTACTTCCATGATGAAATCAACGTTTATGTTTGCTTAATTTAGTTTCCTAAAAAACTACTAAAGTAAAGGTACCTTAAGAACATTTTGGCTTAACACCTTTATGTCATCACTTGCATTACGAACGTGTGTGCGCATGTGATTTATACTTTACCACTCTCATGTGTAGTTTTAATCATATTTCATTTATTAATTCACTTAGCATTATAAAGTTCATTTTTATGTGAATTGCTCGTGTTACGAACCTTAGAAACTTTAATAGTCTTTGTATCTACAAGTGACTCATGATCCCTGTATAAGTACCGCTTTCGCACAAAATGGTAGGGCGCAAATACATGGAATTTACTTCCATGATGAAATCAACGTTTATGTTTGCTTAATTTAGTTTCCTAAAAAACTACTAAAACTCTAGAAACATACGATTTCTTTTATGCTATAACCAAGTTCAACAGATATTCTTAACAAGAAAAAAGAACTATAACAGATTGTCTTTTTTACTTAGTGTATTCAAACGCATAATAATTTTTAATTGTTGTCTCACTATGGGTATCAAAGGTATATATATATATTAAAGGTGACACGTTGAGTTATAGATTGGTCCACCGTGATGAAATTTAAACGTAATCAAAATGTGTCTTCCCTCTTCCTCACAAATGAATTGAAAATGTATTAGAAGAAGAAACCATGGAAACACTTCATCACCACTGGTAGCTAAAGGTATAACAACCTTACCCACCAAAAACTCATCAATTTTTAAAGGTCAAACATGAACAAAAAGTCAATACCATCAATCACTCGACATTTGTCATCTATGTCCAATCATTCTCCACCTTCACTTTCTTACATCCTCGTTGAGTCACACTATCTCCAACTTTTTTTGCCATTTTTCAAATTCACCCCTTACAAATAAAAAGAGAGGTTGACTGTGGAACAGGCCGGCGCCAAATCATATTGACTTCGTAACTATTACAACATGAGTCCTCATCATCTATATATATGGCACAAGTCATCTTCCCTTTTGGACCTACAAGCTTCACTTTTCAATTGCTTAATCCTCTAGCTTTGCATTTAATACATCTCTCTCTTTATCTCTTTTAGTATCCATATATTCTATCTAAAAGTTACCTAGAAACCAATTGAAAACAAACACCAAATGGGAAGATCACCATGTTGTGACAAAAATGGACTCAAGAAAGGTCCATGGACACAAGAAGAAGATATCAAACTCATGGAATATGTTCAACTTCATGGTCCGGGAAATTGGCGAACACTCCCCAAAAACGCTGGTAAGTGTTTGCGTGTGTTTGATTACTTTTTATTTGTACATTTCGGATGACAATCAGATTATAGAGTTGTTTTTCTAATAGAGAAATCTTTTTTATGTACACAGGACTTCAACGATGTGGAAAAAGTTGTCGTCTTCGATGGACGAACTATTTGAGGCCTGATATCAAGAGAGGAAGATTTTCATTTGAAGAAGAAGAAACCATCATCCAACTGCATAGCGTTCTTGGAAATAAGTAAGTTGATATGTGTTAGGTTAGCCGCGTTTATTATTGATAAAAGAAAATATTCATTTTTGCAACAAGAGTCTCTACTCTTGGATTGTTTCAGAAGAAACACTTTTTATGAACTTAATAGTTTTTGTAATCTTATATTAAGTTTTGGTATATTATAGGTGGTCAGCCATCGCAGCTCGGTTGCCTGGAAGAACCGACAACGAAATCAAGAACTACTGGAACACGCACATTCGAAAAAGGCTTCTTAGAAACGGAATTGATCCAGTAACTCATACTCCACGTCTCGATCTCTTGGACATCTCTTCTATACTCAACTCAGCTCAGCTTAACCTCTCAAACCTTTTGAACCTACAAACACTAGTAAATCCAGAAGTTTTAAAGCTTGCCACCCTACTAGCATCATCATCAAACCAAGAAAACCTAGATGTGCTTCTCAACAACCCCATGAATCATATGAACCAAACCCTAAATAATCAACAGCTTCCAAACTGTAGTTCCATTGACACAACTCTTCCAAGCACTCAACTCCTGAATCAAGAGAGTCATAATCAGTATTTTTCACCCAACATGGTTAACATGAACAACCAAATCATTGATCAAAGTTGGATGCCACCATGCTTACCTGATAACCATGTTGTCCTCCCAAGTGAAAGTGATCAGTTTAGGGTACCTGCATCAGAGAACAATTACAACCCCACAAGCCAGAATTTCAACTTTGATTCGGTTATATCGACACCCATGTCAAGTCCTACACCATTAAACTCATCATCAACATTGGTAAACAGCAGTAGCACTGATGATGATAGAGAAACTTACTGCAGTATGTTTAAGTTTGAGATTCCAGAGGGGTTTGAGTTTGATGATTTCATGTAATGTTACAATAATTTCAATGTGAATAGAACCGTTAGTTTGGTTGTGTTTTAGGATGTATTCGATCTGTTATTTGTCTTGTTTTTTTTTTTCTGGCAATTTTTGTGGATAATACAACTTTGTATTATTGAGAAGTTTTATATAATAATGTTTTTCTATTATGTTTTCCATCTCATAGTTCTAGTTCATATTGCAATAAAACAAATAGTTCTAGTTCCTATTGCAATAAAACAAACAAAAATACATTTTAAAAGAACACATTAATTATATTAACAAATGATAAAGAACTAGTATTAAGGCTCTGCATTGCAACGTCCCGCTTGCGGTATGCGCATATAATGTATGTATGTGTGGGCCATCGGAGGGCAAAAGTGAAAGTGCACTAATTTTAACGTTATTTTACTAATTTCGTGAAAATAACGTTAAAAGCTGAGGACGGTTAATCATGCATCATGTGGTGGCGTTGATAGCTGAAAGACAAAAGGGTACATGCACTAATCGGTCTTTTTTCCCGATTGCTGAGTGTTATGTGCCTTATGTCCAAGGCTTAATGCAAAACTACTATCGAGCCGGGGGTCTCACTGGAAGCAGTCTCTCTATTCCTACGGGGTAGAGGTAAGGCTGTCTACATCTTACCCTCCTCAGACCCTACCTTTGCTTTGCTTTGCTATTGGTGGGATTTACTGAGTATGATGATGATGATGATTGCAACGTAGATTAAAAAACGTGAAAAAAATAACTTTAAAATGTTTTATTTAACCCGTGTATTAAATAATAAAGAATTGCAATGGCGATATGTTAACAAAAATTAAAAGGTGAAAGAATTTTGTAAAAAAAACTTCAAATATTTGTCTTTTTAATTAACTAATAATTTCTTCACTCCATCTCTCCCTTGTAAGAAACTAGTGTTAATTATGCCCTGCGGGGGCGCTAAACATAATATTTCTCAGTTTGATAACATGTATGTCTGTGTTTCCATTAGTTGGACATACTACTCATAACACTATCTCAATAAAAATTATATCGAGACATAGGTAGAAATAAACTTGTTATAGACATAGGTAGAAATACGCTCGTTATATAGTAACTTTATTAAAGTCTAGGAGTAGTAGGGTTTGTCCACCAATAGCAAACTGTCACTATTCCCTCGGGTTGGTTCGTCACGGTAGCAAGGGGAAAAGACTAAAAGATGAAATCCTAAAAGAAATAAAAGTTGAGGGACTAAACATGTACACAACAAAGTTAAAGCAGAGGCACTAAACACGTATATAAACAAAGTTAATCAGTAAAAAGGAAGTTTTTTTTTTTTTTAAAAAACAGAGTCGCTAAATACGTATATTAACAAAGTTGAAGGTTTAAAATCAAGACACAAAAGACCATGATCAATTACTAAAAGGAATAAAGGTAGAAAGATTAAACTTGTTCACTACTAAAGTTACAGCAGAGGTGACTAAATACACATATAAACAAAGTTAACAAATAAAAAGAAGTTAAAAAAAAAAACAGAGAGGCTAAACACGTATATTAGCGAAGTTGAAGTTTCGAAAGTAGAATACAAAAATGTCACCACCAATGAGGGGAAAGACAACTGTCTGACACTATTCCCCATCATTGTATTCGTAGTATATATATATATATATATATATATATATATATATATATATAGGGGAATTATAAGGAAAATTCTAATTCCAAAACATTTCACGAACTAAACGTCCCTTACGAATCATTTGTCAAACTTACTTCGTCTTGAAACGAAAAAATAAACACTTAAACTTGTTTTTTATATGATAAAGACATATCTCTTATGATAAAGCTATATTATAAATTAGTTATAAAATGAATATAAATTTCCTCCCAAAAGAGGTTTCGTGCTTACATTGAAGTTTATCAAGTAACACGTTTATGGGAACGTCTTGTGTTTATTGATGTTGTATTCTTTTCCCTTTTCCCTTTTCCCTTTCACCGATTTTTGACTTTGAAGACTGTTCAAAAAGCGTATATTTGTCTTAACATGCTTTGTTTCATACAACATAAATGCTTTGTTGGAGCATAAAATACCACAAATACCACAAAGATGTGGTCTATACTTAATAGCCACGGACCCCACCCCTAGTAATATGCGAACTAGGCTGTCATGAGCGTCATGATTTCATGAGTAATTCCCAATCATGGAATCCGAACCTTTTAAAATTTTCTTTTAAACAATCATGGAATCCGAACCTTTTAATTTGGCAGTTATCATAAAGTTCTTTTTCGAATTTTTTTTTTCTTTTTGAACGTAGAACTTAAGCAACGCCGGGTACTCTGTACGCGGCATCCATTGGCCGAAAGTTAGCCCCATGGCAGCCCAACCTACACGCACGGAGCCTCTAGCACACCAAGCCACCAGTTTCGGGGAAAACCTGTCCGTTCACCCGCCCAAAGGCACGACAATGAAAAACCGGTAGAACCCGAAGGAATGAGGAATCGAACTCAAAACCAAAGGATAGGAGTCTTCTCTCATTTCCCATGACAACTGAGCTATAAGACCAGGATCAGTTCTTTTTCGAACTACTAGAAAAATTCTAAGATTTTATATATAAAAGAGAGAATTACACTTTGTCCTTTATGTTTATACTAGTATATTGACTCGCCGTGCGTTGCGTCGGCGTCAAAACTTAAATTAGCTTGAATTTATAACCTCAACTATTTGATTCGACTCGACTCGACTGCGAACAAAAAATACGTCAAAACTTAGACAAACTGAAAACGCACATAAAAGTAAGCACGACGTATTATATTTGAACTTATTACCAATTTTTTTATGTCGAAGCATAAACCAACTTGGATTTATACCGAAACGTACTTAAAAATAAGCATGTAAGAAAGTATCGGTTTTTATGTAAAAAAAATAGTATCGCACGTTGCGGCGACGTTGAAGCGTAAAGTAACTGGAATTTATGCTACCTTGTGAAAACGCTTTATATTTGACTCGACTTTAAAGTTAAAGAATGGTATCACGCAATTACGGTGACATCGAAGCGTAAAGTAAGTCGAATTTATGCTACATTGTTAAAACGCTTTATATTTGACTCGACTTTAAAGTTAAAGAATGGTATCACGCAATTGCGCCGACGTCGAAACGTAAAGTAACTCGAAATTTATAGCCTTGTGCAAACGCTTCATATTTGACTCAACTTGTTTTCGAACAAAAAAATGTCAAAACGTACACTAAGTGAAAACGTACATAAAAATAAGCACAAAAAACGCATTATATTTGGCTCATATACATAAAAATAAGCACGCAAACGTATTATATTTGACCCACATAGATAAAAATAAACACGTAAAATTCAAGGGGGTCAAAATAACAACTTAAATATTAAACAGTTAAGCATGTGTAGACGCAAGTTTTCAAACAAGGTTTTGATATAGAATCCCAACATTAATTGGAGTCATATATATATATATGCGGGTGGGGTTCTAGAGTGAACACTAGTGTATTTGCGAACTGAGTGAACAAATCCTGGCCATTGATCTGCATACGTGTATGGCCAGTATCTCATCATCAAATCGTAAAATACACTAGTGTATTTCAACATCAAATCCTGGCCATTGATCTACACACGTGTATGGCCAGGATTAGTTCACTCAGTTCGCAAGCTACACTAGTGTTCACTCTTAAACCTAATCCTATATATATATATATATATATAGGATATGGATCATGTGAAAAGTAGTAGGCTAATTGAGAAACTTGAGAAGCATTCTGGATCACACATTTTCCCTAAGCAAAAAAATGCAAAAAAAAAATATATATATAAAAAAATGTTTTTTTTTTTTTGGAAAAATTGGAGTTTTTTCTTTAAGTTTTTTTTAATTTTTTTTAAGGATTTATACATATGTGTATATTGTTATATCATGGGTTGTGAGCTTGGGAAATCCTCGTGTTGTTTCGAAACTATAACCATTAGTCTCTGTGAGACCGTGGAACAGTCAGATATACTATTTGGATTAACACCCCCCACTCTTGGTTGGTCGCTCCAACCCGATAAAGACAAAAAAAGTGCAATTGTATCTAAGTTCGGTTACATCGTTGGGTGAATACGGTGTAGGGATTGCAAAAATACCCAAGCCTGCGGGTATACCCGAAACTCGAAGTACTTGGTACGGGTATACCCGATACCCGAAAAGTATTGGGTCATAGGTATGAGAAAAAAATATTTTGCGGGTATGGGATGGGCATGTCATTAGATGATACCCGACCCGATTACCTAAAACTATATACCTATTTATCCAATATATATACCCGATAACTTTTAAGTTGTATATATATTTTCCTTTAGCTATGTTTAGTAATGTTTGATTGTTGTAGCTTTATAATTTGAAAAATAAGCTTTTCATTTGAAATATATATTTTAATGACATTATTCATACTTATATGCTATAAAATACAAAATTATTTTTGAGATTAATATTATAATATATATATATATATATGTGTGTGTATATTTTTAAATATATAAAATATTATTATGGTCATGATGATATGTATGTTATATGTCATAATTTAATATATTATATAGATTTTGAAAACATAAAATTATAGAGGAAAGTAAAAAAATATATACATGAAAATCCCAACGGGTACACCCAATACATGATGGGTAAATACCCGACGGGTAATGGGTCGGGTATGGCAGTGGTGAAGCTTGACCCGAATGACGGGGGGTCGAAAACGTATATACCAAAAAGTTTCTACAGAACCGGGGGGTCGAAAACGTATATACCCAAAAATTTCCATACGAAAACTACATATATAACGCTACTGAGCAAAAAGTTCAGGGGGTCGGGCGCCCCCTCCCGCCCCTTCTATACTTCGCCCCTAGGGTATGGGACAAGATTTTACAATAGGGTATGGGTATCGGATTAGCCATACCCGACCCATTGCCATCCCTAGTACGGTTTGCAAGGCAAAGGTTATTCTTATGGTTTTGTTATAGGCTCATGTAGGCACGTACATTATTGTCATAGCTAAGCATTGATTTGATCAGCATGATTTTAATTGGCTTTACGAACATTTTCCTAAACATTTATAATGTTGTTCAAATATCCTAGTGGGGATAGTTTACGAGTTTTCATGGGTATATCGGGAGAAGGACTTGTGTGTGTCAAGTATTCCAAAGGGATGGTTTTTCACAGGTATTCCAGGGGAATTACTTGAGTTTTCAAGTATTTCCAGGGGAAAGGTTTTCATAAATATCCCACGAAATGGTTTTTCTAAATATCGGGGGGGGGGGGGGTCACGTATTCCGGGGAAATGACTTGAGTTTTCAAGTATTTCGAGGGGATGGTTTTCATAAATGTTCAAAGGAATATCCTATGAGGATTCAAAGGGAATGATCAAACGAAGCAAGTAGACTAGAGTCGACGCTGGGATGAGACTGAAAGTTGTTCAGCCGAAGCTTGCACCTCAAGTTTCTTTAATTGACTAAGTATTGGAGGCGGAGTCAAGCTAGATTATGATATAATTTATTTAATTGTTTATCTCCTAATATTTAATTGTTTGAGTCGGTTTTGATTTACTTGTTTAGCAAGATAGGGAAGTAGTATCAATACCCATGTTTACCCTTGTAATCAATTCTCTTGAAGTTCTTATTAACAAAAGAAATACATGAAGTTGTGCAATGACTTGAGTTCAGGATCTGGGTTTAAGGTTGGGTCCCGTCGACGGATCTATGTTTATATCAGGGGGTGCAATTGGATTGAGAATTCGGTTAGTATCAAGAATTCTGTTAAATTTATATTATATGTTATATAGAATATGTTATAATCTAGTTCATCATGTATTATCATGTAGTATCATGTAAGTCAAGCATGAAGGTAGGATGATTTCCATCCATTAAACTTCATTGTATGATTCACCAAAGCACAAAGTCATCAACTTAGTTGATGAACCGGTTGGTTATGAATAAGAATAAAAATATAACTAGGTAGTTCGTCAAGTAGCCAAGTAAGATTAACCCGGGTGTTCCATACCTAACATGGAAAATTTTAGAGATGAGGTGGGGTTATTTTATTTTGATTCTTGGAAGCTGATTGGTACTACTCTAAGTCCTAAAACAACCAAGAGAGCAAGCTAGGTGCGTGCATCCCGAGCATGGAAAGTGTTCGGGGACGTGTCGCAGCCTTGTCTCTTTAGTGAAAGTTGTCTTGTGACTTAGGGTATGAACATATTAAACCATCAAGTGAGGTAGTGGAACAAGTTTGGAAAGCCCAAGCATCCATGGTTCACACATTTAGATAACTACAAGACTCACCATATGAACAATGGTGAGCTTGGATGGTCACACACTTGAAGGTTGCTTGGAACCTTATCAAAACAGAAAGTTTTGGAGGTTCTTGGGCCTCTAAAGTCATGGAAATCAACCTTATTCAAGCCTCATAACCATAGGTTTGGTTAGAAGAAAGATAGGTGCAATATTTCTTAAGTTAAAAGAAGTTCAGTAAAGTTTTTCCCCAAAACAGAAAATTGGACCTCAAATTGATGTTGTTCCACCTTAGTTTACCATGGTAAACTTGGGGAAACACTGCTAGAGGTGTTCCAAGCATTAAAATGGAAGAAGAAATGAAGAAAGTTGAAGAAAAGTAAGGTAGATGCTCAATTTTGTACTTAGAGAATTATGCCTCTAACTTGTAATCACAACTGACTTGGGAGTGTTGTGAGAGTGTTTAGAGAGTTGGAAAAGTGCAAATGAGGTGTAGGAGGCTTGTTTATATAATGGTGAAGTAGGGTTTGGTGTTTAATGGAGTTATAAGAAGGGTGGAAAAAGGCGGCCAACCCGTGCACTTGAAACAACTCGCTACGGTTCGAGGACCTTGGCGTCGCACGAAGGTGATGAAGGAGAGCTTCGCGTGACACGTCACTATGTTTAACCAATCAGTTTTGTTTTATTGCACTTTAGCCCATAAGCTTTGGTTTGTTTATTATTTTATGCTATAACTTCACAATTTAACATGTTTTCGAGTATGGAACGTGTCACACCCCGACCGCGTAAAAACAACAAACCGCGGCGGAAACGTCGGGGCGTGGAGTGACAGAATTATTGTTTCACAACCATGGCATTTAAAGTTTAGTTTTATTTGAATTAAGGTGATTACATTGTCTTAAAAACAAAGAAAACATAACAAATGTTAAACTATTATTGCATCTTTTAAGTCATTAAGGCCCGAGTCTGCCTAAGTGTATCACGAACATCATCAAGCGTTAGCTCCTGAAACACATGTGAAAATAGGTACGTCAGCATAAAAATGCCTGTGAGGTACATAGGTTTTGTTAATGCAGGATTCATGACTTGTAAGTTAGAAGAAATGTTTAACAAAAAGTAGTCATGAATCTTTAAAAATGTTTTCTTTTATAAATCATACGAAAATCGATAAGAAAATCAGATGATATAAAAGAATAATGCATGGTTAAATAAATAACCAAGTAAAAATGAGTTTGTATAAAATATGTCGTTTGTAAAACAATGTCTTGTGAAAATATGTCATTTGTATAAGATGTATCATGTCTTTGTTGAAATGATTTAGATAACGCTACGATATGTAATATCATAAAAGCACTTATATATAGGAAGTACCAGCGGCGTATCCACCATGCTTTTATCATATTACACATGCCTCGTTATTTAAATCACTTACCAAATAAGCATCAAAATGTCTTGTTTAAA